>OW388294.1:75505899-75845899 GCA_936450465.1 Gibbula magus
GTTTCGTGAAGCGGGCCCTGGTGCTGTTGAGGAACTACAAGCTGATCTTCAGGGTAGAACTGGAGGTCAAACCTGACGCTGAGGCCGAGCCTGATGAAGATATTCCACCCGTCCGTGAGTACCCGTCTTTTGATATGGTCCGACATTAATACCATATGTTTGAACCAGATATTTTGTTATTCCTTCATCAATTTTTTTTACGGTTTTAAGTATTTTCTTGTGGTGTCATTCGTCAAATGACGTAAAATTTGAAAATAGTGACTTAGCTATATAAAAATACATCACCATCTCCATACCTTCGAATCAAGATTGTTTAACCACCTTTAAAATACAAATGTATGTCTAAAGTAATACTTAAAAATACTTGTAGAATGTTCTTGAAATCAAAATAAAACTTAAACTCTGTCCATCCTTTCCCCCAGAAAGCTTCACATCTGTCTTCACCCCCAACACTTACGCCTACCAGTTCGTCCCGGAAGTACAAGTCAACAACAAAGACTTCATCACCTTCAAGATCAAGGCCGCGGGAGACGCTCACATAGCCCTATCTGCTGTTTACGGTGACGTCGACCGGAAGACGCACGAGATTGTCCTCGGAGCGGACAGCAATTCTAAATCTCTCATCCGCGACGGGTCGCTCGGAATCGTCAAAGCAGAAGCAACAACTGTCAACTTGCTCAACGAAGATGAGTTCCGGTTCTTCTGGGTCAGCTGGAAGGGTCACGTGATCGAGGTCGGAAGGGGAGGCTACTACGGCAAGAACACTTTCCTCAGATATAAGATACCACAAAACAGGCAGTTCAATGTTAACTGCCTGGCTCTGTCAACTGGCAGAGCGTCGAAGGGGCAATGGGAGTTTGCTGAGATTTTGGGTAAGTTTTGATATGAATCTTTCTTTTGTGTTTTCGAGAATTTGTTTACAAGTTATAGAATCGTATTTAGGCTGTTCCTTGGACTGTTGGAACTTCTTAGAAGATATTATACTTAGAAATATTTAAGATCAAGACATTTGTATATTTGTTTTAGATATTCTATTATGTAGAGAAGAACTACCTAGGTTCCTATTTGGAGATATAGATATAGTTGAGTAGTTCTTTATGTATAGACATAGATGCACTCATGTAGGTATGTTTCTTTTAGGCTTATTAGAAACAATTCTCATTCGTGATCGTTCGTTTGAATGTACTACTTTTGCAGGTAAAATGTATCATTAAAATGGACATAAAATATAACGAATGTAAAGATACCAAGCAATTTCAACCTTATCCATTTCATACGATTTTTTAAACAATATGATACAGAGATGCTAGTATTCCAATATAAATCGAAAACTTCGCTACTTGTGACATTAGAAACCATTTTTACGTAGGAAAAAATTATCATGTATTGAGTTCTAATATGGATTTTAAATTGCAAAATGGATTTCCTTTCAAAAACAAGGTAATGAAGTAATCTGATTATTTCCAATCTTCAAAACGATCTTATTAATCTCAACTTATATTTCATATGTAATGATCACTCATTTTGGATAATGTAACGTCTACAGTTTCAGAAGTTTTGCAAAGATATTTATACGTTTAAGACGAACTAAATTTAGCTGAATTTTAATTCTTACATTAGCCAATACTTACTGTATTTGCATGGCTTAATAGTTTATACTTTCTTGCTGTATTCTGATTTTCCGCATCCACAGACGAGATGCCCGTATGGAGAAATTACTCAGGTACTCCACAGTTATCTCCCTTGTCAACTCTCTTTTATGTCCTCTTGTCTCTTCCCACTCTCTTAACAAATCATTCGTCTCTCGGTTATGCTTTTTCTTGATTTTTCTTTAGTCTAATTCTTTGAATGTATTTTGTATGACCATGCTATAGAATATCAAGTGAATAAATGAATCATACTTATTATAAGTTCACAACAAAGCAATTTAGTAATTTATTTTTCGTCCATTAACGTCGCACATATTTTATTCACAAATTTTAATGTTCAAAGAAAACATAATATAATAAATATTTATACAAGTGTTCTTGAATGTAATGTTGAATTGTTCAGATTCTTGTTGCATATTCTTGTTTTATCCTATGTTCATTTCAAGCTGTTGGATTGTGCTGTTGCCGATGTGTTTTTGTTTTTCTCATTTACAACGATTTGTTCTTTGATCATATTCAAAAGTCATCCTTTCCACTTAGCACTACATGTACACGTTGAATGTCCCATAGGTGCAATACTGTAAAGTCGTTTGGCCTGCATTATTATATCCACAGTAAATCATATCCAACATAAAGTTATCATGCCTATAACACATTGCATCGGTTTATCTTATAACGTATCCAACAACCATGTTTCGTGAAAAGTTGATATTATTTAAACCTTCCAAACATATCTAGTCATGCATTTTATTTTTTATATGAATAAAGGTGATGACATTGTAATACAGCAATGAAACATGACACCTTCGCCACGATCTACATGATGCAATTTATTCTCATAACTATGTCAGCATTCAAGTAAAGTAATACTTAGATAAAGGTTGATTTTTTAAAAACTTTAAAACGATTTGCCAAATGGTAATATACATTGTGTATTTTTAATATGCAAAGAGTTATTATTTTAATAAAGAGAATACCATATGTATTACATCAATCGAAAAAAAAGAACAAAATGTACAGTATATCTATACTCCGCACACCTACCTTGCAGACACGTACGACAAGGAGCGAGAGAAGAAGAGAGAGAAGATAAGGATGTGTCTGTTATGGCTCGCCAAGAAACAGCGCATGCTCAGTTGTCTTGAAGACGCTTACCCAAACCCAGTGGCTGTCTCCGAACTGCTCAAGTATGTACTTGTTGATGACAGTCCAAAACTAAAGCTACTTTTCAATTGATAGTATTTTTTTCAAACAAGAATAATAATGAGGCTCAAAGCTGGTAACTTCATGAAGTTAAGGAGTTGCGTAATGTCTCCATCATGTATTTCCTGCTTAAACGCATTATACTGAAAAATCGCTCTATGTGAATAAGTAAGTTGACTATCCATAAAGCGTGTACTTCATCGTTATGTCTAATCTAGGAGTATTCATATATACTGGACAAACAATAGTATAGTATGGGATAAATTTTAAAATTTAAAATATAAGTAACGATCTACGTTTTCATTGAAGCTCTGATAAAATATCAATGATAAAATGTTCAATATCCCTATCTTATTTCGTCCAGTATATGTAAGAAGATGTAAATTGCGTGTGTTACAGGAAGTGTAAGATAAAGATGTCCGACTCGATCACGGCGGTGGTGATGCTGAACGATATGCAGAAGAAAGGTCTGATCCAGGAGATAGAGAAGAACATCTGGATGAGGATACAGTCCGGGGAACAGGGCGCTCAACACGGTGGGTACACGGCGCTATAGTTGGATAACTTTATGATATATGAGCAGAATGAAATTCAGTTAAAACCGTGTGCGTACAGGTTAGTGTTTAAATGCTTTATTTTATTATTGTGGTATATATTTTACCTAAACTAATCCTCATAACCTTTCCCTTTGATGCTGATACGAGTTATTGCGAGATTCCGACCGCTAGAATATAATTAGCCGGATCCACTGGTCATCTTCAGCAAAATACCAAATTTCGAACCCAACAATTCATGGTGTTTACTTGAAATCAACTTGTTGAACATTTTGTGATACTTCGATTGATTAGTTGTACATGGTATAACAGTTCGAATGATAATTTATACATTGTATAACACTTCGTATGATAATTTATACGTTGTATAACACTTTTATTGGGAAGTTGTACATTGTATAACACTTCGAATGATAATTTACACGTTGTATAACACTTTTATTGATAAGTTGTATATTGTATAACATTTCATAAGATTAATTTAACACTGTTTTATGGTAAGGTAAATGTTGTATACCACAAGCTCATGCGAGGCGGGGGATATAATTTCGTCAGCGCATGTCCGTACGTACGAAATGGAATAACTCAAGATTCCGAACTATTGACTGGTTCACTTAATAAATTTTCATATTTTGCAGATAGGTTTACCACAGTGAAAGTTAAGTTGACTCAATATATCAACATTCAAATTCATAATCATCTTCTCTTTAAAAATGATTAACTCCAACCCCCAGAGATCAAGCTGGTGAAGGAGATGCCGACTCTGACCGGCAAGGAGCAGCCCACTATAGGGGTCATCACGGGACTCTTCTGTGAAAAACTAGCTGTAGACGCCATGATGGAGGACAAAACTACATACGTCAAGTTTAAAACTGAAGGTAGCCTCTTGAATGTACTTTATAACATGTTAAGTCACGTATCAAATACCCGTTTCGACGGGCTCTGCCATAATATATATATATATATATATATATATATATATATATATATATATATATATATATATATATATATATATATATATATATATATATATATATATATATATATATATATATATATATATATATATATATATATCTTAATGGTCAAACAAGAAACTGAAGAGAATGGAGTATACATGTAATTTTGGAATCGTCACACCGCTGAAAGATGAAAGATCAAACAGTCTCAGCATTTTAAGAAAGATTGATCTATAGAATGAAAAACAATCTGATGACTAGTATACAATCTCTTCACTCTCTTCGGAATGATATATGATTCACATCATGTTTAGCCGAAATTCTGTACTGTATCAGGCCCCGGGGTCATGAAATCTATGATGACATAGAGTTATCTCTGTGGGAAGAGAACGGATGACACCATGCGATTATAGTCCATACTCTCATGATGGTTGTATAAAATATGTAACTACAATATGACCCCATTAGTAAATATATGATGTATTTATTACTTATATCCTTGTTATCTATATATGTACTTGATTGTCAAATCACAGGTTCCGGTACCTCTATTGGTAAGATTGAGTGTTGTGGAGTTTCAACCCATTCTCAGTTAAAATTTCAATTTATTTTATTTTCTGTGATTTTATTTTATTTTGTTTTCTGTGGTTTAATTCGATTTGATGGCTTTTCTTTTGAGTTGTTGTGCCGCTATTATCTTATAAGATACTCTATTATTTATATTTGTACTTTTACTACATAGGAAAAGGCAGGTTACCACGGGGCAAGTCAGGTGTATCCAGCATGCGTTATCTTATGCATCCGTAGATTAAACAGCTATAATAAACATTTTAATAGTATTTGATCAAGCTCATCAAGCCTATAGGGCCAAATGGGCTAATGACATGGGTCGTCTATAAACCTTCACATTTTCGAATTCTCCTCCATAACCATTTGGGGGGATGAGATTGGGAGACAGAGAGAGGTCACACTTTTAAATTGTACTTGTTAATTCTTCTAAAGAATGCAAAATCTAAAATTATATTTTGTGTAGATAAACATTGAGTAATGTAGATTGTGATTTGTAACTTTGGTGACTGTCCAAACTATAATAAAGACCACATGGATAATGTTATATTATTTTACATATATGGCGATAAAGAATACTGCAACACATGATGAGCCACAGAGCCGATGGCTCTTTTCTTACCTTTGTCAACGTATTGAAATATATAGTTTGCAAAACAAGATTTTATATGTAGATTTTCTTATGAACTGAATATCTTTCTTCAAACTGTAATGCAACAATTTAAAACGAGAAATCTGATCTGGTATTCTGCCATCACTTTAGTTTTTGCATGAGCAGGTTTTGTTGTGATTCTGTTTAGGAACGAGTAGTTGTGTATGTCGGTAGTTTACAGAACAAGATATAAGCTAATTCTCAACGATTGTTCATAAATCAAAGAATATGCATGCAAAGTCATCAACTTATAGCATAGGCATACTAGCAAGGATGCATGTTGCAGAGACGCGCTTCCACATTATACGACATACAACAACCAATAACAAACACGTTTGAGAATTTTTGCTAAACTGTTAATACGTCGTATTTTTTATATATTCTTTTTCTCGAAAATAAAATACATACAATTGTAACTAGGAAGTGATGCATAAAAACTAAATATTTGTTTATAATTATATAATGGAACAAAGTTAATGAAATATGAAATATGATAGTGTATTATATTTCAGTCAGAATGCGTCCAACATGGATAGTTATAGTCACAGTACAAGTAACATAACTTTCACTTCTTGCACAAAATCCCATTGCATATGGTTTAAACATATTTATTTCTATAAATTGGATTGGTAAACAAGCTGCAATAGCTAAATACGAATACCGCTCCAGATGCATATAATATTACAAACTCAAAGAAAATATACACGTAACAATGATTGCACAATGATATGATACATTACAACTACATCACCTGACCATGTGGTTAATTACAGGTGAGTCGCAGGTATACACGTGTGGACGGATCGGGAATCACGTCGTGGTGTCCACCAAGCTGTCCCGCTTCCAGGGAGGCCAGGGCGCCATGATAGCAGCCGAGAACACGGTCACCAGGCTACTCGGTAATTACAATGATTTTGATGTTCATGGAATTGTTGTATGAAACAGCTTTTGCGCTAAGGTAATCTTTGTACCATTCCTTCACATTGCATTTGGCATATCTTAGAGAGATGAGGTGTTTTGGCTTCAGTGTTTTAGTTTTAGGATCCGACGACGGTATTTCTTCTTTTAAATTGTCATTCTTGCGTGCATGGAATAATGTTTCTTCTCGGAAATGAAATTTTGAAAGCATTTTTATTCTGGAGTAGGAATGAGATAATGAGCCCTCAAAATAAATTTATTCGATTGCTGCTTTCTCTAATTCTCTACTCATAGATAACCAATTACTCAATATAACGGCTAACTTGGAATACATTAGAACATACATGCTTCGTTGTTAGAACATAGTTCGTAATTTATGCGTTGTGTCCTAATTGACCATTTCAAGAGTGATATAGATAACCTTTGTCTTCAAAATGACATGCACGTTTTATGTCTTGTTTCAGGTACATTCAACAGGATCGACCACGTGTTTCTGGTTGGTTGTGGTGGCGCTGTGCCCCACTTTTCGGACTTCTCCAAACACGTGCGTCTCGGGGACGTGGTGGTGTCTCTGCCGGTAGACAGTAGTGGTGCTTTGTATGTGTACTGCCAGAAGGTCGAGAAGATTCCGGGTACTTCCGGATATAGTTACTGCACACGCGCATACGATGCACGTGACAAAACCCTCCAATCAGCTGTCGAGAACTTACGCAAAGCATGTGACATCAGACCACACGAACCAAAGCCATGGGATATGTTCATTGAATCAGGCAAAGAAAAGCTCAAGGCGGAGGAATCCAATTTCCATCGTCCAAACCTGACCACAGATAAGCTGTTTGGTCCCAAACCGGACGGTTCGATTATTCAGTTCGAGCACCCGCGCCCACGGAGCATGTACGGAAGTACGTATCGGGAAGGGCAGGTCAACATCCGGTATGGGGTCATCGGGTCCGGCAAGATGGTAGCACGGGCTCAGGATCTTCGTTTCGACTTCTCGCAGATGAACAACGTGAAAGCGTTTGATGCAGAATATGATTCGGTTCTCGAGTCGCTGGAAGGCAACCGCTGTGACAGTTTCCTCGTCATTCGAGGTATGAGCGACTACGTCGACGGCTCCAAGAAGGAATGGCAACCGTATGCGTCGCTCACCGCTGCTGCCTACATGAAGTCGGTAATCCTGGCTCTGTAGGCGGAGTTCTCGGCATGAACAGTTATACTGAACATGACAGTAGAAAGAACAGTACTCTGACTCCTCCATTCTGATGCCAAACTGCTTTCTCGTTCTTCTCCTTTCGTCTTGGGACCAATCGGACGCGACTGTAACGTTACATGCGTATAGCCTCGAATATAAACTGGGCCTTCAATTAAACCCGGGGAAAGGAATCGAGAACCCGATATGTTGAAGGAATTAGATCCCCGGATTTGTGTTTGAGGATATACGGTCATGTGTAACAACGATAAAGTTCCTGAAATTATTAAGACTCTGGAATTTACATTTTTGATATACAAAAGTATCATTGAAAAAAATGCTTAATATTTCGGGAAATAAAATTTGCCTCTAAAATTCATTAATTAAATTGATTAATTTGACAATTGTCGTTGTTTCGAAGTTAAGGTATTTTGTTTGCAGACGTGATTGGATTTCAGTCTTGAGACGTGTGCTTTCTGTTCCAGAATTACTTTTAAGTGCTTTTCACTGTATTTCCCGTTTACATGCATGTTAATAATATATTTATAATAATTTGATCACATGTTTGATGTATGCATTTATGATTGTGTTGATTCAATAACTAACAAAGGCCTTGATTAATTGCAATATACGATGTGAAAAAATAGTTCTTCTCTTTATATCTCTAACATTCTTTTTTCTTAAGAATACAAATCATTGGTTCTTTTGAAAATACTTTAAATACTTTTTTCTACATTGTATGTTATTTAGATAGGGCATTTAACTCTTCGTGGAATAGGCAATTCTTTGAACACACACAAACTTTGAAGTCAGCATTTTCAAATTTTACAAATTTTACTTTGTACATTTACCAAACCATATGTCATGTATTTATCCCTTAAACTACGGTAACATCGGAGTATTTTTTCTAAAGAGACTCAAGCTGCGCATCTTCTTTGTGTGTTTATGTTGTTAAGGATCATCAGTATATATATATATATAACATGGTGCTTAAAAGCATAAATTTACAAACCGAGATATAGCCTTTGCTCACATTTCTACAAAAAAATACCCCAATCTTACTCTTACTTTATCATTGAACTTTATGTGTGTGATTCGTCTTTTACTTTAATATCGTTTGGTTTTCTTTCTCGTGATTTTACAAAATAATTTATAATTGCATGTGTATAAATATGTCCATTCGTTGTTTGCATAATGTTAATTTGTATTCAATAAATGAACATTCGTTTATTAATCCAAATAACCCAACTGCCATACATCCATGTACATAACACATAAAACACATTTCAATTGCTTTATGCAACACGACTTTTGGATTAAATACGTTATCTAAACCAAAGAAGAAAAATGTCACACACATACGTGAGAATCTAACGACTGTGTAGATAAACTTACATTTCTGAAATTTTCAGGCGAAAAAAATTAATTCTTTGGTTGACAGAATCTCCGACCATGATTCGGACCATTATGGAAACAATGCTACTCAGAATGCCTCCAAACTAAAAACGTCGAAACAGATTCCCTCCCAATTAAAACTGAAGCTAGATTTTACCGCCGCTCTCAAAATATTAAAGATAAATATTTTTATTCTGTCCATGTTTTGCTTACCCGAACATTTTTCGTCTACATCAGAGCAAAGTTGCATCCAGCCTTTACCCATTCTGTCCCCCCAAAATCTGTAAACCAAGTCATCAATTATGATTGGCCTTATTAATTAAAACAGCTCCAGCTTAAGTGCTTCTGTAGAATATCTCTGTGTGGATTTAAAAGAAGATGAACATTTAAAAGTTGAAATGGTAATCTGTGCAAAATTTTAATTCATTCCAATAACTAGTATGGATGATGGTGAATGCATAATGTGATACAATGCATATTACCTATACACGCCTCAGTATCAAACTAATCGTTTACAAAAACAAGCATTCGAAAATATAGTAATCTGGAAAAAAGACAATTCGCATTGATTAATACCGGTAATTCCTGTATAGCTATGGATGCGACGTTTCGGTAACTATGCATTAAGATGAGACGTTTCGGTAGCTATACATTAAGATGCGACGTTTCTGTAGCTATGCATTAATATGCGACGTTTCTGTAGCTATGCATTAAGATGCGACGTTTCGGTAGCTATGCATTAAGATGCGACGTTTCTGTAGCTATGCATTAAGATGCGACGTTTCGGTAGCTATGCATTAAGATGCGACGTTTCTGTAGCTATGCATTAAGATGCGACGTTTCTGTAGCTATGCTTTAAGATGCGACGTTTCGGTAGCTATGCATTAAGATGCGACGTTTCGGTTACTATATACACTATAAGGTGCAACGTTTACCTGGTTGAAAGAATAAGATGTAGAAGAAGAATAATGAATATATGTTTGTAATAGTTACACGATGAGACATTGTGTTAACATGTTGATGGAAGTACAAATACATACCATTCGGTAGTGAACAAAGGTAGTATAGTTATTTCAGGATCACACTGTCTGCATTAGTACAGATACGTGTATTTTTTCGGGACGACTCCCTTGTGAGATTCGAACCCACACACAGCGTTGGCGCGTTGCTTCTTAGGCTCTGAGGGTGCGCGTTTCGGAATTCTTCCCGACAAAGTTTAAGAATTTGTACTATTTCAGATAGTGATCCCAAATATAGCAATCTAATGTTGATAAGATACTTTGTTTTAAACAATTCAACGTTCTCTATACAGTGTGTTTTTGCATGTTGGTATCACGACATTTTATGGACAAATTGGTGCTTGTCATTTAATCTCCAGTCATTATTTTGATTAAATCACTTTTTGAAGGTTCCTTGTTTGTTATTTTATTATCAGAAAAAGTGCAAATTGTTCAAAGTGTCAAAGAATACATAATATGTAATGCAATGGTGCTTGGTGAATGTTATAGAGCTCCACTGTAGCTAACATATATGACAAGAGCTGTCAAGTTCTGGGCCGTGTTCAAGGGTGGTTTCTGAACACGGCCCAGGTGTATGATGATACAGATGGCCCCTGTGAGACTACCCCGTCAGTGCTACAGGATGCTCACCGCCCTAGATGACATTGGACGTATCTCTTTTATTCAGATTTGGATTTGGATATGTATGGATAACCCAAGACGTTGGAGATAAAACTATTTTCTTATCAATGTTTAAACAGAGACTATTTGACAATATATACAGCAAACCTGGCAAACCTGGAAGGCAAATATAAATAAATCAGACTCTTATTCATATAAACAATAGAAATCTCTACCGACTGTTGAATTTTATCTCAACTCTTCACTTCCTTCTCACTTTAAAAGGATTTTATCACGCTTCGGACGTAGTAACTTTAAAATTGCCATCAACACTGGAAGAGACAAAGCTACACCAGGGCACCGTTCCATAACAGCGAGCGCTTATAATCGCTCATGAAAGTAGCGATTACTTTGAAATCTCTCTTGAACACGGCCCATATGAAGAAAAATCTGCCCTCTCTGTGTATCAAAAATAAGAATTTCTTTGAAAATGAATATCATGTTCTTTTAATATGTGCAATCGAGTTAAAACATGAAATGGAACATGAGAAAACCTATTCCTAAACCTGAGCAAATTACATGTCGGAATTTAAGAAGTATAGACAAAGAGGATTTTAAAGCAGATATTATAAACTCCCCCTTGTTGGGTGAAACGTCAAGAGATCCAAACGTGCTGACTGACATGTACAATTCAACATTGCTAAGTCTTTTTGATAAACATGCTCCAGTTCAATTTAAGAATGTACGGATGAGACCAGATTCTTTCTGGTACAATGATCAAGTACGCAACGCGAAGCGAGAGTGCAGAGTGGCAGAACGCCAATGGCGCAAGTCTCGACTTGAGATACATTTATCGGCACAGACGACAGGAGCTTAGTAAAGTTGTTAGGAATGCAAAGGCTGATTACTGTAATAATAAAATATTGGAAATGAAAGGATGCTCGGACAAGTTTTACAAATTCGTAAATAAACTCCTCGGTAAAAAAGACAATGTGAAGCTGCCCGAATATGATTCTGATGAGGTTCTAGCTAATGACTTCGCGGAATATTTTGATAGCAAAATCAAGGATATTCATGAAGATCTAAAAAACTCTTCAAGTATGTCAAAACAATCAGAGATTCCTGATGCATCATCAACTCGCCATGAATTGCCCATTTTTGAACCTTTCTCCCAACAAGAAATTGAGAAGATGATAAGAGCATCAAAGAAAACAACTTGTTCGCTGGATCCTATTCCCACTTCTATGTTGATGGATTATTTAGATTTACTTCTTCCTTTCATAACGAATCTGGTGAATTCAAGTATATCAAGTGGAGTTTTTCCAGACTCTCTTAAATCCGCTATTGTGAAGCCTCTTTTAAAGAAAAGTGACTTGGATCCTAACAATCTGAGAAACTATAGGCCTGTATCAAATGTGTCATTTATATCGAAAATCATTGAAAAGGCAGTGAATTTAAGACTTAAGGATCATCTTCAAAAATATGGGCTTATGGATGATTTCCAATCTGCCTATCGTGATTACCACAGTACAGAAACGGCTTTGCTACGAGTCATGGACGAACTAAGACGTCGAGTGGATTCAGGGAATATTGCTGCATTAACACTCTTAGATCTGTCGGCAGCTTTTGACACTGTGGATCACAAGCTTCTACTCTCGAAACTTCAACTGGAGATGGGTTTAACAAATGTTGCACTCTCCTGGATTGAATCGTATCTGAGAAACAGATCACAAACTGTGGTTATACATCAAGCAGAGTCTAAACGCTTTTCACTTGCGTGTGGAGTACCTCAAGGATCTGTGCTGGGTCCAGTGCTGTTTGTACTCTATACTAATAGTCTTGCTAGAGTGATAGAGGATCATAAAATGGATCATCAGTCTTATGCTGATGATATGCAACTGATTGACAGTTTCAAGCCAGAAAATGCACAGGAGGCTCTGCAACGTACTACTGATTGCACAACTGATATAAAGTCATGGATGTCATCAAATATGCTGAAGCTAAATGATGAGAAAACAGAGGCATTGTTGGTAGGAACTAAACGTAATTTGCGTGATATTCAAGCTACCTCTGTTGAAATCGGAACTGCTGAAATCCCTTTTGCTGACCATGCAAGAAATCTTGGAGTCATCATTGATTCTCAACTTTCAATGGAATCACACATATATAAACTCTGTAAAACTTGCTATTATCATCTCCGTTGCATCAGTCAAATACGTCATCTTATAACCAGAGATGCCGCCAAAATACTTGTGCAAATGCTTGTTCATTCAAGACTTGACTATAGTAATAGCTTACTGATAGGAATCAGTAAACGTCAGTTGTACAAACTCCAGAAAGTTCAGAACACAGCGGCAAGAATTGTGACCAGAACACCAAAAGCATGTCACATAACGCCTGTGCTTGAGCGTCTACATTGAATAGTTATCAAGATGGGGCACATTGGGACGCTCTCAAAATATACCAGGGCACATTGGGACACTGTCCAACCCCGATGTCCCAACCTACCTTCTACTGGCTTCCCATTGAAGCGAGAATCAAATTTAAAGTTCTATGTATCACTTACAAATGTCAACATAATATGGCTCCAGCATATCTCTTAAATTCCTTGGAGGACTATACCCCTGCAAAAGAACTTCGATCCCAGAATTTGAAGCTTCTCCAGATGCCAAAGTATAAAAACACCAGTTATGGACTAAACTCTTTCAGCTGTACTGCTCCAAGACTTTGGAACCAACTTCCTTATGTCATCAAGATGTCATCCTCACTGACTGTATTTAAATCACAGCTCAAAACTCATCTATTTTCTAGCTATTATTCATAGATTCTATTTTCATATTATTTTACCCATAGACTCTAATGATAAATATCCTTAATCAATGCTAACAGTATTACATTTAGGCTTTATTCCATAGTATTTCATCTCATCACCTTAAATGTTCTTATTTTCAATGCGCTTTGAGCATGCACCTTGTGTATGGATATAGCGCTTTATAAATGCCCATTATTATTATTATTAATGTTATAGGCCTACGTCCCCTGAGTCGTAATGACAGACTTGCGGGACGTCTTATAATGCAGCTAGTTGTAACGGAATTGTAATATGTGAAGCCTACCGTGACAGTTTGTTCCGTATTATACTTATTGGTAAATACATTAATTCTAACTTTCAACATAATTTTATTTCCTCAAACTTATGATTTGGCACATAATGTTTCAATATTTTTTATTTAAACCCCATCAAATACGGCACAAAAATATATAATATGTAATAAGTATGCAAATAAGAATAGATGCGCAGCATTGTTACCCTAAGTTTTCTGGTTTTTTTTGTGCCAAATGTCTTATACTGAATAAAATATATCTGTCTGTCATCAGAAAATAATACAAGTGTCACAGTTCCTATCAAAGCTGAAGGAATTAGCTTCGCTTTTATTGAAAGTATATTATGTAATGGCTAAAAAATATACCCTTGCATATCTGAGCGAATGGAATTCAGATTTCGTATAAGTATATATTATTTCATTGTTATAAAATAAAGTGCATACATTGATACATAATTTTAAGTTACATGGCGACTATAAGCGACAAGAGCGAGAATGAAAAAAAAGAGTTCGTAAATGGCGAAAAGAGGCAAACAAATAAACTCAAGGTAAAAATGGTTGACACCCCCTAATAGTTATAGGAATGAAATGTTATATAAACAACGTTTCGTGTCAGTTTCGATTATCTTTTTGGTAAAACATGTAACTTCTGTATGTCTTTTTGTGAATAGTGTCCTTGAGCATTTGCTATTTCTCCACTTGTACTTTAAAATACCAAAGAAAGGGAAATATTAGAATAATGAAATTTAGTCAAAAGATTTCATTTCTTGTGTCTTGAGATCTTGGCATTGTTACATTGGTACAGTTTTTGAGTGTTCTGATTTCGGTTATAATAAATAAGTGAAAGATGCATTTGAAAAAAAAAATCTACTGAATTCAAATATACCCATAGTATCGAAGAATATTAATTGTCAATGCATTTAATTTGCTAAAATCCATTTTCTGTTTTAGTCTGATTTTGGGTATATTTGGATTCAGAAGAATATAACGTTTGGATATGCGACCCCCAGCAACACAATGGATGTACACGTTAACACTGTGGATATATCCAGCTATATATATATATATATATACTGTTCACATTGAATGTAGTTGTTTGCTCATTGCATTACTCAGCCACGGATGAAGAACGTGCAACTTTTAGAAACGTTAACCGATCCAAAATGGCGAATGTCGGTCCCGGTGAATATATTTAGATTGGTTGATATATTATAGGAGGGGCAATTGCTTAATTGCATTAAATGTACTCTCAGTTAGTGTAGACCTATTCTTAATATCCATTTGTACGGGCCTGTACATGAGTATATATCTGTCAAAATGTACCTACACAGCACACTACACAACAGTTTCATTTTCCATATTGTATATGGATTATTTCACATAACGGTATAAGGATCTATACCGAAACGTCGCTATTGTTAATAAAGAAGTTGATAATACATAAAATCCCTTGTCTTCTTCATCCCGCCAACTTCTAGAATGCCTCTCAAACAAAAGGTTATTTTCCGAATAAAGTAGTTATTCTCAAAAGAGTTTTTTTCTCAAAATAAAGAAGTTGTTCAACTTTTCACAAGAAGTGAAGAGCATTGCTGTATGTTGAACGATGTTGGTGAAGAATTATAGAAATCAAGTAGTAGGGGAGACCAGGGCAGGTTAGGACGCGGGGTAGGTTAGGACACCATATATATGTAATGATTCCAAGTAAGGAGTACCATCATATACCATGTGACATGTGATGCTGATGACTGAAAGTTTGACGTGGTTCAACCACTGGCAAGCAATAACGGTTTTTCAATGGTTTGGCTAAAATTGTAGCATCTCAGTAATTATGATCTGATGTAAAGATGAGTAAGCAATCCTGGTTTATACCTATTGCTCTGGAAAGTTCCATCATTATGCTAAGTTGTAACAAGTATTTACTTGACATGTTATTTCAATTTACCAATATGACGTTGGGGGACCTTAGTGGTCTATAGGGCAGGTTGGGACACTGGTTGAGACAATACTACCGGGGTAGGTAGGTTGGGACATCGGGGTTGGACAGTGTCCCAATGTGCCCCGGTATATTTTGAGAGCGTCCCAATGTGCCCCATCTTGATAACTATTCTCTTAAGTACAGACTTAAAATATTAAAAATAATTGTGATCAGTATTGAAATCATAATGCTTCTCTCTTAGGTATGGGTATTGTCCCAATGTGCCCCGGCTCATGTCCCAATGTACCCCAGGGTGGGGCAGGTTGGGACAGCAATTTTTAGGCCTACGTTTAAAATTGTTTCTTTTCTATACAAACAGTTTTTTAATATATTTTGTTATTTTATGTTTTCATATTTTGACAATTAAGGTTGCTATAAATATGCTAAAACCCAGGAAAATAGTGTTTTTTGTCCCAAGGTGCCCCGGTATTCCCTATCTAGTAGGCCTATCTCCCATACAGTACCAATTTTCTCAAAATCATTGACATACATGTATATTTACTCCTAAGTTATTTTGCAAATTATAAATATGTTTTACTTTGTTTCCATGTTATGGTCACGTAAAAGAATATTATTTAACCACCATTAGCTTTATCAAGGAATTAGATTGTACGTTTTTGGCTTTACCAACATATGTCTACCAAAGAATTTACCTCTTCATACACTTCAAAAAGAACATAAAATGTGTTTTATTGAATTTTTAACTGGACTTTTTATTATTATTGATCTATTCATTTCAAAAGTGTATTTTACGTTAGTTATTATCTTGAACAAATGCATTCCTGTTCATGCAGTTACAGTTCCTGGAAATCCCGGAAGTGATAAAGGGAGCTAACTCTTCAATTCCTTGATTGATTCAAAATGGTTGCCCACGTCGACACGATGCATGGGCATGGACATGACCCCATTTTGAGTAGCAACACAGTAAGTGAATAAGTATTTGTGTTTTGAATGATGTATGTCGATCATTTCTAAAAGATAGCCAAAGTTTAGAGCAATTATCCCAGTGATTATTTTCAACAATGCCGGTGATGTTGCCCAGAAATCAGGTGATGTGCTTCAAATTTCGTGATACTGATGTAGACATTTACTGTAATCGCTCGTTTTGCTTTCGTATTGTGTATTTTCGTTGCTTAGAACATCGAAATAAAGAGCAGATCATAACGATGTTTATTGTCGATGTGGTCAATGTATTTCATAATATGTTTCGTCGAATTTCAACAAGATTGAACTTGAAAACTATTAGGCCCCTATGACAGATTCATGATCATTCATATTGTACCGGGGCAACTATCGGTTTGTGATTGTGTAATGCTGATTATGTTTGTATGTATACCTAGCTGAAGAACTGTAGTTATAAAACATCTTCCCCCATAGTCTAGGTATTGTTGATAATATGACAGTAGTCAAACAGCTTTTTAATAAACTAATTAATAATAAACTAATTTGATAAACAATTTAAAAAAAACATCAAATGAAGGCCTACTGGCTGGCGACCAATTATCGCTGCATACCAATTATTGCCAACACATAGCTACAGCGCTTGCGCAGACAACTTTATCCTATGGTTCCCTATTATTTCACACATTAAGATATCACTAAACTGATAACCAACAAAAGTTCAATTCAACTTAAGTATTTAGCTATGTAGCTATGTGTTGGCAATAATTGGTATGCAGCGATAATTGGTCGCCAGCCAGTACATTTCAAAATCCTGTTTGTATTTTTGTCAATTAATGAAACACAACATGGGGGGGGGGGGTTTAAAAAAAAATTTAGGAGCATTTATCAAATTAGAAAGGAGAAATCATTTCTAAGTCACATGTTAGTGGTCTCTCGTAATACTGCCATGTGATGGTTATCTCACACGTTCATAAACATTTTCCCTTAATTTCACACAAATTTGTGACAATTTGTTTTTGTACAATAATTGAGATGAAGGAGAACAAGTTTTATGGATTTACAACTTCTTTATTGCAGGAGTGTGACGTTTCATCATATGCTTGATAACGGTGTTAGAATCTACACCGAATACATCATCATTTGCTTGATAACAGTGTTAGAATCTACACCGAAACGTCACACTCCTGCAATAAAGAAGTTGTAAATCCATAAAACTTGTTCTCCTTCATCTAACCAACTTCTAAATGCCATTTAAAGAAGTCAATAATTGAGATAACCATAATTTGATGTGTTTTGATGGCATGTAGTGTTTTATAGATGGAACCAGTTTGTAGACGATAAATTCATAGACTGAGCCATGTCGTATAATAAGATAGATAAAAATCATAGTAACAGGAATTATTTATTTACTCAAGATTTTGATGAAGATAATGTCTCTTAAGTGTGAGCTTCTTTTATTGAAACTTTGTATTATGAACTTTTATATTGTTTTGATTCCTATGTCTGAGAATGTCTGTGAATCTCCTGGAATTTACGTCTACAAACCTATCTGGTCTACTATATCTCCTACAACCATATTGACTAGTATATAACTACCCATGTTAAGCCCAAATGAAACCCTTAAAATATGGTCAACAAACTTATATCATTGTTGGTTTGTGCAGTAGTGTTGATTGCATTTCTTCATTTTCTGCATTTGTTTGCATTGCTTTTCATTTGTTTAATTTTTGGCACAGGTTTATTTGTAGCTATTCTATACTTTGCATAAAGTAGCAACTTTATATTATTTTCTGGCATGTTTTAGACCGAGATCAAAGGCGGTGTCCTTCTTTTATTTCATAATAAAGTACTGTTTATGAGTGATGTAACATTATAATGGTCAAGATGTAAAGACATCACAAGAAGTGGCCCTGATTGATGATTTCCAATTCATGGCAAAATAACATATGTGTGTTTTAGTCTAAATATTGTTAAAATGAGTAAAATGCAATACGCAAGGAAAGTAAAAGAATATGTAAACAGTCATGTTTTTCACTGAACTATTAGGAATGTCAAACCAATCGACATTCACCTCATGATTTAACTGTTATACACTGACGAGAAAAGGAAAGTATATCACTCAGTTGTATTTATCATCATCCTCGATAATCCAGCGCTATTGTTCCGATAACTCTACACACAAGCGCTGGAAAACAGTAAGGGTATTTATCCCTAACCTAGTTACCTCCTCTTGGGTCCATGTTATCCAATCAGAAACGAAACGCAGACACTATCTGCGTAAACAACTCGACCAATCAAAACGCATCACTACCGTTGTTTATAGAAACAAACACAGCAGCGGCCGACTCACTCGATTACGATAAAGTTTGTAACAAATTCAGCATAGAAAACCTGACAGAAACTCAAAAGATAGTTTTAAGAAGTCTGTACGAGAAGAAGGGTGCATTCATGTCCATCAAAACGGGTGGAGGTAAATGATTAAAATCCCTGTGCTACCAGGTGTTCCCAATCATCTGCGAATACCAAGATCCTGACATGAGAGTGCATGAGAGTGCTTGTTATTTCACCCTTGATTTCAAGTGATCTCATTGGTTGTTAGAAAGCAAGCGTTTCGCTGAGTCATTGCGAAGGGAGGTAACTAGGTTAAGGACAAATACCCTTACTGTTTTCCAGCGCTTGTGTGTAGATTTATCGGAACAATAGCGCTGGATTATCGAGGATGATTTATCATATGCATAATAATAAGTCAAATATCTCGAGTTTTTGACGTCGTATTCAAAAACTGACTAATTTGAGAAATTAGTCCAAAACATTGAATCAGTTAAAGAATACTTCTACGCATTTTCTTTTTAAAACAATTGAAATTTAAAATTGAAATTTTGAATTTCCCAAAAATTAATTTTGATAAAACACAACTGTTCATCGACATATAACACATACTCTGTGTGAAAATCAATAAATGTGCCTTGTGCTGCACACATTTACAACATTTTGAACATGGTAGGGCTCATGATGGTGTAAATTTCATTTCTTACCCCTGTCTACTTCAAATAATGATATTTTAGTTAAAAAAATAAATAGTTAAAATATTGAATTAATCGAAAACAAGTGACTGATATACTTTCTTTTGCCAGTCAGTTTAGTTCACAGGGGTCAAAATTAATCTCATCAAAGTTATCACTAGTTGTTCAAAGTATTTAATTTCCTCAAGTACTATTCCAAAGCAATTTCAGCAAGCCAGATGCAGCGAGAGGATCGTATCTTTAAATTCAAACTAACCTATTGAGCTACCAGACTGGTCAAACATTTTTGATACTAGCCCAGCAACTTTTTCAATAGAAATGGGCTACCGAACTAATTTTCAAACTCTGATTCATGGTAAAGTATTCTTTATTGTAAAACATGTGATTGTTTAGGCTATTCTATTACTAACACATTGTACTTTTACAAATTACTGTCAGTCTTATTAGCAGCTCCGACTAAGTCGGAGCTGCTATCAGTTTTTGTGCAGTTTCCATCGCCGCCGCGTTTTGTATTCGCTATAACTTTTTTCCTATTAGGTTTTGAGAACTCATATACATAACTTCTTACTTATACCCCTGGGGAATTTTTTTGACATGTTCACATTCAAGGTCAAAGGTCAAGGTCACGAGTTCTGAAATCGCTAAAAAAATCCTTGTAAACACGATAACTTGAAAAATATTTGTGCTATCAGGCTCTTCTTTGGTGTATATCAACTATGGAGAAAGGCCAAAATTTGAAAAGGTTTTCGCTAACATCCGTCAAAGGTCAAGGTCATGGTGAGGTCACAACTTAAGCATGCTTTTGCAAAAATGTCTTATTTCAACTATTAACACTTTTAATCATTACATGATTGTGATGCACAATGAAAAGTGATCACTGATTGTGTGACCTTGAATTTTAAAGGTCAAGGTCACGAGATAGGGACCTGGTCACCAGTTCTGAAATCACTAAATAACTTCTTTCCAAGGAGGTATCAACACCTCATATACATAACTTCTTACTTATGCCCCTGGGGAATTATTTTGACATGCTCACATTCAAGGTCAAAGGTCAAGGTCATGAGTTCTGAAATCACTACAAAAATCCTTGTAAACACGATAACTTCAACAACTTCTGTGCTATCAGGCCCTTACTTGGTATATATCAACTATGGAGAAAGACTGAGATTTGAAAAGGTATTCGCTAAAAACTGTCCAAGGTCAAGGTCACAGCGAGGTCACAACTTAAGCATGCAGTTGCGGATATGCCTTATTTTAACTATTAACACTTTGAATCATTACATGATTGTGATACACAAAGAAAAGTGATCATTGACTGAGTGACCTTGAAGAACAAAGGTCAAGGTCATGAGATATTGGCTAAGGCCATGTTAATCCTTTGATTCAATTTTGAAATCAGAAATAGGTTTTAAGAACTAGTTTGTGAAAAGTACCCCGATGATGATTCAACTTGTTAGAATAACTTGAATAATAATTAATAAACAAATTTTTGTCAAAAAAAATTCCCATTTTATTTATGCTGAGGAGAAGGCTGAACAGGGAAAGGTGAGACCCAAAGTTTCGGAGCTGCTCTGCTTTTGCGGTGTCCTGCAAACGCTCATCTAGTTTTATATGGTCAGTGATAAGAATTAATAAATCTTTGTGATTATTCATTATTTAACCCCCTCTACGATGCAGTCGAGGTTATATAGAAGTCAGTCCAGCCATCAGTCTGTCACGTTTTTGTTTCATTTGCAACAATTTCATTTGCTGTTCTCTTCCAACAGTGGTCACTCCACTCAGTTCTCCCGTCCTAACCTCTGTTACATACGGGCCATATTTCACAATTCTTACACAATCCAGTCTGTGAAAGTTTGCAACCCTGCTTTCTTCCTTATTTTTTTCCCGATCAAACTTAGTTTCACATCACCAATTAATTAATTTCTGTCTTGTAAATAATATATGCGAAGCAACTTTGACCATTACGTAATGCTCAGTCTGATCAACATCGCTGATTGCACAACTAACTTTTGAATGCAAAAATTCGGGATTCTCTTTTTCTAGTTTAGAAAGTGCTCTAGATGCAACTGAGGTTAGCATGGAAGAACTGAGTGGAGTAACCTGCATTGGCGGGAAAACATTTTGGACCCCCACCCCCATTTCAAAATTCCTGGTTCGCCACTGACCTCTGTGGGAAGAGAATGTTGCCATGTGATTTATATATCCTTAACAAAAACAAGTGAACCTATCACATACAGTAAGTCTTCAAATTCTAAGTTTTCCTGTGCCTAATGATAAAGGTAGGTGTAAGATGAGTATAACAAGTTGTCACTGTTTCAAGGAAGAAGAGTATAAAAGATGAACAGCCTGATTGAATACATAGCCTACAGCTGTTAAGAATCAATGGTAGCCACATCACTCCAATCCATCGATTGTGTTTGTTGCCAGAACTCGTCACATTAGAGCAACAATCTCAACTCTCGTCCATCATGCGTCTAAGACTGAGATTCCCACGGTACCCTAGGGACCATTTCTCTGTGGAGGTAGAGTATCACTCTATCCCCAGCCTGCTTATACTCTAGACGTTTCTGTCTTGTCGAGGGGTCTTACAAGCTTTCTTCAGTTTCAATTTGTACCTTCTGTTGAGGCTGTGGGCTATGCGCTCTCCCTCTACCTTGGTTGTTTGAAGAAATATTTTCATTTTACGTTAGTCTAGTAAATCATTAATTTCTATAAGATTTTGAGATGGTATTGACTAGATGTAGCAGATGTTTAGAATGTAAACAGTCGATTATGTGCTTATTAGGTTTACCAACACGTGCTTGTACATCTGACACGGTCTGGTGGTAGACTTGCTATATGTCTTCAGGCTTATTTGTGATTTTTTTTTTAATTTCCAGAATCTATTATTGAAAGTTTTTCAGTTATATTTTGACTTTGTTTGATTTATTTCCTTGATATTTTTCACTGAATAATATCAAATAAACAAAAATGTAGTTTGTTTTCCATTCTTTGATGTCTTAATATTGTAGTTTCAGAGTTCAGAGAGTGATATTATTAATCACAGAACACATATGAATATATTTGGACATGTATTTAAGGCAATTAAAGAGAAACATAACCTTCTCATTTATAACATTAATATTTTAATTCCACAAGCTTTTAATGATTTATTTCTTATTTTCATCTTGTCATTTTGACCCAAATCTGTAAAATGTACACTGGGTGTTTTAATACTTCTTATGTTTGCGTGCATGAAACTCGTTAGTACTATGTTGTTTGTTACAAATACTAGTAGAGTAGCTTCATGACTCAACAAATGTACATGAACATAAAGGAATGTTTTCTCTTTGAAGATTTCAGCTGGAAACACTCACGTTGTATATAATCTGAAAGGATGGATAATTGAAACATTATTATTCATATTATAACATATTTATACACAGATTATACCAATTCATAATAGTGCTTTAAATGTTTTTGCAATGTCAGAATGCATTCACATGCTGTTATTTTTAGCTTATCAGGCCTGAAAGGCCTATGGGCTTATGGCATGGCATGGTGTCCGGCGTCCGTCCGTCCATCCGTCCATCCGTCAATCCGTCCATCCGTAAACTTTTCGCTTTTTCAACTTCTTCTCCAGAACCAATTACTCCACAGAGCTGAAATTTTATGTGCAGACTCCTTGGCCAATGGGGATTCTAAATTGTAGATTTCGTGACCATGTGACCCCAAATGGGGTCACAGGGGTCACATCCTTAAAAACCTATTTTCATCTTCTTCTCCAGTTCCAAAAGGTCTAGAGAGCTGAAAAGTTGTGTGCAGACTCCTTGGCCAATGGGGATTCTAAATTGTAGATTTCGTGACCCCATGATCCCAAATGGGGTCACAGGGGTCGCATCCTTAAAAACCTATTTTCATCTTCTTCTCCAGTTCCAAAAGGTCTAGAGAGCTGAAAAGTTGTGTGCAGACTCCTTGGCCAATGGGGATTCTAAATTGTAGATTTCGTGACCCCGTGACCGCAAATGGGGTCACAGGGGTCACATCTGTAAAAACCTATATTCATCTTCTTCTCCAGTTCCAAAAGATCTAGAGAGCTGAAAAGTTGTGTGCAGAGTCCTTGGCCAATGGGGATTCTAAATTGTAGATTTCGTGACCATGTGACCCCAAATGGGGTCACAGGGGTCACATCCTTAAAAACCTATTTTCATCTTCTTCTCCAGTTCCAAAAGGTCTAGAGAGCTGAAAATTTGTGTGCAGAGTCCTTGGCCAATGGGGATTCTAAATTGTAGATTTCGTGACCCCGTGACCGCAAATGGGGTCACAGGGGTCACATCCGTAAAAACCTATATTCATCTTCTTCTCCAGTTCCAAAAGGTCTAGAGAGCTGAAAAGTTGTGTGCAGACTCCTTGGCCAATGGGGATTCTTAATTGTAGATTTCGTGACCATGTGACCCCAAATGGGGTCACAGGGGTCGCATCCTTAAAAACCTATTTTCATCTTCTTCTCCAGTTCCAAAAGATCTAGAGAGCTGAAAAGCTGTGTGCAGGCTCCTTGGCCAATTGGGATTCTAAATTGTAGATTTCGTGACCATGTGACCCCAAAGGGGGTCACAGGGGTCACATCCTTAAAAACCTATTTTCATCTTCTTCTCCAGTTCCAAAAGGTCTAGAGAGCTGAAAAGTTGTGTGCAGAGTCCTTGGCCAATGGGGATTCTAAATTGTAGATTTCGTGACCATGTGACCCCAAAGGGGGTCACAGGGGTCACATCCTTAAAAACCTATTTTCATCTTCTTCTCCAGTTTCAAAAGGTCTAGAGAGCTGAAAAGTTGTGTGCAGACTCCTTGGCCAATGGGGATTCTAAATTGTAGATTTCGTGACCATGTGACCCCAAATTAGGGTCACAGGGGTCACATCCTTAAAAACCTATTTTCATCTTCTCCAGTTCCAAAAGGTCTAGAGAGCTGAAAAGTTGTGTGCAGACTCCTTGGCCAATGGGGATTCTAAATTGTAGATTTCGTGACCCCATGACCCCAAATGGGGTCACAGGGGTCACATCCTTAAAAACCTATTTTCATCTGGGGATTCACAGTCACAGTGGTCATGATCTAAGAACCTATCTTTTGCTTGTAAACAATAACTTAAATAACATAAATATTCAACTTTAGATAGTAAATCAATGAAACCCTGATGAGCTACAGAGCCCATGGCTCTATTTTTCTGTTCTACGATATCTTTATTATCTTATAGAATATCTGATTAATTATGGATATTTAATAAATGAATGATCAAATGCTCACACTTTTACATGATAATTTTCAGTGAAGTTTGAGCCAGTTCACACTGTCTAAGACAATCATGGTTGTGTTATCGGTACATTAGCAAAAGACTTGTGAACAAGTATCTTTATGATGTTTGAAAATGTCTTTACTAATTGGATTCCGGCAATTGTCAAATCATCTTGGATTACATCATTACAGCTCTTACTCATAGAAAAATGTTTAAGTTTAAAAATAAAAGTTTATTGTCTGCTGTTTTCAAAATTGTAAAATCTGTATGTGTTGTACACGGACTGATTTCTTCTCCTTCCTAACATAAGAATCAATATTGATTGAATAAACTTGTGAAGATAAAGAGAGAAAGAATAAAGAAACCAGGTTCCATAAAACAACTAAATACTGTCTGCTCATGTTTAACCCAAAACAGATTTATAAATGTGAATTACTGACGTTAGTTTTATATCGCAATTCCCCGTTACCTATCAGTGAGTGATGTGGAAAGGATCACAGTAAGTAACAGTAATCGAGGTGTACCTGCCTTCTGGTATGGCTTTTATACAGTTGGTGCGTGTTGTCATGGTTACATGGATGTTCTTCAATGTAGATACTATTGGAGGTATTGGTACAAAGGATCAATACTGATAGTTCCTATACTTATGGTCTGTGAGTAAACCTTACACTTTGTTTATTGTTACAAGTACAGTACTGTGTTTACTGATTAAAGGGGCTGTAGCACATTTTCTGATGGAAATAAAGAGCTCTCACAGAATTGAAAACAAATGTTTCCTATTGCAAAAAATCCTCCTCATTCACTAATAAATTAGAGTTTTAAAATGAATCGTTATTGTTTGGTTAAGCGACTTGGATTCATTTCCAATCCTGGAATTGTTAAAATGTGTTCACACTAAAATGGCTGCTTGCAGGATTTGTTTTATACATAAATTTTATGCTAATTTGAACATAATAAAAATGGGGAAAAAACATACTACTGTGCCTTTAAGGCCACCGTCGATTAACAATAAAGAAACGCTCATGAGTAACAAATCTCAATTCCATTAACTGCTGGCGCTGTTGTGAGAACAAACCATGTTAATTCACTTATGCAGACAGTTTACTGAATGAATATCTCGCAATACCCTGGAAACCCTGACATGTTGGGTTACCAATTTGTATATCTTGTACTGCCATGGCAACTGTGAGTGACTGGCTATGCTTATGGAAGACATCAATGGATGGACACTGTATTTACTAGTGAAGAGTTAACGATTGATAAATATTTTTACTGTCAGTATGAAGGCTGATGTGTTTACTAGATGTGTGTGTAGTTAATGAAGATGAGCTGGAGATACAATCAGATTGACAGGGTGTGGTTGTCTCGGTGTTAGTCTCCTGTGGTCTCCAGTCTGCGAACATGTCACATGACCTTAGTCTGCAGGTGAGTCGGGGAATTGTTTGTTGTGAATTCACGATAAATTTGGTATTTATTTTACTCTTTCATTTTCAGATCTACTGTTAAATCTTCTTACAATGTTTATCATTGAGCTCTCTTTAAGAAGCTGTAAATCGGAGTATATGCTTACTCTCTCAGTGTTGTTCCTAGAGGGGGTCCTGGGGACATTTGCCAACCTTTTTGGCTTAGTGTCCCTTAAAATTTGAAGAACTATGGTTCTTTTACCATTGCAAAGGGTCATACTTGTTCAGAATTGGCCAAAATGACCCCCTCAGCAGATCACGTAGGATCACCACTGCTCTCTCAGGTTGAATGTGAAGGAGTGAGTATGTACCCCGAAACGTCGTGCATTTTCACATTAAAGAAGTTGTTATCCAGAAAATCTTCCTGTTCTTATGTATACTACTTCAGAATGCTGATCAAAGACATGATTAAAGATGTTTAATACTAATTAATTCAGCTGTTAAAGTTGTAAGATTTCAGGAATGTTGGCGCATATTTTCTCAACTAAACCCATAACATACCCCGTGTAAGTGGTTCGTAACAATTCTACGGTAGTTCTTTGACAATGATGTATTGTTTTGACCTGCTATAAACAGGATCAGTTCAACGAACCAGTAAAAAACATTGCATGATCAAAATTATATATTAAAAAGAGGATAAAGCCGCCATCAACGCATGGGGATATCCGCATGTTTCGGTGTTAGACCCCCTTCATCCTGCAGTGGATCCGATTCTGTTATCCCTATCAACACCTCATTCAATATAGTTCACACAAAATTATATATAGAGTGTTACACTGAGATGTTGACAGTGAAACTCTCAACTGAATTTGCTGACATTAGAACATCTGTTGCCAGGACATGAATAAAACAAAGAGTTGAAAGAAAAAACAATTTTAACACTGTCAGTCTGATCTTGTCTTGTAACAGCTTGATCAGAACTGTGCATCATCGTCCGCTAATTGATGTGTGGAGGCTTATGTTTTGAAGGGGTTGAAATCGAAGATAGTGGTTAATTACTTTATTGGTTGGACTTATTTTTCAAGGTTTTATTATTCAACTGTTAACTGTTAAGCAACTATTCTTTTGATAAAATTTTATTGTGAAAAATTTAATGGAGATATTATATTAGAAATGTGTTGTTTCGCAAAAGTTGCTAAGCCAATAATGATCCACTACTGATAAACATTCCTTACACATTTACAAATTCAATGTGGCTTCAGTCTCAATGGGTGATGGTCTGTTGGTTATGTTGACATGTGTTATTTTTACTTGACCCTTTTTCATGTTGTTGGCATTCATAGAATTATAATAACATTTTCTACTATTTCAGACGATAGACATGTCAAAATTGTCAGAGAAAGAAAGATGGAGGTAGGTCTTAAATACTATTTCTGCTATTGATGTTATACTTAGATTGCCTCACATTTACCTGTTTTCAAAATATTAATGTTGGAATGATTTTAGATGTCCATTCCTATAACAGAAAATATTGATCTCTGGCATAAAGAAAACCCTATCGTATTGTGCTACTTGTTGAATCAGATGTTTTGTAATACATGTACAGTCAGGATTGCACGTTGAAAATATCTTCCAGACTGGTTATTCTCCACATGTTTGTAGCACTTCAAACTTCTAGAGACTATTGCAAATAATTGTGTAACAATCAAAGAAAGATCGAGAATAAGTTTATTTTAATTAAAGAGAAGAATTGAATCAAATTAATCAAATAAATGATAATATCATGTTAATATGACAGAATCGAACACCAGCGGTTGCACGAGAAGCACCGAGGCCACGAGACGATGCATGCGGAGATGGCGCTGATTCTACTGGCGACCCTGGTGGTGGCACAGATCCTCCTGGTCCAGTGGAAGGCCAGGCACTTCAGATCCTATCAGGTAGGCGGCTGTTGTCTCTAGAATGTAAGTATTGTCATATATAAATCCGTATTCTTCAAACTCATGATTGTCTTAGCAGATTTGTCTCATTTAGCTGAATGCTGGTAACTCAGCTCTATATAGCATGTCTTTTTTTTTTGTCAATGCAGTGTCATGATTTAAAATTTGACGGTCACTATAGGTCTTCTCTCATCACGGCTCAATTAAAAGTAACTTTATTGGCTGGTTATTATTAACAACATGCGAGGCAAAAGCGTTTAGACAATCAGGGGATTCAAGGATCATTGCAGATACACCTACTCTGATTGAGCAGGATGTAGATCTCCATAATTGAATGTAATGATAATCAAATCACTGCATAGGGATTTATCTGAAGACCATTTGGGTAATTTTCTTTGCAGAGAGCGACACTACTAGGCATGTGGCTGATCCCGATTGTATTCTGTATCAAGTTCTGGTGGATGAGGTTTGTCTTCATCTGGGCCATCTTCTCCCTCATCACTGGATACATCGTCTTCAAGGCGTCCAGAAAACCACTCTCGGGCTCCACCCCAAGGTTGGTAAACATCGGTAGTTCAATGTATGAGGTTCTCAAGAGCATGTCCCAAAGTTTAAAGTTCGAAGATATTCATTCATGATTGTCTCCGTATTGCAAGGTTGTCGGTACAGTATGAGTGACGTCATCAGTCAGATCTCTCATCCAACAGGTGCTCGCTGTCCAGTTTAAACTTGATCTATTGAGAGTATTCTGAAGGGCTGCCCTACAGTGATTGACAATGTAGTGTTCTCTGTGACAATATTCTGTAAACCTCTGATCAACAGCAGCGGAGCTAAAACAAGTTAACTCATCCACCTTCAAATTGATTTCAGTATTTCACTCATTGGGATAGTTTTGAGGGAATTGTTATTAAGCAGGTTTAATGTTTATGACACTTTAGTGAATGAAATAATGAATTTCTTGGAGTTTGTTTCTTCATTAAAAATAACAAAATCTAAATATATGCTACAAAGCTTGTATTGACCCACAGACTGGTGTACAAGTGGTTCCTCCTCATCTTCAAACTGAGCTACGCAGCCGGCATTATCGGTTACCTCGTCGTCATGTTCACCATATTTGGAATCAGCATGCTTTTCCTTGTCAAACCACAGACAGGGATGGACTTCGGACTCCTCACGCTATTCTACGGACTCTACTTTGGTGTTGTTGCCCGGGACTTTGCTGAAGTTTGTTCAGAATCCATGGCAGCCCACATAGGGGTGAGTACATTGTTAAATACAGTTGGGGTACACTAAAATGAGGGAAGAGAGAAGGTTTTTGGAACAAATTAAAAGAACTGTTATCAACACTGAATGATAGGAGGCAGCTACGCTTACTTCATGCCCAGCTGAACAGAAGTAAGGTTGTTTGTGACAATGCTGCTGCTAAAACGTAATCGGAGGTATATAGCGGTCAGCATGTCCGTCATTACTCATTACTCTGACACAAGTTGTATATAGCGGTCAGCATGTCCGTCATTACTCATTACTCTGACACAAGTTGTATATAGCGGTCAGCATGTCCGTCATTACTCATTACTCTGACACAAGTTGTTCAAATTTTACGAAACTTGATATGTACAATCACCATGTGTACATCTGCCTTTTGCATGTTTCATACCCTCATTTGCATAATTTATGCAAATTTTCTCTGTTCCTCTTCACTGTACCATTCACACGTTTTGTTCCACTCATAACTAATTGTTCAAATGTTCAAATGTGTTAAAAGCGGCGATATATGAGTGAAAGCTAGCAGGCAATTCTGAAGCAAAATTATATTGTAATTAACTTTCATAACGGCCAAATGCAATATGAGACACTGATTCCTAATTCCCCCTGTTGTGTTACAGTACTATTCTAGGACAGGTTTACCCTCGAAGCGACTCGACCCCAACATCTGTGCCGTGTGCGGCAACCCTAACCTAGTCGTCAACAACGAGGACGCCATTATAGAAAAAACATGCAAATTGTCATGTAATCATATGTATCCTTTTGACTGACATTATCACTTTACTGTTAAATGAGATGTTTTATCCCAGATGGCGATAGTTGATTATTCTTGTTTCATAGATAAATGTTGTATTTCAGTTCATAAAGAAATGAATGCGTATGCCTGGGTATGAGGATAACATTTTAAACATTGAAGGTAATGTAAATACACATGCAAAAGAAAATAAGTCAATATATTTTTAAGTAGATTAGAAAATATGATGTAAATATTAGTTGCACTATATATTAAATATATTAGAATTCGCTTATTTTTTTAAAATAGCAAGTTTATCATGTCTTTTGTCCAAAAATGTAAGAAAATTGGGGGGTAACCGAATGATTTAAAGAGTTGTTTGTATCCATAGTAACACACTTGTCAGCAAATTACGCTATTTTTGACCGATTTCACCTACTTAAATAAAGTTCAAGCTTTCAACGATTAAACACCGAAAATTTAAGTGATTTCCGCTAGTGTATTGATAAATCTATGCTTAAAAGGATTTAATGCATATATTTTGAAACTTATTCACAACAATAAATTGTTGTCGCAAAATGTTACCGTAAGTGCGTTCGATTTCTTCGTCCCATCTCTCCTTCAGGGTTGTCGTTGTATAATCTAAACAACTAAAATTTTGTTCTTGTTAACCTTAACTTTCATCAGATTTCATGAGTTTTGCATACGAGGCTGGTGCATTGTGGGTAAGAAGCAGACGTGTCCATACTGCAAGGAGAAAGTGGACCTCAAGAGGATGTTCCCTAGTCCGTATCCTTTCTGCAGTAGTTCCTGTGTTCACTCGTGGTTCGTATGTAAAAATTGGTCAGGTGAGGTGATTTTGGGTTTAACGCTACTTTCAGCATACTTACTTACTAGCATAAGCTGTAACTAACATTTTTTAAAGTAGTGTGGTGCTACATTTGTTGCAATTCAATATTTGTAATAAAAATCTAGTTTTGTAGATTTGTATGCTGTGCGTTCAATCCAAGTGTTCTCTTATCAAGAAAGATGTTGAGAAGAATATTTGTTTCAAATTTGTAAATCATTTCATTTTGATTTTTATCAAAGGCCAACTTGCACCATTGTAATGATTTTATGGAATTGCATAAGCTTGATCAAACCTTATTTCATATTTTCCTCAACGTTGACTCAGATGGGAACGGACGAACGTCATGTACGGAAACCTCTTAGATTGGATTCGTTATCTGGTTGCCTGGCAACCAGTCATTATATTATTAGTACAGGGTATAAATTGGGCGCTAGGGTTAGAATAACAGTGATATCCTCTAGGAACATAAGCCAAACTGTCCAATAGCAGCGCGGATGAGAGAGAGAGAGTTTGTGTCGTCGACTTGTTTGCATGTGATGTTTGTTGTCATTTTGATTTAACCAGTATCTGTCCCTCTGTATCTTCTGTAAATAAATGCACTTTCCTAAAGACTTGTTTTATATTTTTAACACAAATTCTGAGTATCACATCCATTGGTATTGTTATCTTCATCATGCTATCAACATATCCTCTCAAGAACTGAGCGGCGTTAAATAATAACCCTCTCACTCACTCAAGAACTGACAACTATGAGGAAATGTGATGTCTACATGTATCAACCAGTCTGACTGAAACCGACCTTGTTCTGAGGAATATACCTATATATATAGCCAAAGATGAGCAGAAATCTTGTGGAGTGATTCCTTGGAAATTTATGAAATTGTAGATTGGTGACAACATAAAAACCTACTTTTGTTTCTTACCAGAATGATAAGTCCTAGAAAGCTGTAATCATAGGAACAGGCTTCTCAGTCAGTTCAGATATTAATTTTAGATTTGGTGCCTGATGGGTAGTTCTATAAAACATATTTTTGTCGTCTTCAGAACTAAAAGCCTAAAAAGCAAAATCTTGTATACAGATTCTTCATCCTTGAACCAAAGTGTTGTGTTATAAAACTTTACAAAGTTTAAAGGCCAATGTGGCTTATAAATTGCAGATTGTAGATCTAAAGCCTGAAAACATACTCGCAAGAACTATGGGAACAACTGATTTGTATATCTTCTCACAAAGAAAAGTGAATTGTCCACACATTAGACTTCATATTTTATCATGGACAATTTCGGTCTTATCATCTTTCCACAGAGGTTACTTTCTTCAAACTTCCAATCCTAACCTCTGTTCTAATTGGGCTGGATCAGCCGGCAGAAAAGGGAAAATCTAATTGGTTGCAATTGAATCTAGTTGTGCAATCAGAGATGACAATGTCACAATGTCACAATGTTAAATTAAACGTAAGATAAACATTTCTCATTTAATGTGTTTTTTCTCAAAATATGCCATTTGATTTTGAAACAAGATGTTAAACACGGATGCCCCCGGATATAACAAGTGTATGGCCAAGTTTTCTGAAGATGTCCACTGTGGCAAGGTCACGGTCACAAGGTCAAATATGATGACCTCATCACATGGTATGCACATATCAAGTATGAAAGCCCTAGCTCTGAGCAATCCAAAGTAATGGCCAAGGTTAAAGTTTTTGTGGACAAACAGACAGACAGACAGGTGAAAAACAATATACCCCTGGAATCTCCGATTCGGGGCATAAAAACAATTGATAATTTGTGTTATTTACATCAGACATATTCAAAGGACATACAGGTATGCTAAGATCTTTGAAGTCACTCGGTCGACATAGCTGAGGAAAGATGAGATATAGAACAGAGGTAAGGATTGGAAATCTGTAGGGAGTAATCTCTGTGGGAAGAGAATGAGTTGCCAAAGGAAGCTCAAATTTGCTGGCTTTAGATCAAGAGGTCTGGAGTTCGAATCCCGTCAGGGGCACGGCAACTTTGTCTGCAGTAGAGAACTGTTCTACACACTGTAATGCCTCTCTCGGGCCTTTATTTCACCTTTTACGTGCGCTTCTTTCAATTTTATTGCTTTTATCAATCACTTCCGCTTTAACGTCATTTTAAGAGTTATCTCCCTTCAATGTTCAGCTTCCGTTTCTGCCCAAAACACGTTTTTCTGTCAGCCATTACTAATCGGCTTCACATGATCTCACCGGCGCAAACTAATATTTGCAAAGGTTTTTTACCATTTCTATAAGTCTACATGGAAATGAAAGCTGGAAGTAAAATCGTTTGAAGTGGACAAACAGCGTTTTTATTTGCATCAGTATAGTAAAAAACCTGCATCTTATCATCTGTGTCGGCGAAAGTCAACGTGAGTCTTCAAAAAATAACAATGAACAATAACTGCAAATCTGTGAATTTTTATGAACTGTGAATTTATCTACAATGTCTTCTCGTACAAAGAAGTTAACAGACAAAGCTCACGAACATTTTGAAGATAAAGTTAGGGATTATCTCTACAGATTTAACAGGCAAGCTGCCTTACTTGACAGTATACTAGTTGACACTATTCCTCAACGTGATAATGTTGAACATCTCCAGGATTTTCGTAGAGATATTGATAGACATTATAATCTATTCAAGGAAGTTTGCTCAGAATTTGTCATCTACTTACAACGCGTGGGAACTGAGGAAAGTATTAAACTGGAAGTTTCTTGCAATAACAGAGCTGATTCTATGCTAAACAAAGTTAAAGTTATTCTCAAGGACATCAATGACAGAATGCGATCTCTTCCCTCAGACCAGGACAAATTTGACGCGGTTTCAGTTGATCGAAACACTGTATGTAGCACCTCAAGTTCGCTTTTGATGAGGCAACGAGCAAAGGCAGAGGCTGCTAGGGTGAGACTAAAGTTTGCAGAGAAAGAGGTTGAGCTAATGAAGAAACGAGCAGATATAGAGAGCTCAATCAAGTTACTTACGTCACAACGAGAACTCGATGAAGCAGAGGCAGAGCTCATCGTCATTGAGGATGTCGTCTGTACAGATCCCATCACAAGTACACCTCGTAGGAACCCAGTGGCCAACACTAATGAGCATCAGCCTTATGAGAGAACACCCACAGGGAATGATACAGAGCACAGAACAATGAGTCATCCTACTGTACGGATTGAAACAGGTAATCAAGAAACTGAACCATTAAATCCTTCAGCCACACCATTTGTGCCATCCACCAACACACAGACAAACATCTGTACAGAATTATCAAACTTCCTCGTAAAAAGAGATTTGCACATATCCAGACTTCACAAATTCAGTGATAAACCTGAACATTTCTCTGTGTGGAAGAGTAGTTTTGTTAACATCATGTGTGACCTTAATGCATCCCCAAGAGAGGAAATAGATCTTCTGAAATGGCTTGGACCGAAATCAAGCATTCAAGCTACGAATATCTATGCATCACATTCCCATGATCCCTATCATGCTCTACAGAAAATATGGCAACGACTGGAAGAGAGGTATGCATGTCCAGAACTAATTGAATCTTCCCTGAAAAGCAAACTCTGTAACTTTCCGAAAATCACCCAATCGGGATTCCAACATGCTCTATGAGCTCGCTGACTTGGCTGCAGAGATCGAGTCGTTAAAGGACAACGCAAGGTACTCCACCCTCCTAGCCTACTACGACTCATCAGCAGGAGTGACACCCATCGTTAACAAACTTCCTCATTCTCTTCAGGAAAAGTGGACTAACGAGGCCGCGTCATACAAAGATAGGTATCGTGTCCCTTACCCACCTTTCTCTGTCTTCACGGATTTTCTAAACAGACAGGCAAGAATCAGGAATGACCCAAGCTTCATGTATGATCAACAGCCTACAACTCAAACCACCCGCATGAAAACATCTGATGGATATCGGTCAAGCAACTTGAGATTTTCATCAAAGAAGACAGAAGTCAACAATCATTCTACTAACACTCAAGCACCTAGATACTGTCCTTTCCATAATACAGCCGAGGGTCACACCTTAAATTATTGCAGAGGCTTCCGACGTCTACCGCTCCGTGAACGAAGAGATTTCTTACTCAAAAACAAGATCTGCTCTAAATGTTGCATGACAGACAAACATTCTTTCAAGGAGTGCAAGGTGAAGTTCTCATGTTACTTCTGTGGGAGTGATACACACTCTACAGCCATGCATGCCAGTTCGGATGGAGATTCTCAGCTGGACAAGTCCACCCCTACTCCTAAGAAGCACGGAGGGGAGAGTCTCTCTACATGGAAGTCAACTGCTAAAACAACTTGTACCCAGGTATGTGAAGGCAGTGTCAGCGGCAAATCCTGCGCAAAAACTCTTCTCGTCAGAGTGTTTCGTGAGAATCAACCCGAAAACTCTATCCTCACTTACGCCGTTCTGGATGACCAGAGCAACAGATCACTTGCTCGTAGTGACTTTTTTGACAAGTTTAATGAAGATGGTGATCCAATGGAATATTCCCTCTCATCGTGCAATGGTTGTGTAACCATGTCTGGAAGACAAGCGACTGGTTATGTCATTCAGGCTTTGGACGAGTCTGCCACACTTAACCTCCCTCCTCTCATAGAATGCAACATGATCCCGAATATGCGAGACGAGATCCCTACTCCAGAAGCGGCAAGATACCACCCTCACTTAAGAGAAATTGCAGACTACATCACGCCTATAGACCCAAATGCTGATATTCTACTGCTCATAGGACGCGACCTACTCTGTGCTCACCATGTGCTGGATCAGCGCACAGGCCCCCAAGAAGCTCCATTTGCCCAGAAGCTCAGGTTAGGCTGGGCAATAATAGGTGAAGTCTGTCTTGGAAAGGTACACCGTCCAAATACTATTACAGTGAACAAGGTACAGGTGCTTGGTGACGGTCGCCCTACGATTATGGAACCATGCTCCAACAACTTCCATGTCAGCCATTTCTCTGGAGCCATCGATGCCGATGCCTTATTCCAGAGGACAAGTGAGGACGAAAACACCGCCATGTCTGTTGAAGATAAAGACTTTATCAAACTCATGAACTCTCAGTTTGTCAGATCTGCCGATGGCTACTGGACTGCTCCACTTCCCTTTCGTACCAACCGACCACCTCTTCCATTCAACAGACCACAAGCAGTACACAGGGCCAACCTATTACACTCAAGTCTGATGAAAAACACCACAAAGAGGGACCACATGGTTACTTTCATGTCGAAGATCATTGAAAGGGGACACGCTGAAGTAGCTCCACCGGTCGACAAGGGCATGGAGTGCTGGTATTTGCCACTTTTTGGTGTTTACAATGACAAGAAGCCAGGTCAAATCCGTGGCGTTTTCGACTCTTCTGCAACTTTCAAGGGAGTCTCCTTGAATAGTGTCCTCATGACTGGCCCTGACCTCACCAACAGTCTATTAGGTGTACTCCTCAGGTTTCGAACAGAAGCCGTAGCTGTGACAGCGGACATCGAACAGATGTTCTACTGCTTCAAGGTCCAGGAAAATCACCGGGATTACCTCCGTTTCCTCTGGTACTGCAACAACGATCCAAGTCAGGATATCATTGAGTATAGAATGACGGCTCATGTCTTCGGCAACTCGCCATCTCCAGCTGTTGCCACATACGGTCTCCGGAGATCTGTAGATTCTGCAAACCTAGCAGTCAGACAATTTGTTGAAAAGGACTTTTATGTCGATGATGCACTAATCTCAACACCTACAGAGGACGATGCTATCAACCTGATACAGTCAACCCAGTCTGCCCTCAAGGTCGGTGGAAACGTAAGGCTCCATAAGATTGCCTCTAATCGACAAGCAGTCTTGGACTCATTCGACAGCGATGACCTCGCCAAAGATATGAATGATTTGGACTTGAATGTTGACAACCCCCCTCCTCAGAGAAGCCTCGGTCTCCACTGGAATATCGCAGAGGATACATTTACCTACCAAGTCAGCAGTGACAGAAAACCATTCACTAGAAGGGGAGTACTGTCAACCATCAACAGTCTATATGACCCACTTGGTATAGTGGCCCCCGTCGTTATCAAAGGAAAACTTCTTCTCAGAGGGTTAATGTCTACGACGACAGGATGGGACGAACAGATACCTGTTCAATATCTTCCCCAGTGGCAGAAGTGGTGTGACTCCCTGAAGAGCCTTGAAGAAGTCGTGATCCCTCGACCCTATTCAGACTCCCCATTCTCGACATCTCCAAAGAAGACTGTACACATCTTCTGCGACGCTTCAAAAGAAGCTATCAGCGCTGTTGCCTTCATCAAGATATACAGCGTAAGTGGCTCAAGCAACGTCAGCTTTGTGTTAGGCAAGACCAGAGTAGCCCCTAAACATGGACATACGATACCCAGGTTAGAGCTGTGTGCAGCAGTTCTATCTGTAGATGTGGCCGATATACTTGTGAAACAACTCGACCTCCACAAAGACAGTTTCAACTTCTACTCGGACAGCAAAGTCGTCCTCGGTTACATACATAATGAGAAGAGACGCTTTCACGTGTATGTTGCCAATCGTACAGATCGGATACGACGATCGTCTCACCCCTCTCAATGGCATCATGTACCAACAGACGTCAACCCAGCAGACGAGGCCACAAGATTGTCTTCAACATGGCACTACCAAAACAGCCTATGGTTGACCGGACCTGAGTTCTTAATCAGCAACGAGACAGTTGATAATCATGACATGTTTCCTCTCATTGACCCAGATTGTGACAAGGAACTGAAGCCAAACATTTATTCTGCTAAAACTGCAATACGTCACTCACCCCAGGGATCATTGTTCTCTGATCGTTTCACCAGATTCTCAAGCTGGAGCAGACTGATCAAGACTTTCTCCCACCTGAAACACATTGCGAGAACCTACGCCAAATCAAGCGACTCATGTACCGACCGGCACCTGTGTAAGGAGTTCAGAAGCACTACAGCTCTCAAGGACTCTGAACTATTCATCCTTAAAGTTGTCCAGAATGAATCATATGAAGAGGAAGTCACATCTCTACAACAAGGCTTGCCCCTACCAGCAAAGTGCTCCATACTTCCACTCTCGCCTACTGTTGATGAACTGGGACTACTACGAGTTCGTGGACGCCTGACACACAGCAAGCTCTCCACCCTTGAGGCACATCCTATCATCATTCCAAAGAAGCACCACATTGCTCACCTCCTCATCCAACACTTTCACCAGAGAGTGAAACACCAAGGCCGACATATCACAGAGGAAGCTGTGAGGTCTGCCGGCTTCTGGATTGTGGGTGGAAAGAGACTTGTATCATCTATTATCAGCCAGTGTGTGACATGCCGAAGACTCAGGGGAAAGTTTGAAACTCAGAAAATGTCTGACCTTCCAGCTGACCGACTCGCTCCGTCCCCTCCTTTCACCTAGGTGGGCCTGGACACCTTCTATCCATGGGAAGTCATCACTCGATGTAGGCGTGGCAGAAGTGTCAACAACAAACTGTGTGCTGTACTGTTCACCTGTTTAGTGATCCGGGCAGTCCACATCGAACTCATCGAAGAGATGTCCAGGTCCTCATTCATCAATTGTCTCCGACGCTTCATTGCCATCAGAGGTGAGGTCAAACAGTTCCGTTCTGACCGGGGTACCAACTTCACTGGTGCTATGGACTCTCTCAATATCACCCCAATCAAAGCAGAAGACGACAAGATTCACAACTTTCTCACCGACAATGCCATAACATGGGTGCTCAACACTCCTCACTCCTCACACATGGGAGGTGCCTGGGAGCGTATGACTGGGACAGCTCGCCGGATACTTGATGCTATGTTACTGAAGACTGGTCGTCTCACACATGAAGTGCTTTCAACTCTGATGTCCGAAGTGACCGCCATCATCAATGCACGTCCGCTGACTTCCATATCCACAGACCCTGAAGATCCTTCAATACTCTCGCCAGCGATGATCTTGACGCATAAGACAAAACATTCCCCAAGTTTCGACTTAGAGGAATCCTCATCAGATGTTGGACCTTTGTGCAAAGCCCAATGGAGACAAGTCCAACAGCTCGCAGAACAGTTCTGGCATAAGTGGAGACTGCAATATCTTCAGACCTTGCAGTTAAGAACTAAGTGGGCAGTTCCGACTACCAGCATCAAAGTGGGTGAAGTTGTCCTTGTTAAGGACAATACATGTTCCCGGAATGAGTGGCCGATAGGTGTAGTTGTATCGGTCTACCCCAGTGAAGATGGCCTTGTGAGAAAGGCCACAGTACGCATTTGCAAGGATGGCAAGTGCACGTCTTACATTCGCCCAGTGGTGAATCTTGTCCGTCTCCTGTGAGACAAACACCAAGGACCGTATGAAGCCCAGCGTAGTTCACTCTGCCATGAACTTTAAGCTTTACCAATACTGCTGTCATAAACTCTAAATATTGTGATCACTATTATCATTAATTCTCAACTTCATGAACTCTTTCAATAATCGTGAACGCTACCTCACAAACGTGTGGATTTCAGTCGACATGATCCCTGATGACGACCCTCTGATCATGTCTCACTTATGAACTTTTTATACTCATTCAATAACATTTTTAATTTCTCAAGTTGTATGTTTACAAATTTCCTCAGCCGTGGTGATTTCTGACAGAAATCAGGAGGGGAGTGTAATGCCTCTCTCGGGCCTTTATTTCACCTTTTACGTGCGCTTCTTTCAATTTTATTGCTTTTATCAATCACTTCCGCTTTAACGTCATTTTAAGAGTTATCTCCCTTCAATGTTCAGCTTCCGTTTCCGCCCAAAACACGTTTTTCTGTCAGCCATTACTAATCGGCTTCACATGATCTCACCGGCGCAAACTAATATTTGCAAAGGTTTTTTACCATTTCTATAAGTCTACATGGAAATGAAAGCTGGAAGTAAAATCGTTTGAAGTGGACAAACAGCGTTATTATTTGCGTCAGTATAACACAGTAAGTTTTTTTGTACAATGCTACACTGAATTCCAGCGTAGCACCACCCATGGTTCACTTGTTCCAGCCTGTTGCAGGCTTTCTCCCTGCCATAAAACTAGCAGCCGCGATATAAGTGAAATACTCTTTAAAGTGGCGTTAAACCCCAACTCACCTCAAATTTGCAGAATATAAAATCTTGCTGCATGTAGAACAGTAACTGTTTATATATCTCCTTTAATTCCAAGGTCACTTCAAGACTCTGCAAATTTAAGTTTGTCAGCAGGATATCTCAAGAACCATGTTCATCATATCTTTTATCAATGTTCTATGGAATATGCAAGAATCAAGATATACACCTCTTCATAATTATCGCACCACCAATTTGAATTCAAACCAAAAATAATTTTACAAGTACATATGAAATATACATCATATTCATATGTGAACATGACATCACAACACGCCTTGTTCTGAGCTGCATTCAGACATTTTGTGGCTAGCATTAGTGTGTGAAAATTGTTATCCAAGTGCGAGGTGGTTACACCAGATATTGAGTTTACCAGTCATTATGGACCTGTGTGTTTAACATTTCTGTAATGTGAATTTCCTTGTTGTAACGACCTCAGCAGTCCTACTTATTCACCTTATTTTTCCATTGATCTTGGTTACTTTCATTTGCTAATAAATAGCAATTGCTTTGCGTGGATCTGATTCGCTGAACACTGTCAGACATTCAGTTCATACCTGCATAAACATAATTTCATGACGTCACATCACATTTAGCCATGACGTCAGGTTCATGGCTAGTTGCGTGGTGCATTTCATTGGCTGATGAACATGTTGTAGGCGGGGCTAATATTTGGTGTCTTAGATAGTAAATAGAACAGCTGTAATTGTTGCAAATGTGTATATTTGCAGCAATGAAACCTTTTCAAAACACCAGGTACAAGTATATTTATTTATAACCATTAACTTCAAAATTTATTAAGTTCATGGGGGTATAAACTTAAAAAACGCTGTTCAAACTGTGTAAATCCATGTATTAAAGCTTCAATTAGTGCCCAAATTCAGTATCGTGTTGTCACTTTTGTAACTGAACCTTCACAAGAGGCCATCTAAACAGTTTAACCTGTTGTCCACGGTACCAATTGTTTGAGGTTGAAGGTCCAGTTTTATTTACTGATCAAAAGTGAGTGGTACGATATTTATGACGAGGTATATATCTTGAGTCGGGCAAAATCTTGTAAACACGATGTGTCAGTTCTTGTTAGTCTCCCTAGTCAATTTGCAGGTGTTCATTGTCAATCAAGGATACACCCAAGTCATGTTACAATTATATTATTTTGGTAACAATATGTATTTTCTGCTGTTTGACTTTGGCAAATAAGAGAGAAATGGATCTTTCATAGGAAACAAACCAGATAAAAGGGAAGTGGAGTACATCCATTACCTGGTGATGTTTCTTATTTGGTTTGTGGAGGATGAGAAGAGAAATCAGGTTACGGTATGTGGAGGGACTTTCTACATGAGATTTTCAAACTACAATAGTTCATTTCTTCAGGCCATGAATATGTCAAATCTTGAATACGTCAAAGAGATGCAACAAAATAAATCCATTTATGAGGAAAACAAAACTCTTCACTCAATAAAGAACAAACAAGGAACATTATGTTATGACATTTTATAGATTTCTGTACAGTTTCACTGATATACACGGTACAACTTATCTCCATCTCAACTGTCACCCATGATCTATCTATCAATCTGCATCTACAGTCGGTGATGGACATCACGGTGACAACCGACTAGAAACTGTCCAATAGACTTCATCTTGCGTCACAACCATCTTGAACATCTTGTGGACGAATCTAGTACTACATACATTGATACACAGTAAGCTCCCAACCCAAAGAAATGTTTCTGTTCGCATGTGTGCATGTGGTGTTCTTCAGTTGAAGTGTGTAGTGCATGTGGGGGATACATGGTCTAGCTTCTTTATGTAAGAGTACAGACAGGCAGGTTTAACTTGAACACAATTGTTGCAAAATAAATACTTAAGCATTTACAGAATCGCACATTGAGACATGTAATATTAGTAAAGATGTGTTCCGACTTCAAGGGTTATTTCTAGGTAACTAATATCAAAACCTGAGTAACATGAAAGCACAACTGAAAGAAACAACAAAAGCTACATGAATGAGTTTGAATGAAAGAAATATGGAATGATACATATGAATAATGTACAAGGAGAATTGATACTCTACATGATCATGATTTGTGAAGTGAAAATATGCACTGAAATTATGCCTCAAATGCAAGCAGGTTGATAATTTGTCATGTTCCTAAAAGCCTACTTTTCACTCTAATTTTATTAAGAACTTGATAAGTCATCTAATAAGTATTGCACCTTCAATGATAATGATTTTACATGATTTTATCATATTTGATATATACCCACGGCTTACATTTGACCTGGAAATATGTACACTATGTACACAGAAAACCTATGTCACAATTATATCAGTAAATAAAATATAAGCAAAATAAAAAATTCATTCAATATTAAAACAACAATCTGAAAATCACATTAAAATGAGATACAATCGTATTCACATTTTTTAAAAGGATCATCTTAAAATAATAAAATATTGAGCACTATTTATAGTCAATGTACAGGAGTTTGATTTAGGGTAATCACAAATTATTATAATTAAATCCCAGTTTGAAGGTAATTTCTAGTACCAAGGGGTTTTCTTGTCACCTGAAACACAAAACATGTTATTAGGAACATGATAAATCAGTTTATTAATATAAAGTAAGTGTATCAAAAATGTAAATATTTTCATCAAATCACCCTGAAATTATGCACATCACATTCAAAGCATGTGTTCAGAATATGTTACAGAGAGGTTGAACGAAAACCATAGGGGGGGGGGGGGGGGGGGGGGGGGGGTTGTTGATTTCACAAGACAGGTTCCACTTTACAAGACAGGAGGATAATGCCCGACATAAAACCTTTGGCTCTTCAGACAGAGGTTAAAAATCATTACTAGCTTTTCTTGCATTAGAATGTCAATAGCTTATGAATATTTGGAAGTGATTTTATCCCAAAACAAACCAAACTAATGTGCAAAATGAGTAAAAAGTGAGCATTCAAAACTCAGTGTCGGATGAAAGGAAAAGTGCTTTCAAAGATCATTGTCATTGATCTATAAACCATCAACATGCAGAGACATGCATTCATCACAACTCAAACCGATGGACCGTCACCACAAACCAACACGTGTCTGGCACACAATGTATACGGATGAGAAAATGGTACTACCGTTGATGTTTGTGTTGTCGCCTAGGCTACAAGCACAGGAAAAATAATTGAGAACCCCCAGATAATTTTATACTTGATTGGCTTTATGCCTTGGTACTTGAACATGGAAAATGTTATTTTGTGAAAAATATTTATTTTCTAAATATTCTGCTAACGGACAATGATAATCTCTCAAAAAAATTTCCTTGAAATGATCTCTTGATTACAGTTCAACTAAGATTTATAAAAAACTGAAAGTTGTATGAATTTATGTTTTTCAAAGTGCATCCTAACATGATAATTAATTCTTATCACAACCGTAGTTAACTGCAGAAATTTTTAAAATAATGTTTTAGATGTTCTTCGGAAAGAGAAAAGCATTTTATCAATATTAACTACACACTTCAAAATTCGTAATTGAAAACTTTGCTACATGCACATATGCAAATCAGGAACAATTTCTCCAACCTCTAACAACAAATCTCTTTGACCATGCAATAAACAATAGCACTTGTAACTTGCTCCAAGCACCTGTCAGGAGATCTTTTTTTTCAAAAAAGTTTCAGATATTTTTAGAATAGAAAACTATCCAAAGATTTTTATTCTTTTTTTTTCTTCTGATAAAACATGAAACCAAGTCAATAACTAGAATCATTCAGTTGCCTGGCAACATAACCTTGCCCAACTCTGTTGCTAGGAAACAGTTTAACAGGAGTGCCTAGCTTAACCATTATCTTTCTGACTTTCTTGACGGGAGTTTTGATGTATCGCTGGGTGCTCTCCTCAAACATGCGGATCAGCTTACTAACCTGCGACTTCTTATCCTCCGGCTGCTTGTAGATGAAACCCGTCTGACGCTTCATGCGCCGTCCCATCGGAGAGAACCCGATACTGAACGCAACACTTTCACGTCGATCAGCCTGCGAAACGAAAACGTGATTGAAAATTACATACTCAATTTAATCAATAATTATACTAGTTGAAATAAGATGTCATACAATTACAATTAATAATAATAACAATGGGCATTTATAAGGTGCTGTATACATACACAAGATGCATGCTCAAAGCGCAATTACACTCGATTTAATTCACCAATGGGCGTTATGTGGGGAAGTGGGTTTGAATTCATTAATTTTATTTGTCATCAGTCCGTATGGCACACGAAGGTATGTTAGATGAACTTCAACAACACAAGGAAGTGGAAAGGAGGAAAGTGTGTATGAGATGCATCCAATAAATGATGTTTTCATTTCTCCCTACCGCTTTAGCAGGGGCTTTGTTCTCTGCGTCCCAGTGAGGAGACTGAGCCGATTTGCTTCGTTTAGGAGTACGTTTAGGTGTTCTGCGAGGAGTGCGAGAGTTGGCGCGGGTTGTACTCGAGACAGGAGTTTTGGGAGATTTGCTCTGGTGGAGTCTGCCTGAACTACGTCGTGTCATCGAGTGTCCGTTGGCTGGCGTTGGAGGCCCCGGGCGTTGGTACACCGTGCCATACCGAGCCTGCAATCAACAAGGGATTGTCGTTAGATAATCCAATTAATTTGTCTCATCCCTTTTTATAAAATATTTGTTGGTAGGCTGAGTTTTTAGAATGATTAATGTTGCACCTCACATATCAGTGTGTTAGGTATTGGATTACATGTTCAGAAACAGAATTATTTATTTTTATGATGAAAAAAATAGTGACTTTCCGGCCATTTTCTAAACAACAAAGAAGTAGAAGAATCAAGTCATTTTAGGTATAATTCCACTGTATTGGATGTCTCATATGGATGAAAGAAGGGTTATAAGGAGTGCTGAATGAACACAAGACAAGTGAATGTTAGAAGACAATCAGCATCTCTACCACTACTATGTTAACAGATTATAAACTATCAATGTCGAAACAGGGAAAGAAACTGTCTTCAAAACGAATTGGCACTGCCATCAAATGAAAGCCAAATCTTTGAAAATGGCTGTTTGATGATAGATCCAACATGAAAATACTTTCTACTCTGTAAGAATGAACACTGACGGAGAATAACAACAATACAAAAAAGGTGACAGGTATAAAACACATAAATTGAATTCATATAAACTTTACAAATTTAGCTTATCAAAATTTTAAACCTGCAGGTCTAAAATATCTGTGATAGCCTATCTTTAGCAAATAGTTAATCCCAGATCAGTATCTTGTAAACTGGTACCCACTATGATCTGGCACTAAATATTTCAGCAGCTTAGTATTGATTAGAATACAAACATTATAACTGACAATCCTACCTGTTTGTGCTGCTCAGCTGTCAGTGTCCGATTTGGACCATCGTCAATCTCCATCATCTCAGGCTTCCTCTTCTTGTTGAGAAGGTGAGACTCGGACATACGACTAGCTCGCAGAGCCTGTCCTTGTCCTTGCCCCTCCCCCTTGTTCTGATCACAGTTCTGCAGCTCTACTGGGTACGAGGACTTGAGGTGCGGTAGACACAACGTGTTCCGTCGCTTCAGCTCGCTCAGACGATTCCATTCAAACTCGGGAGCAGGCTCATCTTCACATGAAAACAGCTTCCCCGTTCCTTCTGGAATTGGGGAAAATTTGATTTTAGGTTGGGAATTCAAAACTTAAATTATAAAGATTGAAATAAGTCAAAGCATAAGGTTTAATTTAGCCTCATTCGAAAAATACAATGTCAAAGAAAAAAAATAGTCCAATCATTTTGACAAATGACTGAAAGAGTTGCTGATCAAGTTCATTCAACAACCTATATCTACAACTACGTGCGTGGGTATTGATACAAGGTCTGCACGTACGTGGAAGTCCAAATGTGGCACTCGACATGCTGACTCTGTCGCTGGACACGGTGCTGTGTGTGCTGTGGAGAGACGACTGACTGCTAGCTGAACGTAGAGACCGTGATGAGACGCTCGACCTCAGACTCGACCTGCACAGGAGAGATTCATGGTAAGCAGCAATACATGAACGTCATGACGTTTTGCATAATTCACACAAACACAGAAACTTGTCTGAAATTCCGACTTATTTTTCAACTGGTGTGTGGGTACTATATAATCAAAGATAAATACCGTTAGTTACTTGTATATAGTCGAAGTTCTTATGGATTAAGTTGTGCATAAAATATAACCAACATGCATAATTTTACTTTGGGTTGGCAACTTTTGTTTTTTACCTTAAATCTTAACAGAGGGGCACTTTTCGGCTTGCTACATTTCAAGATTATTATATAGACTGTAAGTAAGCCTGGTTCAACATGACACTATATTAGCTCAAGAAGACAGAAGCAGGAACTTGCAAGTCAAACCTCAACAGAAGACAGCCTATACATACCTGGAGACATGAGGTTTGCGGACGTCCTCCTCCTGACTGCTGGCGGAGCTGGACCGCAGTTTATAGTGCAGCACCGTGCTGTTGTTGAGTGTATCTTCTTCCAGTGAGTCTTCGGAGTTACATGATTCTGGAACACAGACAGACCATCAGTACCAACATTAAATCGGTGTTAAGCTGAATATTGTCTTCGCAAAATAATCTTCCAATTGTAAGTTTTTCTAAAACCCATCTACCAGTATTGGCTTAAAGCAAAAACAATATCTTGACACCAAGTTAAGAACAAATGAATAAACTGCTATCTCAATGCATCATTTGGTGATAGATTGCAGAGAAGATGGGGAGGGAATCTCCCCAAGTTGAAAGGTACCTCCCAGCTAAATTAAGGCTCACAGATCCTCTTGGCTTAATAAGGAGTATAAGTGCAGTGTAGAGATCCTATCTAGTGTACTGACCAGTGGGTTGAATGTCCTCCACACTCAGCTCCATGTGTCTCTGGAATGCGTTGGTGTCACCGAGCAGTGCGGTGCCGGCCTCGTCAAGCTGCTGACGGTACTGTCGCACTTGTCGGTCAGCCAGGTCAAGCTGCGTCTCAAGGGAACGCACCTTTTGTACTGAAACATCGGCATAGAGGCAGGGTTAGCTTTCAATGTAATCAAACTACATCTTTGAAACGACTACCCATGTACTCAAGCAAGAATCAGGTAGTGTCATTACTATTACCACTATTCAATTTCTAGAAATGACGTGTGAAAGCTGCTCACCAAGAGTTTTAACCTTGACATTCTCCTCCTGCATCTTGCAGCACTCCTTGTCAAGCTTCTCGGCGCGGAGTCGGTGCTTCTCGGCGGTGTGGCGCTGGGTCTCCAGGGCGGAGGTCATGGTGGCCATGCTCTCCTTGTACTTGGTGTACTGGTCCTGGTATTTCTTCACCTGGTCGCCCAGCTGGTGGCGCTCGCTCTCCACCTGCAAACACAATCTGTCAATTCAGCTGATGTTCTGCAAACATGGCTTTCAAGAGTACTTTATGTACATATTTTTTATTGTAGGGAGAAAACTCAAAATATGATTACAGCAATGCTTTGTAGTGAACCTTGCAAAGGTCGCCTGGAACTAACAGATCCTGGGATGTGTACTGCACTTTGGTGGAAATATCCCTTTACAGATGCTTATAGGATCTGAAGTTCTCACTAAGGGTTATCAGCAAACATGTTAATGAACTACCAGGAAAGAACAATTCTAGAAAATTCTGTGACCATTCAATGACCAAACACTTCACAAGCAAGGGATACCTCCCAGCAGGTACTTGCATCTGTACTTGCTACTAAATATTATATATATTTCACTGTAGTTTCTCTTCATTAGGAGATAACGTTTTTACCTTCTGCACGGTTGCCTGTAGCTCTTCCATCTTGGCCTGCTTGTTCTCCAGCTGTTTCTGCACCTTGCTGTTGAGCTCTGAGGCCATGTTCATCTCGCGGCGGTGTTCCCGACTCAGCTTCTGTTCGCGCTCCATCTGTCCTTGCAGTTTGTGTGCGATCTCCCTGCACTTCTCCTCCAGTTTCACCTTCTGTGTCTTGTAGGCTTCATTCTCCACCTTCAGGTTGCGTTCTCGCTCCGTCAGGTCAGAGAGTCGCTGGTCCATCTCATGGCACTGGCTCTGGAAGTGCTGAGTTCGATTTTGGTACCGTGAGATCTCCTTGGCCAGTTCTGCCATGTTGCTGGTTGTCAGGTCCTGAAATAAGTCACTTTTGATATGATCCATGGGTATAGCTTCTGGAGAAACTATAGATACCGTATTCGCCGTAATAAGCGCCCTGCTCCAATAAGCGCCCCCCCAAAGGGTTTTGCAATTAACTCTAATAACCGCCCATGTACCAGCGGTACTAAATAATAAATTCAACTTACCTAAATTCAATCCAACAACCCCTTCAGACTGCCCAGTGTTCCCGTTTACCGGTATATACCGGTATATTTTACCGGAATTTTCGAAGCTGGACCGGTATTTTTTTTATTACTGTCGGTCCCAAGGACCGGCAATTTCAAAATTGTGTTTTTGTGCAGATATTATCCTAAATAAGCATATATAAATAGTAAGTACTTAATTTGGTATTTATGCTAAATAAGCATTTGTCAATCTTATAAGTACACCCAAAACAAATCATAAATTGATCAAAACAAATGCTTATCAGTGCTGCATGGCAACTTCAGTTCAGACAGGAAACGTCAATCAAGGTATTGACCTAATTCTATGCAATTCCAAGAAGAGGGACTGGTTTATTTTTGTATAGGGGTGACAGGAGTTGCAAAGTTCAAATAGGATAGAGCACAATAACTTATTAAACGATCATTACTGATAGAAAATAAAGATTGATTATAGTCTAAACTAAAATAAAATAATTAGATAATAAATTTGTCAAACCAAGAAACAATAATAATTAAGATTTGTTTGAAGTTTTGTCAATTGCAACCCCTGTGTTGAAAATGGATTATCCGAGAGGTCTGTACTGTAGTCAACATGCAGATTTTCTGTTTTCAATGTCGTAGTTTTAGACAGCCATGCATCTCAATGTTACCAAAAACTATGTTTCAAAATATCACTGATGAAATATGTTTGCAGGTGTAAAATATTTGAAAAGCAAGTTTTTGGTTTAGTAGTTATTGTATGTTATGTGCAAATCCTGCAAACGTGTGATGGCTAAAATACCACTGTGTTGATACCTGGATACAATATGAAGTTCGTTCACAAGTGCACACATTTATTATTGTTCTTATAAAAGCATATACTTAGTCTTTTCCAAACATGAACATTTTAGGACTGGGTAATATTGCTTGGGACTGTTATTTTTAATGACTACCGGTCCGTGGACTAACTCACTCAACATCATTTTAATAAGCGCCCACCCAAGTCAATTTTTTAAGCGCCCTGGGCGCTTATAACGGCGAATACGGTATGTCACTTCTTGCCGTTCCAACACCCACAGACATCATAAGTTATCATAAAGCTATCAACCAAAAACTCTCCAGTATATCGTAACTGTACAGGATGAAGCGAAGGACTCAATCTATTTGACAAAAGGTTATAAGAAACTACATTAAAACCCATGACCAGTGTGCACATTACCTTCTTGTGCTGTAGGATCTCCACCTGGGTCTGCAGACTCTCCTTCTCCATATGCAGTTCACGAACATCTGTCTCCGTCACCTGTTTGACGCTGACCAGCTCCCGCTCGTGTCTGGCCATCATCTCCTCACGCTCGTGGTCTCCCATTCGCTTCTCCTCCTCCACCGCAGCCAGCTGAGAAGAGTAGGTGGAGACAGAACGTCAGGGAACATGATACAGTGGATGGATATAAAGAGGATTCTAAACGACCTTCCATTTAATACCATTTTCAATTAAACGAGTTAATCAGTTTATATCACATGAGCAAAAGTGAGTTTGAAACCAAAGCCTTCACAAGTTTAATAAAAATAGTATTATACGGAAGAAAGTTTAGCATTCTGTTTATTACTTACCCAAATTAATCGAGCGAAGTTGCTATGAAGTCATGTGCCATTATGATGGCGCTTCAACCATTGTGACATCACAACTTCACTATTATAACATTATTGCAGCGGTTTTACGCTAGTTTGATACCGCTGTATAAATAGTACACTGCAGGAGTGTAAGAAATAGACAGTATCAACTGATCACTTTTGACTTATTACCTGCTGTTTGAGGCTCATCATCTCTGCTTCGTATCTGGACACAGTCTCGCTCGTACTCTGCTTCAAGGAGTCCTGCACAAACAGTAGTGTTCAGTAAAGTTCATAACAAATAACCACAGTAATACACACATGGTAACAAAAATCATTCCCTCCCCAATGAGGCTACTCAAGTCATACCTTCCCAGGTTACCTCTGATAATCATGATTGTATAGAACAATGTCATTCGTTGCAAACAGAGCTCAGTCAAAAATATAAGATGACAATTTTGTAATTCTATAGAAATAAGGACTGTAATCCATGTTGCATAGTTCAACCATAAGGGCAGGGTTTTTTTTAAACCATGATATCAGTGAATTCAAACAAAGTTAATGTGGGAAAATATGCCTTGAGAAGTCAGTGATTAATACTGTTTTTCTTCAGAAGAGAAGCTGATGCATCAATTGTAGAAATGACAGTGCAAGTGCAAGTGATTCAATTCAGAGAAAAACATTTTCCATTAGATTACAATAAACAGAATACTTTTTTCAGTAATATTACTTATCTCTCATCTTGTCGCGAGGTTAAACTTTTAGACAGTTAACTCAAATGGCTGGACTAATTGTAAATGCCATTGTTTGGTGAATGATAAGTAAAATCACACTGAATACATCCCCCATTAATAAATAATCAATAATCTATTACAAATAAGAGTATGCATGTATGTACCTTGGTTGTTGAGTAGTCGGTCTTGAGACTGCTGATCTCCTGCTTGAGGGTGAGGATCTGCTCCTGATAGTGCTTCTGCTCGAGGTCGAGGCGCGAGGCGAGGTGCTGCTGGGAGTAGATCAGCTCCTCCTTGTACTGGGTCACCACCTTCTCCTTCTCCTCCCGAACCTGGTCCACTGCCCCGGAGATCTCCTGCACCTGTGACCGCAGTGTGCAGACCTCAGACTCCAGCTTTGACTTCTCACTCTCTACGGCGGACTTCTCCGTCTCCAGTTGGTGGGTGAGCTGCTGGAGCTCCTCCACCTTCCTGCTGTACTCCTCCACCTGTACCGACATCTCTTCCTGGAGTTGGTCGTCATGATGGAGCCGACTTGCATTCATCTTCTCCTCCAGCTCTGCCCTCTCCTCCTCAAACTGCTTCCGGGCCTCGGCAATCTGCATCTCGTACTCCCGTTTGGTGGACTGGACTGCATCCTCCTTGGCAATCTGTTCCTGAACCATTTTCTCAAGCTCTCGGTTCCGCTCAGCCAAACAGGTCTCCAGGTGCTTGGTCTTCTCCCAGTTCTCGTCGAGGTTGCCCTTCATCTCACGCTGACTCTGGGCCATTTCCTTGACACAGTTGTGCAGGTGGGACAGCTTGGTCTTGTGGTCCTCCTCCATGGCTGCAGTCACTCGGTCACTCTCTTCCTTCACCTTGCTCAACTTCTCCTCAGAGTCGGTCTTCTGCCTCTCCAACATCACCTTCAGGTCCGAGATGCTCTCCTCATACACAGCCTTCTGACTGAGGAGCGACCCCTCCTGCTCCTCCATCAGTGATGCCATCTGCTCTTCGTGACGTGTCTGCTGCTCTGACATCTGACACTCGTAGCTCTGCTTCCTCTCCGCCATTGCATCATCAAACTCTTCTTGCAGAGTGGACAGCTGCATAGTCCAGTAGTTCTCTGTCTCGTTCAGCTTGATCTCAAAGCTTTCCTTCTCAGAGCTCTGGTTCATCTTCAGATCCTTGATGGTTGTCTCATAGTTGGCCTGGTGTTCACGGAACTGAGCAATGTTTTCCTTCGTTGCAAGGACAGCATTTGTTGCTTGAGCTATCTGAGCTTCATGGCTTGCAATGAGGGCAGATTTTTCCTCTTCAGAATGTTTCTTGATTTTCTTGATATCCTCACCGTGGGAGGCCTCCAGAACAGCTATCTTTCCCTCAAAAGTGCTCTGAAGTAGAGCCAGTTCTTCCTCTTTGTCACTCTCAAGGTTAGCAACAACCTCCTCATGTTCGTTCTTCAAAGTTTCCAGTAAAGCCTCATGTTCAGATCGCTGCTGTGCAAGGTTCTCATTGAGAGACTTCACGGTTTCATCGTACTGACACAGCTGCTGTTTGACATCTTCAACAGCCTCAGTCTTACCTCTTGCTTCGGTCACACACTTCTCACTTAGTGTTACCACCTCTTGACTTGACTCCTCCAACTTCTGTTCCAGCTGTTGAATCAAGGCCTCCTTCTCACTCACAGAATCCGTAAGAGTCTTGATGTCGGCTGACATCTTGCCCATGGTCTCGTTCTCAGTCTCCACCTCTTGTCTGAGGGTCTGAAACTGTTGGAACATCTCACTCTCCTGGGCATCCCGATCCTTCCGCAGCTCCTCCATGTGACCTTCCAATGTCCCAAGGTTAGTTTCCAGCATGTTGACGTGAGCATTCAAACACTCCTCCTTTGAGGCATGCCGCGTCTTCTCCGACTCAAACCTTGCATTTGACTCTTCAACCACTTGCTCGAGAGAGGCGATAGACGCACACATTTGTTTCTCATTGTGGACATGTTCCTCCACAGCTTGAGACATTTCTACATTCCTGCTCCTCAACTGCTGGAGCTCCTCCTGAAGCTGCTGCTCCTTCTCCACCCAGTCACGTGTCTCTCCGTCCTTGAGTTGAGCGACCTCCTCCAGCTGTGTCCGGAGACCAGAGAGTTTAGAGTTCATCTCTTCCTGCAGACCGAGGTACTTGACCTGCTTCTCCTCCAAGGTGTGAGTCATCTCCTGCACATCCTGTCTGTGGTTCTCCCTCACACTCGCCAGCTGCTCACTCAACTCACCCAGTGCCTGCTCGTGGTTCTCTCTACTCCTCTCTTGTTGCTGCAGCATCGAGCTCAGACTAGCATCTCGCTCTGATATTGTTTCGGAGAGTTGTGCAATCTGGTCAGACTGTTCTGTGACTTTAGAATCTCTTTCTTTGATAATTTCAGTCATGTTTGATTTTTCGTCCGTCAAAACGTCAAGTTTTTGTTGCATATCACTCACAAGAGACTCCTTATCAGATATTGTTCTTTTACATGTCTCTATCTCTTCTCCTAGAAGATGAATCTGAGACTTTGCTTCCGACAACACAGTTTGCGTCTCCTCGATGACACTTTGTCTCTGAGACAGATCCCCAGACAGTGACTCAACCACAGAGTTGAGCTCCTCTATCTGAGATTGTCTCTCCTCAACCACTTCCTGAAGACCAGACACCTCACCAGTTAGAGACTCAATTTTACCAGTCAAGTCACTCACAGCTGCATCCTTCTGCTGTAACACACTTTCCTGTTGCTGAACTCTTTCACTCAGTTCTAATAGAGAGTCCTCTTTCACCTGAAGTGAAGTCTCCATCCTCTCAACCTGTCCTGTGAGTTCAGCCACAGACCTACTTGAAGCCTGGAGCTGTTCCTCCTTGCTGGACAGACTCTGTTTATTCTGCTCCAGGACAGACACCAGTTCAGAGACTGCAGCTCCCTTGTCCTCAGCCAGCTGCTTGTGCTCCTCCACAAGCTGGGTGTGAGTCTGGTTGATCCTATCCTTCTCCTGTATCAACACCAACTTCTCCTCTTCATGTACGGTCAGCTTCTGCTGCAGCGCCACTTTCTCCTCTTCCTGTCTCACAATCTCCTGTTGAAGTTGTTCTTTTTCCTGTACAAGCTTCTCCTTCTCATGTTCTTGGCTTGCTATTTGTTGTTCTTGAACCTCTTTCTCTCGCTCCAAACTCTCCTGGAGAACATCCTTTTCCTCATTAAGCCTTTGCTTCTCTCCTTGAAGGATTTCTTTATCTTGAAGGAGAGTTTCCCTCTGTTGTTGAAGTTCTTCCATCTCCATCTCCTGCTTCGCCCTCACTTGTTGAAGTTCCACAAGTTTGGTCTCTTTGCTCTCAATCTCGGCTACATACTTCTTCTTCTCTTCCTCCCTCTCGGCCCGAGTCTCAGTCAGCTGCTGTGTGAGAGAGGATACCTCACTGGAACTCTCGGTCAGTCTGCTCTCAAACTGCTTTACTACAGTCTCCTTCTCGCTCTCTAGCTGAGAGAAGCGCTCCCAGAGACTGGCGACCTCCTGTTTCTTCTCTGCAATGAGCCTCTCCTTCTCCTCGATCTGTCCCCGCGCCTCTTGTATCTGCTGGTCTCTCAGCGCCACCTCCATCTCGTACTTGTGAGTTGTGTCCTCCACCTCGGTCTCCAGGGTGTGGATACGTTCATTCAGCTTTGTCTCCTCACTGCGGTACTGACACAGCTTCTCCTGCAGGTGGACACACTCCTCCTTCTTGGCACAGATCTCCTGCAACATGAGAAACCAAATTTAAAAGTTTCTCCCATTTTGTAATTCTATAATGTATACAATGAAATAGAAAGAGTTTCTTCTCAAAAAGAGTGGACACAAAATTCTTAGGTAGCAATATAATTTTACATCCTTTCATAGTATGTTCAGCTTAAGTTTAACCAAAAAATATACAAGAATACTTCTCTGTCAGTATTATTTTGTATTAAATCAATATCATACAGAATTAAACAATTCATTGTTTCCTTTACTTTACCCTATCAGAAAACAATATCATCATATATATACCTTTCATGTAAGCAAACATCATGTTTAATCTGATTGTCAATGAATAAAATAGAAATTAATGAATGTAAAGAAACTCAACAAGCCCATCATATATTTACCGTGTTAGCAAAGTTGAGCTCGGAGCGTGACTCATTGAGGTCTGCCTTGAGTGCAGCCAGCTCCTCCTCCTGACTGCTACTCAACCCGGAGAGTTTCTGCACCTCCGACTGGAGGCAACTCACACTCTGAGCCTGCTCTCGCACCTGGGTCTGCAGCTCCTTTTTGGAGTCCGTCAGGCGCCCAATGTCGCCCTCGTACCTCGTCAGCTGACACTTCAAGTCATCAATCTGCTCCTGTGCGGTCAACAGGCTGGCTCGGGATGCCAAGTAGTTTTGCTGGAAAGAAATAGAGTGTGAATGTGAGACTATGCATGCAAAGAGATTAGTTAAAACTCTTGTCTACCTCCTAACAATTTATTTATTTTGATGGTTTGATAATTGAGTGCATTTGGTCACAGGCATTGGTTCTCCAAGATTACATTTTAGAGGATGAACTGGTGTTCTATCAAAATGAATTTTTAATAACTAAATTTTTTTAGAAATTGCTAAATAGTAAAGAAGGATGACGGACACATGCAAGCTGGAGAGTCAGAGAAACAACCACTGAAGAGCAACGTTAACTCATTATTTGCAGCATGAATGAGCCAATCATGGTTCAAATTGATATCATAAGATTAATTCATCATACCTCAAAAGTATCCTTAGTACGAGAAATCTCATCCAGCTGATTCAGGACAGATTTGTGAGAATCTACTGCCACAGTTGTCTCCCTTAGTTGTTTAAGCTCAGCCTCCAGCTCGTTGACTCTTAGATCAGACACAACCGACATGGACTCCCCCACTGACGGACCTGCGGGTAGAAACATGTAAAATTACATTAATTATGATACACATACACTTTCTTTACAATAGTACAATCTGTTGAAGAAAAAGAGCAATAACAGATCACTGTAGCATGGTTATATTTGGGATAACACTACCTTCAATAGTACAAATTCTTGTACTTTTCCAGGCCGAGTCCAATACGGGATTCAAACCCATGCCCTCAGAGTAAGGCAACTATCACCAGCATTGACTGTACCAACAGCTTACCACACAACCGTTTCGCCTCAAATAACTTTCAGCGAAAGTTGGACAGAAAGTATGGTGATTAAAAGTAGCCTTGAGGACACAAATGCGTTGATGAGTAGGATTAGTTCAACTTCACTCCCATTCTTGAACACTAGACTGGGTACCTTAGTGCCTTACAATCACCTCAGTGCAAGGAAAGGAAGCCTATAGCTAGAGGTGCAGAGATCACCAATGTATCACCATGTACAGAGTCCACATATAAGCCCCAGCTCTATACACACCTATGTACAGAGTCCACATATAAGCCTCAGCTCTATACACACCTATGAGAACCTCCTCCAGGTCCTCCTTCTGTCGGGAGATGATCTGACGAGACTGCTCCAACTGGTCCTTCAGACTCTGCTGCTCGGCCTGCATCTTCGTGGCTGCCTCGTCCTGGCTCGACATCTGCTGCTCTAGCTCTGTGATGCGCAGCGTCAGGCGGTGGTTCCGCACTCGGTAGTCCTCATTACCAGCCTGCAGTGAGTCTAGCGTCCGCCGCTTGAGGAGGGAAGACAAGATTTAAAATCAAATGAGGCATGTTATTTGGGAAGGATGTTTGGGGATTTTAATACACATTTAAGAATATTTCTCTAAACCTGTGGCAATTGGTAATCTGAACTTCAAGAATATATTGGAGTTTTTGGTAGAATGAGAACTGTTAAGTTATCCAATTAGTTATTTGAAACTTAGCAATAGTTGTGCTTTAAACTCACCTCCTTCTTGAGTATATTGATTTCCTCCACAAGACTCTTCATCTCTTTCTCCTGGAACGCGATTTGACTCCGGAGATCCGACATCTGCTCCAGCTTGCTCTTGTATCTGCAATTAGGGTCACATTAAAATAAAGCATCATGCACATGCAGTGTCCACACTTTAGTTTCAATAATGAGCTTGATAAGTGGGTGTAAACTCAAATATTACGAGATTCATTGACAAAACTTTGATTTAAGTGAGTGACACTGAGCTATTGCTTGACGCCGCTTCGGCTGTATCGCAGCCATTAGCGGCAATCGTTCAGTTAACAATTGCAACCCATGAGTACAAGACAGCATGGAGACGCACCTGTTCATCTCCTTCTGGAGGTGTTCGTTCTCTGAGCAGAGCGAGTCGTACTCGTCCAGGTGGTCGCGTATCTTCCTCATCTCTTGCAGCTGCTTCTGTAAATCTTTCACCTCAGTCTCTGGCAGGGGAAACAATTTCAACAATAAATATTACTGCATATATTTCCATTGTGTATCGAAATTCATTTCACTTCTTGACGATGAATCTGAACCTGAATGCTGAACCCAAGTGTCTCCAAGCTTACTACTCCAGGTATGCCTTCATTAACCAAGATTTTATTATTTGTTGTTAACGAATTAAGTCAATATTTAAATGAGCTGGGAAAAAGTAAGAGAGGTGGGGGAATGATCTACGGTTTATAGAAATAATTCAAAGCAGTCAACACTTTACCCTTGGTTTAAGCAATAGGTCTTATTGTTTAAAGACCACAGAGGTACATTCAGCTAGTGAGTGCCAAGAAACAGTTACTCTACAAGTATTACCCTTCTTGTCGATGTGAAGTATCTTCTCCTCCAGATCCATCTCCAGCTCTTCACGCAGGTGAGACTCGTTCTTCAGAGCCAGCTCCAGCCGCTTCGCCTCCTGCTCCTTCTGACGCAGCAACATCTGTAACATCATCACAGGGGCCGGTCATACATCAGCGTCAACACTATGTTACAGCATCATCATCTGTCTCACACCAGAGTTTTACAACAACACCATCACAGAAGACAATTCCCGGAATCGTGACTTAGTTATTTCATGATGTCACAGACCTAGGTCTATAAGTCAATCAAAATGGGCAGTAAATTTAAATTTTATCAAGATAACCGTGGCATAAACTTTACAATAGATACTGACTTGTGTAACAATAATTTCACAATTACAAAAGATGCCCTTATTCATCCAGTAACCCTTTCCTTTAAGTATAAACTAGATTGTTGTAACAATACACATAAATATGAAGCAAATGCAATGCATGGCAGGGAATTCAGGTACAAATGCAAATATTAAGCAATTTATTTCATCAACTTGTTTCATTGCCGGAGATATGAATATGGGATGCCAAGTAACAGTTTAATCAAGAGGAGAAATAGTACAGAATTTTCCGACCAACTTTGAGTAAAAGTGTTTTAGTATCTCAATATGTTCTGAGATATGGTATGGTTAGAGGTATTTGTTAAAGAAACAAATTTCTAATATTTTGTCAATGTTCATGCCGTTATACAATAATATGATTAGAAATTTCATTCTTATTAGTTCAAATCGTTTCATAAGTAGTTGACAAATATTAAACTGTGAGAAACTGTGATAGATGGAAGTAGAGGTGTGACAATATGTATTGTGATAAAATTTATACGGCAATAATATTTTCAACATATCACAACACCAATATCATGAATTATATTGAGATAAAAGTTTAGGTAATTCCTGGAGACTTTAAATCATTTCTATATAAACACAAACTGGTTTCAGATATATAGTGACATTGTACAGACTTAAATCTTTCAAATCAATTTCTATATCATCACACCTCAGCGTCATACATCATGTTTATGAACAGTGCAGTGCGTTGGGGTTATATGTGCAGCAATAGGTTGGAGCATGCCATATCTTCAGTGATTAACAAGTTACCTCCGTTTTACTCTTTTGTTCTTTCTCTCTCTGCAGGATCTATGAACATGTTATAGAATATCTACACACAAGCAGGAATATCAATATCCTGAGTGTTGTTCCGTTAACCAATTATAGCTCTAAGATGAATCTTAAACCAATCCTTCAACATTAGCTAAGATTGATCATAAGGCTAAGATCGATCAGTGGAACAACACCCTGGTTTCTAGTGCAGAAGCCATTTGCATGTACATTATTTGTTTCTAAATGTAAGTTAGTTTTTAATACTAAGTAAGTCCACTAACACATTAAAGTCGGAAGGTAGAAGAGATAAGATGTAAAAAGCAAAACATCTAATATTTATCACAAAATCTATAAAATCTAAAACCTGTTAAAATGCCATAATATCTTTTATTCTTATTTCTGAAGAAAGGTCCTGTTGTCAACAAAATTAGAGGCTTTGGGATCAACAAAGTTACCATGGCATTTTTAAAGGGGAAAAACTAGCCTCATTAAAAAAATATTACCTTAAAGCGTGTCTACAAAAAAGGTACACAAATACATATGAATAAATAGTGTTAAATGAAACTATAGTTATATTTCTAGACGATACATATCTGTTTGAATATTTGTCCTATTATAACAATAATCTACATACATTATGAAATACTTCAACTAAGAGGCTCTCCAACAAAGCAATCAGGTTTACAATCAATCAAACCTTGGTACCTATGCACTAGAACTAAAAATGTAAATGTAAAATGTAAAAGTGTAAGTGTAAGGGTTAAATAAGATTTGTCAATGGATTGCAAATGTAACTTCTTAGCATGATTAACAGAACTCACAAATCTTAATTTTGATTTTAGATAAGCTTAAAATCGGTTCTTCTGAATTCCACCCATTGAACAATTGATAGCACATCAAAACCTCAACTGCCCGGAGTTTCAATACCATGAATATCAACATCAAATCTCGAAACCCTCTTCTATATTCTGGATCCAGTTATGATTGATCATAAGATATGATTGTTCTGAAGAACAGCAGACACTTGTTCTGCACATGCATACCTTGGTGGTGACGTGAGGGGACTGCATGAAGTCTCCGATGGGTGAACTGCCAAGGGTCAACATGCGGAGCGGCGACGAGATCTCTCGTAGAGAGCTGATGCTTGTGTTAGCAGCGCTGACATTCCCTCGCAACATCTGCGGACTCTGTTTCAGATCGCCCACTGAAACATAACATAATGTTGAATAAGAATTCTTGTTCCCTCTGTTGTTGACCTTTGTATGCATGTGACAAAGTGAGCATTTCATTCATTATGATTATAATCAGACTTCATACAGATAATTGAAACTGATACTCGGATACTTTACAATTGAAATATTAAAGATAATACGAAGATTTAGTTAACATTTTGAGCAACTAACAAGGTTTCTACCAAATATCAAAACTTACTTCAACACAATTTAGGAAACATCAGCAACAAGAGTAAAAGCACATGCACAGTTATCAAAACATGCAACCTTTACCAACTGACAATTTAACTTGAACAAAGTAAACAATCATCAATATCAACATTAAAGTCAAACATGAACATATTCAGAATGCCAAAAGGAAATTATTTACAAAGCATTTTGGATAAAGTTAAGCAGACAGTGCAAGCATGAACCTGAAAATAAACAAGTGTGAGGGTCACACAACGTTAAGATGTTAAGGAAGCCAAACGTGAAAACGGCACTGGGCGGAAAAGTGAAACATACTTGCACTAAAACTAGTATTGTAGGTGAAGCTCTGGTTTGCCACGGGTGTGGATGGGAAACCTTGCGCCACTAGTCGAAAGAAAAGAGTAGCATCACGGTGAGACTGACGGTTGTCTACGAAGCGAAACAAAGAAACGAGTGTCACCAACCTGAGGCACTGTTAGCATAGATTTACTGACAGCGCATCAAGCTACCACGTAACCTGCATATCTGGTGGTCACTCACTCACTAATATCCTCCATAGCTTCTAAGAGACAGTTTGACCAGGACATTTTCTGGTGACAAAATCTGTGGGTATATAAATTTCCTGGATGTGCACAAACAAAGGTTCCCTCAAATTAAATCTCCATGAAAATGATTAAAACCGACTGCAAAATAGTGCATCTACAAGGATTAAACTCATATAGATCAGAGATTTCCTCTCTAAACAGTCTGATGACGGCTGTATGTTCACATGACCAATTCAGTTAGCATCACAAGACCTCCAACAGAAGCTTTCGGTGCAAGAATTAGGGGGCAATTGCTCGAGGCAGCCATCCTTGCATAAACGGACTTGTTCATAAAACAAGGTTCAAATTTGGGCTGGGTTTGGAGATAACAGATCCAAAACAATTGGTAAATTAGACAGGAAAACATTAAAGAAAACTTACCTATTCTGCAGGAAATACAAAAATGACATCCTTGATGTCAGTCTACTTATTTTCTCTTTTTAAATTACTACTTACAACAATGAACACTTATTGAGTAATAGAATTAACTTATTTGAGTTCAGTAATAGAATAAACTTGAATTTCACAAGATTTCTGTTAAATAAAACCAAAACAATACATTGGACCTAAATAATCTCTGTTGCTATTGTGTCTTAAGATACATCATCCACTATGATCAAGAGTCCACTATGAATCTACAGACTAAAACCAACATCTCTACTAAGTAACTGATGTTGCAAGAGGAGATATAAGCATAGAAACACCACCAGATCATGCAGATTACTTGGTAACACTTACACTACCACCATTTACACTCACTAGACCCAGGGCAAATAGATTTCATGCATATATTGCTCAATTTTCTTCATCTTTCTTTCATTATAAGACATTTTGTTGATAAAAATAACTTTATGTTTAGTTGAAAGATTAAGAAGTTTTTTGCATGCAGGCAATGCTTATCATTACTCATGTCCAGAAGTTGATAGAACTTTTATTTCAAAGACACAAGAAATCGAGTATACAAGTTTGAGAGAACGAAAGGTTGAAATCACATTAAATGATTTTATAAAGTGCTTGCAATACCTTGAGACAGACTCTAAGAGAAAAAAATTACCTTAATACGCAAAATGCGAAAAATATTCATTCCAACTTCAAGAGAGACCTACTTACTGAATTTGAATGGAGAGCTACACTTACAAAACAAGCCTAGTTTTTGTATATTAAGGAAAGGAATACTATCTAAAAGTACAAATGGTTGCTGGTATTATATCACCTACCCGGTTTGCGAGTGAGAATATCAACAAAGTCCGGCGGTAGAGCGTTCTCCCTGTTGCTGGTGGACATCATGGACTCAAGGACGTCCTTCACATTCATCTGAGTGGACAGACTCAAGGACATGGCCGGAACCACAAAGTAGTGACAGTTCGAGTCTTGCACGGCCATTCCTAGCACTGCTAACAACACCTGCAAAAGATGGAATGGCCAAAATAAAAATAACGGATCTGTCCATAAATAAGTGCTCACTGGAGCTCTGAGAATATCAGAAAGAGTCAAAGAACACATGTATAAATAACACTCAGGTGAAAGCCTAATAAAACGAGTTGGGTTTTTCAGGAGATAATTGAAATTCTTCAAAATCATTGTTGTACTAACAGTGGACTTGAGTTCCAAAGGTAGAGTGTTCCAGACAAGATCAAACAGAGATGGATAGAAGGTGACTGAGTTTATAATTGTTGAATCCCCAAATGGACTGATAATATCACAATTACATCAATCATATCTGACATAAGGTTGACATTTTCTCATTATTATTCTCCCCACTCATGTCATTTCTTTTCACGTAACCTCTATTACAAGGGGGTAATATTTCTTGCTTCTAGTAATAACCCCTTGCGGTGAACATTTATAACACGGATAAAGTCCTTATTTCTATCCAATCTAAACATGTTTTACTTCTGCGACTGACTTATTTCTTGTAAGAAATAAGTGGCATTGCACAGGTGATTGACCTTCAGTCTTCTCAGCAGTTTTGGGAACAGACCGAATTCTCAGTTTGATACAACATCGCAGCCTATCTGCACAACTAACTTTGATTGCCAAGAAAGTGTTGCAATTGTAACAGAGGTAACGTAGAAAGAAATGATTTGAGTAACATCTGTGGGGAGATCATGATTTCTCATGTGAAATGAAATATATTCGTTATACATATTTAGATCTGATTACTAAAGAATGTTGCCTACCTTGGCAATTTCAAACTCAATTTCTTCATCCTCCTTGTTTCCAGATGATAGAATCAAACCAAAGTTGATGAGTTTGGAAGTTTCAAAGTTTACCTTGAAGAAACCTGTAACAGATCATGAGTAGGTTTACAACAAGAGTAACAAATCAAATGAAGACTAATAAAAGCTGTAGCTAGTAAATATTTACAATATTATTTTGCATTCATTGCTATAAAGAAGTATTTCCATAGAACTTGTTTTTACTTCATCACAAAACCTTCTTTCACTGGTAGATGATGTGCTTCACCCCAGAGCAATACAATGACTTATATGATAAGAGAATTATTTTTTTAAAAACCAATGAGGCTAACACAGTAGACTGAGCAACTTCTGGGTCATTACCTTCAAGAAACTCCCGGATTGTTGTAAAACGTTCCTTAACCTCTGCAATTTCTTTCTTACACTCAAAGTCGTCCCTGTTGAAACATAAAATTTTATCTATTTAGAACAAAAATATCATATAAGGTGCACATGGACACAAAAGATTATTCAAGAACAGACGGAGTGAAAGTTACTGTAGTCAGTTTATTTGAAAAATGATACATTCATAATTATGATGTCGCCCCTGTGGAAAATAAACACTGAAATTATTTGCAGTCACATCTAAGAGGTGAGGTGAGTTGGGGTTTAACGCCGCTTTCAAGAGTATTTCACTTATATCGCGGCTGCTAGTATTATAGCAGGGAGAAAGCCTGCAACGCCATGTGGCTATGCATTGTGGTGAAACCTGCGAGCAACGGCTGGAACTAGCGAACCATGGGTGGTACTACGCTGAAATTCAGTGTAGCATTGCACCCAAACCTTACTGTGTGTAGAACAGTTCTCTACTGCAGACAAAGTTGCCGTGCCCCTGGCGGGATTCTCTTGATCCAAAGCCAAACGCGCTAACCACTGCGCTTTCCCGCCCCCCAGATAATTTGATTGCAACATTTGGATTTGTTAATAAAATCATTGTAAAATATGCTAATTTTTGCTTTATTTTTAATCAAAATGTGATATAACTACAAATGATACACTTGTCATACTTCAGAACTTACAATAATTTGAGTAAATCAAATAGCCTGTGCCCATCTCGGAGATCAAATAATGTTTTTATCTCCTTTTCACTGTCAATCGAGTTAACCTGCAACAGAAGGGTGTGAAATAATTTCCTTTGAAATGCCATGAACATTTAAATGTTCTAAAATGAATGTAACAATACAGTTTAGAGAATGCAACATATATTGATAAAAGTCAATAATTATTATAATGTACACTTCAGTCTTGTGATTAATGAACAAATTAAATGAATGTGTGCATGATATGAACAAAATAAATTTCACTTACCCACTCAATTAAGGTGGTTCTTTTTTCTGGGTCCATCATCATAATGAGTTTTTTAATATCTGAAAAAAATGTTAGACTTAGAATTAACAATTTTACAGGTCTACTATATTCACTTCTAATTATACTTCTTTAGAATTGTTTGAAGGACATTTATGAGACTATTGAAATTAGGGATTTCTTGGGGGGTTTTTTTTAACTGCATAGTTGTGTATTCATGTTCTTACTGATTATAAATTGACAGAACATAAAGGACTGAGAATAGAACAAACAATTAATAGTTTACTCTTGAAAAAATAATCACCTACATTTTTTTAAATCACTAAAAGTAAGTTTGACTCATTCAAATGCCCAAATCTCTCTTTTGTCTGATTTTTTTTAACTTTACGGGACACAATTTATCAAGAAGTGTACTCAAGTTCCATGATCCTATTCCTAGGCAAACTGACTTATTAGTATTTTTTTAGTGATTACTAGATTTTTTTCTACTAGAAGGTGAATACATTTATAATATCATAATAATAAACAAAACTGGAGCAGGCTTTGAAGAGGAATAAAGATGCTCCAAGCCACAAACCTATTACTATGCATTTTGTCATTCCCGTCAAGCTAGAATCTAGTAAGAGGCTCTTAGTAAATTAGTGGTTTCTGGGACATGCTGATGTATCGAGGAAGATTTTCAAATGCAAAAGTGTCACATCGCTTTCAAACTTGAGCACAAATCGTATTTTTATCAAGAAAATACATTTCAGAAAACAAAACATACCTTATATTATACTATGATTTCATTTTGGCTTCATTTGAATCAAATATTTTGAATTATCCTAACGTCCACATCCCCAGACCTCGATTGATTTTTCTTTGTAAACTTTAAATTCAGCGGCTTCCACTTCGTTCTCTTCCGTCATTGGTCGGCGCTTTAGATCCACCTCGGCTACGGCTTGAAATATGGACGGAAACGGCCGAAGCTGTTGTTCGGGTTTGTCAGTATGTCACGGATTGGAACGACTAGCGCTACTTAGCAATCGGCTGATTCCGCGAGCTTCCGAAATTTTCGAATTGTTTTGATTTTCACGACTATTGTCCTTACAAATAGTTATATATCATTACTTTTATTCCCCGACCTCTACTGGATGCCAAAAACTAATACGACAAATTTAATCAGATGTGATTTAAGCAATATATTGATAGGTTTACGCCATCTTCTGAAAAAAGCAATAAAGGATTAAGATCTAATATCATTTAATTTTTTTTTAAATTATCTCAAGAGATTATCGTTTTCAGACAATCATGTTGTTATTCATCATCGTTTTCTCAATTGCTTGTGACTCAATCACATAACAAAACATTTTAAATTTTGGGATACATGCGGTAAAAGTACTTAATACTTTTAATATTGTATTCATGTATTGTTATTTTGTATTGTATAAGATAAGATAAGATAAGATAGATAAGATAAGATAAGATAAGATAAGATAAGATAAGATAAGATAAGATAAGATAAGATAAGATAAGATAAGATAAGATAAGATAAGATAATTCTTTATTATCCCGAGGAAAATTTACATTATTCTTATACAGTCTAATATACTATAACTATACTTGTATACTACCAAAGACTCTTTGAATGTAAGACGAATTTCCCATCTGGGATAATAATGTTTATTTTATCTTATCTTATTTAAACGACTTTTGATTTATAAAATATAGCAGTTTGGGATAAAAATGAAAATGAAGAACAATATGTGGTTTTCATCATTCTCTTCCCACAGAGGTTACTCCCTTCAGATTTCCGATCCTCTGAAGGGAGTAACCTCTGTGGGAAGAGAATGGGTTACCATTTACATCACCCAAAAAGAGAAAAATTCCAGAAAGGATGCTCTGAGGCTCTTGTTTATATTTTTACCATTTTCTAATATATCATAACAATGTTTCATTTGGAATGTGTTCCTTTCTTTTTTTACTTTGGTTGACATAAGTAAGGAAAAATAACGCGAATAATGGATTGATTGATTGATTGATTGATTGATTGATTGATTGAAAACATATTTTATTCATTTAAGAAATGGATTGGGCAAAAGTTGTGAAACTTATAGAAGCCCTCTCCACGTAATCAACAACTATTTGACAAGGCTAAAATACATAACACAATATATGCAGAAGAGAGTAAGAGATCTACAAGTGACGAAGTGGGTAAACATGTAATATACATTATTATGGCAACACACATTTGGAAATGTTATTCTTATGACAAAATGCACTTTAAATATGGTAAATACGCACATTAGTATTAATGTATTAATTGAACCGTTGACTCTTTCCAATGAATTTATGAATCTGGTGAAATATTTTATTTAATATGGATTTGATTGAAAACTTTTATCATTAAAATTATGTTATAATTGGTTTTGAGACAATGTCGGCTCAAGAAAAAAATAGGATTAAAATGTATGCAGTTTGAGCTTTTGAAAAAGATTATTAATGAACAAATAAATTCAGTAATAAAGTTTGCAGATGACCTTTATTATTCGTTTGAGAGAATATAGTATCTCTCGTCATTCTAAAAATAGTAACAGCCACAATTCTTCGGACCGTTGTCCCCAGTTACCAACATGGCCGGTGGATGAATGGAAAGAAGTTGTAAACAAGAAGCAAGATCACCTTAATTTACTGTATAGTGTACTTGAATTTCAACAAAAGATGTCGGGAACAAGGTATCACTATCATATTTTGAAATCAGTACAACCGATTTTGACAGGCGAAGCGTTTCAAATTGAATTTGTAGACTTACTTGGGCTTTCTCACAATTTAATATTTTTTTATTTTCACTGTTTGAGATTTGAAATAAATGAGGATGAGACAGTGTCACTAACCATACCGTTGTCGGTTTTCCTATATCATTGGGTATTATGCCACAGACGGGGGACGTAATTTGCATGGTAGTTAATAAGTGTAGGATAATTAATCTTCATGAAATATAAGTTTTGGTGTAACACTTTTCAGCTTGATTTGATGTCACCTCAGCTTGAACCAAAGAATATATTGGTTACACTCTCTGACAACATTTCCCATAGATCCCCATGTTAATTATTTTCACAACCTATACAGTGTACAATCCTGGTGAAAGCTACGCACCTAAGCCATATGATACAGGACCATTTCTACCAGTAAAACATTACATATATATGCAAAACCTATGTCCTAATTAAAGATTAGACTTCTATTGATAAAAAAGAATGAAGAAAACTCAGATAGAAATGGTTGTGACAGTGGCACCGAAAGTTATCATTTGAATAACCCCCATATTTCCATAAGTTAGCGTTTGTTAGATGATGTAATTCTCGCAGTGACTATCTCGGGTAAACCTAGCTACAAGTAAAACAGTGGAGTGTACCCAAGCGTAGGAGAGCTAAGCGTATGTAGAGGTATTTTGGTTTCCTTCGACGTTTGAGAGAGCAAAGTGTTTTATGAAGTCCTTTTTGTTACAATTTTGTCATTTTTAGCTCATCAGGTATTTTTAGCTCGTCCGTCCATCCGTAAACTTTTCGCTTTTTCGACTTCTTCTCCAGAACCAATGACTCCACAGAGCTGAAATTTTATGTGCAGACTCCTTGGCCAATGGGGATTCTAAATAATAGATTTCGTGACCCCATGACCCCAAATGGGGTCACAGGGGTCACATCCATAAAAACCTATTTTCATCTTCTTCTCCAGTTCCAAAAGGTCTAGAGAGCTGAAAAGTTGTGTGCAGACTCCTTGGCCCATGGGGATTCTAATTGTAGATTTCGTGACCCCGTGACCTCAAATGGGGTCACAGGGGTCACATCCTTAAAAACCTATTTTCATCTTCTTCTCAAGTTCCAAAAGGTCTAGAGAGCTGACAAATTGTGTGCAGACTCCTTGGCCCATTGGGATTCTAAATTGTAGATCTCGTGACCCCATAACCCCAAATGGGGTCACAGGGGTCACATCTTTAAAAACCTATTTTCATCTTCTTCTCAAGTTCCAAAAGTTCTAGAGAGCTGAAAAGTTGTGTGCAGACTCCTTGGGTAATGGGGATTCTAAATTGTAGATTTTGTGACCCCGTGACCTCAAATGGGGTCACAGGGGTCACATCCTTAAAAACCTATTTTCATCTTCTTCTCCAGTTCCAAAAGGTCTAGAGAGCTGAAAAGTTGTTTGTGCAGACTCCTTGGGTAATGGGGATTCTAAATTGTAGATTTCGTGACCCCATGACCCCAAATGGGGTTACAGGGGTCACATCCTTAAAAACCTATTTTCATCTTCTTCTCCAGTTTCAAAAGTTCTAGAGAGCTGAAAAGTTGTTTGTGCAGACTCCTTGGGTAATGGGGATTCTAAATTGTAGATTTCGTGACCCCGTGACCTCAAATGGGGTCACAGGGGTCACATCCTTAAAAACCTATTTTCATCTTCTTCTCCAGTTTCAAAAGTTCTAGAGAGCTGAAAAATTGTGTGCAGACTCCTTGATTAATAGAGATTCTAAATTGTTGATTTCGTGACCCCGTGACCTCAAATGGGGTCACATCCTTAAAAACCTATTTTCATCTTCTTCTCAAGTTCCAAAAGGTCTAGAGAGCTGAAAAGTTGTGTGCAGACTCCTTGGGTAATGGGGATTATAAATTGTAGATTTCGTGACCCCATGACCCCAAATGGGGTTACAGGGGTCACATCCTAAAAAACCTATTTTCATCTTCTTCTCCAGTTTCAAAAGGTCTAGAGAGCTGAAAAGTTGTTTGTGCAGACTCCTTGGGTAATGGGGATTCTAAATTGTAGATTTCGTGACCCCGTGACCTCAAATGGGGTCTCAGGGGTCACATCTTTAAAAACCTATTTTCATCTTCTTCTCCAGTTTCAAAAGGTCTAGAGAGCTGAAAAGTTGTGTAGAGAGTCTTTGGTCAAAGGTGATTCTTAATTGTAGGATTGGTGACCCTGTGACTCCAAATACAGGTCACAGGGGTCATGATCTAAAAACCTTTTTTTTGCTTGTTAACAATGTATTACTTGAGATAACTTAGATATTCAACCTTAGATAATAAATCAAATCCTGATGAGCTACATAGCCCATGGCTCTATTTTTCAATATTGTCACTATTTGGTCAATTAACATTATTCTCAAAACATTCACCAGCTACAAACAATGTAATATCTCCTAAAGTTTTTGAAAGAAACAATAAAATTTGATGAAGTCAATACACTCTTCATTTACTTGTATTTGTGGCAGTGCATATCTTTACCCCACAGGGCTGTATGTATAATTTACTTTACACCAGTAAATAATGTGTATGTGAACTTTAGTGTGATGTTTTATTATTGTATTGCAGTGTTGTTTCCTACAACCCCCAACAGAAGAAAGCACCTGCTAGATCTGCTATTGACGCAGTCAACGAGCATGAACCTCCACTGAACTTCTCTTTCTTGAATTTATCAGCTGTCCAAGGTGAGTGTCAAAAGGGTGAAATATTTCTTCCTAGGTACCAAATCCTCTATTACCCTACCCTACCTGGATACATGTTTTGTTGATCCCTTATATCAAGATTTTGTAATAATTTCCTCAGCTGGTAAACTAAAAGCCTGGTATGCTAAAACATAGAGTTCAATGTAGTTCCTAGATGTACAGCTGAGGAGGTCGTTTTGGCCAATTCTGAAGAGAAGGGACCCTTTGTAATGGTAAAAGTACCCTAATTCCCCAAATTTAAGGGACACAAAGTCGAAAGGGTGGGCAAATATCACCAGGCCCCACCTCTAGGAACTATCTTGAGAGTTATATAGCTATTTCAATCAAAGTTTGAAATAAACATTGACTTTAATGTTGTGTTTGAAATATGTTGAAATGTTTTGATTTTGAAAAAATATCAAAATAGACAAATGCTTTATGTCTAGTCACATGACAACAGATCCGGGTAATGTGATGTGAACCAAGTCCTACCCACTGGTCCCAGGTGTCCTATGAGAATTTAGCTCTTATTAAATCATTTAGGAGTGTTGGTGATGCAGATATTATACTCAGGTTGTCTAATGATCATTTATAACCTGCTGGGATGCATAAGTAAACTAAAATTTAGTTGATATATTTCGTTTATCAATGAATACAAAGCTGTTATATTTTGTTGATCTCGAACATTCATGTACATTCAGAGAGCTTGTGAAATCTTTACAAAATGCAGTTATTATATTTTGTTGGATCTCATTTGAAAATTGTGTATTCTACAGATCAAAACAGTTGTTTATCGCATCATTGTACAAAGGCAACCCCTTCGTTCAATACCACAGCACCTGTTGGTATCCTGTTTAACACTGAATGTTAATGGGTGCTACCAAACATCTCAGGATAGCGCTATTTTTGTTTTATATATATATATATATATATCTTTTCTGCAGAGGTGCAAGAGGAAGAACCCCGTCCCGTTACTTTCAAGAAGGGAGCCGCTAGTCCACGAGTCTCAAAGGACAAGAAGTCCAAGAGCCTTTGCATCCGTCTCAACAACAATAATCTGTCAGACATCCAACGTTTGACTGATGTTGCAGGCTCTTTGTTTACAAACCCTGCATCTATGGGATGGATTGACCTGTCTCACAATGAACTAACTATTATAGATCCTGTAAGTTCCTGTCATTTTGTATAAAATTTCTCTTGATCTCTGAAAGATATGAATGTTATGCAATGTTCATCCGATTTACCCGTCCCAGCCCTACTCTTACCAGTCTCCATTACTAGCTGATTAAAGCCTTGCAGTATTTACCTCATTTTTTGTGCTAAGTTAGTGGAGCGCTGCACCTGAAATACATAGTGGGCTCAGATTTTATAGAACAGAAACCTTAAGGGAATACTGCAATGCTTGAATCAGCAAGTAATGGAGACTGGCAAGAGTTTGCCTTGAGTAGGGAAGTTGAGTAAAAACTGAAAGCCACAAGCCCATATGGCAAGTGACAATTTCAGGTTAGTTTTCACTGATGTCATTGTTTTTAGGTAAGATGGTGAGGCTTAGGTCTTAGGCAGTCACCTTTCATCTGTTTATTGAATCAGTTTAATATGGATATAGACCTTGTGCATGTGGTGTCATCAGTTGTTTACAACGCCATATTGGTGATCAACCCTTGCTTGATTTTGGCAATGGCATGTTTCCCTTCTTGTAACATTGTTGTCCTTACCCTGTATGCAACTAGTCTACACTCTCACGCAAAAACAAACGGAAAATTGACTTTGATTTTTGCCCTAACTGACAAGGTTTGATTTTTACCCTAACTGACAAGAAATGTTGTCAACAGAGCCTACCAGGACTAACGGTATCTTCTTTCTTAATCACACTGACGATAGATATCTATGTTCCTGATTAGCCAAAATATGAAAGAAAGATAAACTTTTCATTGATTTTATGCTATGAAACACAGAAGTGTTGCTGAGTGAGATCATTGACGTTTGATCACCAATATGACGGATAAGTAAGCCTAACGTTAGATCACATGACTTCGTGCACAAGGTCAAAAGTGATCTAGGAAATATGAATTTGACTATTTTCTATTGAGTAAGTAAGTCAAATTCTTTAAATAAAATAACAAAAATAATGTGAAAATATTTGAATGTAGACTTTGTCAGCAACTCAAAATATTACTGCATTGGAGTCTGCTTTCACAAATAACTGTTACAGTCGTAGGTACAGTGTTAGAGTAAAGGAAGTCAGTTGTAAAGATAGATTACTCTTGTTAGGGCCAATGCAGTGGAAACGTTCCAGTATCCAGATCCACTCATGAATACTGTGGTCATTGAACAAATGTGAAACACTAGTTCAACAATGAATGAAGTGGCGGAACACATTACGTATTAATTCTTCATTTGTCAGTTATCTCAGTTATCAGTTGGTGACAGTTCATTATAAAAATTATTTTGTGAAAGATTTGCAACATATACCAAGAATCCATTGTGTTCAACTGTTTTTTGTTTTAACTTTCTAATACATAGATTATTGTTAACTCTTTCTCTGAAGGTACTATTGGAGTTTGAGAATCTGGAAATCCTGTATCTCCATGGAAACAAAATTGAAAAGATTCAGGAGGTGGACAAGCTCCCTAGCCTGAAGAAGTTGTTCAAACTAACACTACATGGAAACCCTGTCGAAGAGGTCAAGGTGAGCAGAGATTTTCATCATCGTTTAGCCTTGTTACTTCTCTTCATTGTTTTTGTTTTACAGAAAGGGGTACTTTACAATTACTATAAAACTTTTTTTTTAAATGAATGAAAATAACAAATAATCCGGGGATCCGAGTTACCAGTGTTTTTTCACTTGTGCTAATTTCTTATACTTGTCAATGAAATAAAACTTAAACTACAGATGAGATATTTCAAAACTTGACATTTCAAAGTTAAACAATCACTTGTTGGCAGAGAGCAAGATGATATGTGTTGTGTAGGGGGCGGGATAGCGCAGTGGTTAGCGCGTTCGGCTTCGGATCAAGAGGTCCGGGGTTCGAATCCCGCCAGGGGCACGGCAACATTGTCTGCAGTAGAGAACTGTTCTACAAGCAGTCAGGTTTGGGTGCAATGTTACACTGAATTTCAGTGCAGTACCACCCATGGTTCGCTAGTTCCAGCCGATGCTCGCAGGTTTCACCGCAAAGCATAGCCACATGGCGTTGCAGGCTTTCTCCCTGCCATTATACTAGCAGCCGCGATATAAGTGAAATACTCTTGAAAGCGGCGTTAAACACCAACTCACTCACTCACTCACTCATGTGTTGTGTAGTTACCAAACATTGAAAGTTTCCAGACCTGGCAGTCATGTAACTTTGTTTTTGAAACTGGACGCTGTGATACGTATCATGTTGTAACACCTTGCATAATATAATTGTTTATTAGTTTTATGATACGTTATATGTTACTATGTGAATACTCTTATCAGTGTGTCGCTGTTAATGGCTGCAATACTGCCGAAGCGCCTTAAACAATAACTCACTCACTCTATCAGTGTATATCTTTCATTATGAAAATGTTGCAAAATTAGATAACATATAGCATGTTTATGATTCACGTAATGCAAAAACCCAAGATGGCGGATATTGCCGATAGATCGGTGATAGAACTTTCCCTTTAAGAATGTGTCCGTGAAACTGTTTATCAATGCATTGCATGTGAGCAAGCTTTTGCTCCTAGCTTTCATCTACCATTTAAATATAACAATGAGTTGACAGTTATTAGATGTTTTTAAAATACTGTTGTATTTGCAGGGCTACAAGCAGTATGTTGTTTCCACAATTCCCACACTTCGCAATCTGGACTTCAGTTCCATCACAAAAGCTGACCGGAAAACTGCGGAAACTTGGAATAAGAACAAAACCAACAAGAAAAAGAACAAAAATGATATGGACTGACACCATTAACAATTTTCTTCATTATACTTATTACACTCTCAAGAAGTGAAGAGAATTACACCCTGATATTACAGGGTATGATAAATCTTGCTGAAATTGTCCATCTTAGGTTTTAATACCGGTACCGTAATATGAAAAACGTTTTCTTTTTATTGTACTGTCTATGCAACTTAAATTTTAAAAATGAATGTAATTAATTATGTCATTTGTTAACATGTCAATTACTCTGGCATTTCCTATCTTTGTTTTTTAGTTGAAAAAGCTTTTTATGCAATTTTAAAACTTGTTTCTTTAGCTCATTGTACTGAAGTCTGATATTGTTAAAGTTGAAAGACTCCGATTGTAAAGACAATCCTGTTTGAAATGGTTACCAGGAAGCATTCCAGTTAACAAATGTTGATACACCAATTACACTGTATTGTAAACATTGTACTGTAATTGTCATCAACATTCAAATCACATGTGAAATTTGTGTCAAATTGTTTTCACTATGAAATTTTGATTGAAAGTGAAACCAATGTGTGATATTTAATTTATTGAAATCCACTTGATCTGGTGACGGACCTTACTTTTCCCACAGAGGTTACTCAAATCATATCTTCCCACATAACTTCTGTTACAATACAGCAGTTTTGTTGTACGACTGTTAGAGAATCAGATTGATTGACTAGAGTTCATTCCATTGTGTGATCTGCAAATATCTCATCAGTCTATCATGTTATAAAATGCTTGTAAGTCAATTCTTGATAGGATAGAAATAAAGACTGCCATAAGTGTTTTAGAAAAACATCTGTTTTGTGATGGAAGACATGTGGGAAGAGAATGGTTTACTACATTTTTAGATAGCGTTACGACCATATAACCAACGTAGAGTTTATTGTTCTCATATCTAAATATGTTGTATGAAATCTTGCACATCAAGTAGCTTTTGTTGGACATATATTTGTGTGTGTTTCAATCAATTTGAAAGTAGAGTTGTTCATTATGCTCCTCCTTTCCTAAATGAAACTTAATCTTAGCTATACGGTAACAATTTTAAGTAAAGTGTCCCATCATTATAATTTCATGATATTTTTTATCAAAGTCAAATTACCAGTATTTTCATAATTGACTTTATCAAATTATGTCAGTTTATCTTGAATTTTATTTTTGAGAAATAACTTGCCGTATCTGTGTGTATATATATTGTTTATTTCTCCTAACATTTGTCTTGTACAGGGAAAATGATAAATTAAAGTATAATCATACACTTGTTATACTGTTGTGCAACAATTGATCATATCACTTACATATCCGCTAAAGGCTGTTATATCGCCCTAGCGGCGTCAAACAATAACTCACTCACTCATTATACCCCCGTAGGACGTAGTCGGGGGTTTATAGCGGTCAGTGTGTCCTTCCATCCAGAATGTTTTTGTTTCGCTCTTAACTCTGACACAAATTTTTCGAAACTTGATATGTATAATCACCATGATGTGTACATCTGCCTTCTGTATGTTTCATACCCTCATTTGCATTTATGCAAATTTTCTCTGTTCCTTTTTACTTTGCCATTCACACTTTTTGTTCCGCTAATAACTCAGACATTTTTTGTTCAAATGTTACAAAACTTGAAACATATATGGTCACTATGATGTGTTTATCTGCCCTTGTATGTTTCATATCCTCATTGGCATAAATTTTGCAAATTTTCTCATTATTTCCACTTTGTCTTTCACACGCTTTGTTCCACTCATAACTTAAAACTAATTTTGTTAAATTGTTTCCAAATTTAGTACATATAATCACTATGATGTGTACATCTGCCTTTTGTATGTTTCATACCCTCATTTGCATAATTTATGCAAATTTTCTCCATTTTTCAACTTTTACTTCTAAAGCACTCTTACAAGTGTATCTATGAAGACAGTTCCTATGAAAACACACATACTCTGCTTTCATAGTACTGCTGTGGTTTGTTCATTCAGAAGACTATACATTGATGTCTATCTGCTATTTTGAAACTTTTCTTCTTTGACCGAAGTTAAAAGTGGGGGTATATGAGTGAGCTGTGCTCACTAATTCTCTTGTTTAACATGTACTGTTGATTGGAACATTGTATGAAGACTTATGGTAATGCATTGTAAAAGAACAAGTGTTTGCTACTAACATGGCAATGTCCCCCGCCGGTGACATTGAGCTAGTAAGACACATCATTGGAGCTACTTGGGTTCATGAGATATCGCGTAAACAAGAGTTCAAAAAGTGGTCAAAGTGTTATGGTGACCTTGAAAATAAGGTCAAGGTCACCAAATCGACTGGCGTCCACGTCATCCTCCAATGTAGACTGACACCAAATTTGAAAACATTTGGTCCAACCGGTCATAATAAATGGTGATAACAAGAGTTCGAAAAGTGGGCAAAGTGTTGTAGTGACTTTGAAAATAAGGTCAAGGTCACCAAAATCCCCTGGTATCTGCGTCATCCCCCAGTGTAGACTGACACCAAATTTGAAGACTTTGAGTCCAACTGGTAAAGATATATATCGCGTTAACAAGAGTTAGAAAAGGGCTCAGTGTTTCGGTGACCTTGAAAATAAGGTCAAGGTCACCAAAATAAACTGGTGTCTGTGTCTTTCCCCAATGTAGGCTTACAACTAATTTGAAGACTTTGGATGCAATGTTTCATGAGATATCGCCTTAACAAGAGTTCAAAGAGTGGTCAAAGTGTCATGGTGACCTTGAAAATAAGGCCAAGGTCACCAAAAGTGACTGGTGTCTGCGTCTTCCCACAATGTAGGCAGAAACCAAATTTTAAGACTTTGGATGCAACGCTTCATGAGATATCGCGTAAACAAGAGTTCAAAAAGTGGTCAAAGTGTCGTGGTGACCTTGAAAATAAGACCAAGGTCACCAAAATTGACTGGTGTCTGGGTCTTCCCACAATGTAGGCAGACATGAAATTTGAAGACTTTGGATGCAACGCTTCATAAGATATCGCGTAAACAAGAAATGTGACGTACGTACAGACGGACGGACGTACGTACGGACGCCGCTGAATACATAGTCCCCCGTTCCGCGTTGCGGCGGGGGACAATTATCCAAGAAGGAAAGCACAGGTTGTGTTCACATTGATTAATCCATGGTCATGACGTCACTCTATTGTGTTGTCAGTTGATTATTATTTAGGAATCTACTGGTCATTGACTGTCCCAGTCAGGAGGGGTGTTAGGTTTAGACATTTTCAGTAATGGTACATTTTTCGAGACTGATGTATTTTGTCTTGGTGTATAGGATAGGATCTTAAAATATCAACTATAGACAAATTAATTTTTGTAATGCATGAACCTGGAATCGAACATGCAACCCTTCGCTTGGCAGTCAGCGCTTCAAACCACTAGGCCACAAGATTCTGTTAGAAACCTAAGGATTGTTTGTCAGTAAGAATCCTGCGTTCTATTCATGACTTGTAATGCACGGAAGACATGAAAAGGCAGATTTTTAGCTGTCAATAACATCGCTTCGCGTGGTAGTTTTGCGCTGCACGTGCGTTGAAGAATCCATTTCTCAGCTACTTGTACCATATCCATTGAGTGAACACCGAAATTTGCAAAATAATTGATTTTGGTGTCCCATAATTGAAATTTATTGTTTCAAATGTAAAATGATCACATGCATGCTTCGTGACGTCATACATGGATTAAGATTGAGAATGCATTCGAAACAGCGCTCCTCATGCATTCTCCACTACGTAACTGTTGATAGTTTGACACGCACCAATAAGATCATCAACATAAAACATTAACAGAAGCATGCATAAGAAAACTGATTTAGTTGCTTAAGTGAGACCTTAATACAGCTTGTTATAGGTATCACACCAACTAATCCAAAGTTGAGCATTATTGGGACTTCGGGTGAGCAAGGGAACCTTTCTGACTGAATATTCGCATGAGGTCATCTAAACAGTTTTTTTGTGCTTCTCTACGCATCATCCGAATGAGGTTCAAGATCCACTTTTACCTTGTTATAAACAGTGGGTGATGTGATGTTAAATATATTATGACAAGATGTATAGTATATAAAGTCATGATATGTTTTACAAACAAAGATTTAAATCTACAAACTACAGTTTCACTACAAATAAACAGAACTGTTTGAGAGGCATTCTAGAAGTTGTGTGAGGTGAAGGTGTGATGAAAAAGACAAATATTTTATGGATGATCAACTTCTTTTTTAACAATAGCAACGTTTGGTATAGATCCTTATACAGTTATGCTTGATAACGGTATAAGGATCTATACCGAAACGTCACTATTGTTAATAAAGAAGTTAATCATCCATAAAATATTTGTCTTCTTCAAATAAACAGAAAGAAAGAAATGTAGTCATATCACAACATTTATTTCAGATTCATTGGAAAATTGAAAATAATGAGAAAGTGACAGCACTCTCAATCTCAAGTTGAAACGCTTCATGCAGTCAATCCAACTGCAACTAAAGATGGCTCAGCTTACAGAAATCTTATTTACACAGGACTTTTCCATCCACTGTCCACAATAGATAACATCACTTTATGTGGAATTTCACTGGCAAATGTCTTGGAGGTGAAGTGTGATGCCACTTTCAAGGGTATTTCACTTATATCACAGCCTCTGGTAATATGGCAGGGCGAAAGCCCACAACGCCATGTGGCTATACATTGTGGTGAACCTGCGAGCATCGGCTGGAACTAGTGAACCATGGGTGGTACTGCGCTGGAATTCATTGCAGCATTGCATCCAAACATTACTGCACGTAGAACAGTTCTCTACAGCCAAGTTACTGTGGCCCTGGTGCAAATGTCTTGGAGATTCACCGATACACTTTCACTCGCAATAGTCACTTTCACTTATGATACTGAGAAAATCATCAATCTGAAACAAAATTTACAAATATATTTTTACAATACAATAAAAGCAAATGGGAAAACTAACAATCCAGGTCATCTCATGCAATTGTTCCATAGTAAAAATTACCAAAGAGTAAATATACGAGAATTTAAAATTTTAGTTTAGATTTATTATATCAATCTTGTTAAATTCTATTTATAATGCTTTCTATGCTCATTTCTTAGTAAAATTTTCATTTATATTTACCATTACATTTACCATTTTAATTTTAGTTCATTAATTATGTTCATGTATACATCTTTCAATCAACCGGAAGTATGTCCCATCATTTCAGTATTTAAGCATTGTCATATATATAGATGCCCTGATGCAGGAGGATGGCAAACCCAGAATATGAGTGCATTAACATTTAGAGGGTTGAAATTCTTGCTACTATGCTTGTAGCACTTTAACTGATTGGAAGAAGAAACCCCTGAATCCAGTAATGTTCTGTGTAAGACTGTAGAAGTATGACATACATGTGCTTGCATCATCACCAGAATCTCGGTCGTCCATCATGTCAGTGTCCATCCCGTCATCATTTGTATCACTGTCATCATCGTCATCACCTTCATCATCCTCTTCCTCATCATCGTCATCATCAAGGTGCTGGAAAATGTCTAAATTATCAAAGTTCTGTTTCCAGCATGCAGATGGAAATTGGAAACTGTAGCCATTAAATTGCAGCAATCATATTACGAATACGGTAGTAAACTTCAGTCTTACCAGGAATTTCAAAAGCTCAAGTTATTAATAAATTTTTCATTAATTAATACCGGGATAGACATAACAGGAACATACCTCAGATGACTTTCCTATTGGTACAATGTTTTGATCCTTGTACGCTATATTTTGAGTCTGAAAGTAAATAAGTGTTAATATTAAACAGCAAATTTTAAACAAGTTGTAAATAGAAATACATGCCATATAGATAGTGAACTTTGATCCCCTAGGTGCTAGTTATCTCTCCACAAATAGTTATCTCCTCACAAAATTTCAGTTTTGAGGGTGCAGCACTTCTGATGAAGAGGTCAAAAGTCCTATACAGCTAAATACACATCTTCATTCCACAAAGTTATTCTCTGAAACAAGAAGCACACAGCAGGAGCTCAGTTCTATACTGATTGAAAGTCTTGACACCTTTTTGTTTTGACTTTAAAAAAGAAATTTCTTTTAAAAATTTAAAAATTTTACCAGATGTAAACGTAACTTAAATAGGAAATGAAATTGGTACTGATCTAGAGTTTTTAAAAAGTTCATTAGAAAAATTATCAACAAAAGTTTACAAGACAACATGCACTACAGTTGTTTTCTTTTGAAAATATTTTGTCAAAGACATGAAGATGTCCATTCTCTTCTCAGAGGTTACTCCCTTCAGATTCTCTGTTCTATGTTATCGAGCAATGTCTCAGCAAGAAATAGAGATCCCTGATTGGTTGCATCAGATGTTAGTTGTGTAATCACTGATGTTGTTTCAAACTGAACATTCCATAACTGTCGAAATGACTAGAGTTGCTTCATTTGTGTCAAGCATACATATTGTTTACAGGACAGAATTCGGTTCCATGTAGTAAAAACAATGTTTCATTGGGAAAAAATTAGAATGTTACCAGCGTTGTAAACTTTCACCAGGTGATTATGCAAGAATATTTAAAATATGGTCTTCATATTACAGAGGTTACGATAGATCTGAAGGAAGTAACTGTGAGGAGAGAATGGAATTTGAATTTTGTAAAGTCCAGTCTGATTAAAATCGATCCTGTTCCGAGGAATTAAAATCTACATAAAAGTTCATATCAGGATACGAACTGGTTCTATAGATGCCTCGCCACAAGGTCTGAGGACACGCCGTATATGCGTGTGTTCCGTAGCGGTTTAGCGCATACAAAGCCTTGTCAAATAGCTGACAATCACATCATAGTTTTTAAACGGTCGCAGTTTTGAAAGCATTCAGAACAGATGAAAGGATAGCTGTTTGGAGTTATCTGCCCTTAGCTTCTCGCACCAAAAGCTTGGTCATGTTGATGGTTAACTGAATTGCGTGAGTTGAGGGGTGTTGGGGTTTAACGCTGCTTGCAAGAGTTTTTCACTTATATCACGGCTGCTAGTATTATGGTCGAGTTCCCCAAGTTCGTTAGTACCCTAAGTTCGTGACGTCATTTACACATGTGCGCGCTCCATTATGACTAGCGCAAAATATCTGAAACGCCCGGACTATTGTTTCAAAACTCAAACAAAATTTATTGATACAACTTTCAGTAGCATTTAACAAATTTAACATTTACAATGGCAATTTTCCAAACAAATGTCCTCAAAATCACTGTTTACACTACCTCCAAAATGTCTTGATTCTCAAAAGTCGATAATTTTTTTTCAGAATTATGTAGGAATTTCATTTCATGTCGTCTGCTTTCCTAAAGTAGGTCATGTGGCAGTGTGCCAACAATCAAATACTGATTGTCACACTACTTATTTTATTAAGCCAGAGAAGTCGTCTGTTGGATTATCAAAATATTCATTGAGATTAAAAAAATAATAATTTCAAAATAAGTTACTTGAGAGAAATATTTATCATTAATTAATTTCAAATGCATTTATTTAGCCATTGGTTATTTCTTCACATGATGTTGTCAGTCAATCAATGTATAAAGTTGTTTGTGAATAAAATATTCTCAAAATAAATATCAAGCAAGTTTGTCATAATTTTTCTGGAAAATAAATACATTTAATAGTTTTCTGACCTCTACAGTAACAAAATATATTAAATTTTATAAAGAATGCCTTCAATTCCGAAAGAAAAATATGTCAGGTCAACAGATGACCATACTTGACTAACCATATATATTTGGTCTTGAAGAAAACAGCATCAAATCAAAGGTCACGAACTTGTATCCCAAGGCCATTACACTCGTTTTTTGACAGCAAATGTTTCTCCTTGGTCAAAGCTTCTACTAAAATATAAAATATCCACCTGATCCTGTCAGGTAATTCATAAAATGTTAAAATTTTGCTGTAAACTTTCAAACTAGGCTGACATGCATTTATTGAAGAGAAATTCTTGATAGTTGCTTAGGGCCACCAACTTTGGGCACTCGAGGATATGGCAGGGAGAAAGCCTGCAACGCCATGTGGCTATGTATTGTGGTGAAACCTGTGAGTATCGGCTGGAACAAGCTAACCATGGGTGCTACTACGTTGAAATTCAGTGTAGCATTGCACCCAAACCTTACTGCGTGTAGAACAGTTCTCTACTGCAGACAAAGTTGCCATGCCCCTGGCGGGACTCGGACCTCGGACCTCTTGATCCGAAACAGAACACTGCTGAATTACGGCAGAACATGGGAGTCTATGGGCTGTTATCAGACGGTGTTGCAAGGCAAAAACGATATGAGTTCGTATCCCAATAATTGTCATATTTTGCCTTGTTTTTCCCTCTGAAAACTGTCTATTTTAATCAGACTTGAAAAGTCAAGCTTTGACTTTGTTAAAATTGATTTATTATTTAAATAACAAATAGAAAGGTGCAATATTTATGAACGTATTTTTGTTTAATACCCAAGTGATATATTCTTCCTCAAGTTTTGATAATTCGTTTTCATCATCACAGGGTTTATCGACAGTAAACCAAAGTTTGTCTACTTCTCTTGGTGCCAGAGAAGGAAACAAGGGCGCAGCCATCTTGGTTCTGTATTTGAAACAAAATTGTTTGTTTCGAATCTCATTAAGTAGAAAATACTATTTTATGTGGGTTTAATTTATCAAAGTAATATATTGAATCTTCGGGAAAGATTTCTTAAAGTTTAGAAGTTAACATTATAAGCTAAATGGAGATAAATGATATAAAATGTGAAAATACGCATGTGAGAGAGAGAATAGCTTTGTATGAGGTATTTCCAATTTCTGCTTCCGGAATACACACGTGTTTGGAAATTTCTAAACATGTCAGACCGTAACAGAAATAAGTTACCAACGAATCTGCCTCAGCTTCAAAATCTCATCAAAAGAGATTCGGAATCATACAGAGATGAGGTATATTATTTTACAACAGCGCTTACGCGATCGCAAATAGTTGTTCTGTTATCACTGATGTCAGTGCTGATCATAAAGTTGTTGACTGCAGTCTGCAGTTTTGAGTTGTTCTATTTTAAGTTTGATTAGCTAATGAGTCACTTGAACGTTAAATAATCAGACAACGGTTATAAAGTCGTTCAAACATATAGTACAGTAATCAATAATCATACAATCATAATCATCAATAGTCCATCCATCCGTCCGTCCATCCACCAAAAACTGAAATTTTTAGATCAGCATACGCAAATAATTGGAAATATGTTTTCAAGTAAATGAAATGGATTTTTTGGGTTTGTTTTTTTTGTTGACAAACTTTTAATTTAAACTTTTGTCGGTAAACACAAAATGACCTCTATTTTTGTCTTAAATATTTGTTTCTTAATGGAGGTGAGCCCGCTGTCGCGTGCTTCTTTTTATTTACCATAACATAGAAAAGTCTATTCAATTAATTAATATTGCCATATAATCCATGAAATCTACTTTATGAATTTCTGATTTCAGTTTTTGCAGCAGTATAGACATTATGAGTCAAATTTGAAGCTATTTCAGCTGAAACCTACACAGTACTCTAAAACATTGGAAGAACTTATCATCTTCTTAGCACAGGTAAGTCAATTTGTAAAAACATTGTAAAGATTTGATGAAGTTTGAACTGTGAAATGTGGAAACTGTTATGACAAAACCTGCCCCTCAGGTTAATTCTTGTCAGCTAAGTAACGGTGAATGTAGAATTTTATATGAATTTATTCAATGAACTTTGATATATCAGTTTACATTTGAAATGTTTTGGTTTTTTTTAAATTCATACCTCGTTATACATTTATTAAAAAAACTAAAAATGAACACAAATGGGTTGTTTATTTAACAATTTTAACATTGACTTGACATTGATGTTTGTAAAATTGCTTTTGATGTAGACACTGTGACAGTGTCCTTTCGACTCGCATGGCTGGCAGATACTCACCTGCCTCTAAATGTTTAGATTTGAAATATAGACTCAGTGTATAAGTCGACCCTCTAATTTCTTGTACCAAATTCTCGACTTATGCCCGGTAATATACAGTATTTTAATCTGTTACTACTGAGTGTGTAATAGGGAAAATACTCATAACAAATATAACCAGCCAATGAAATGACTAAAAAATCAAGCAATGTTTGCAGCCTTGGATGAGAAATGTGTAACCAGCTGGTAACATTTTCTGTACTTCACACTAATATGCCTAAATTCTATAGATATTTATTACATATTACTACTTTTTCAAAATCCCCTTCTTATCAGATATCCACATGCTTGGGGGAAAAATAACCCCTTGATTTCCAGTTCTGGAGCAGCCACTTCATACATATATTTAAATTTAACTTAACACAGTCTGATGTAAAATAATTCTTATTTGACTAAAAATATTAGTTTTCTTGCAAAGTATCAATATCAACGAATGTTGACAGGTGTCGCACTGTTATGCAAATGACTTGTCTGAGTTTCCACAACAACTGCGAGATTTGCTCAACAGGCACTCCACCTCGCTGGATCCCACCATGAGATTGGTGAGTTGAAATAGAAATAGAAATATTATTTTGTTATATTCATTTCTACGGGAGTTGAAAATGAAGTTCCTTGTGAACAGAATATTGTCTGTGAGAAAGTAAATCTGGAAACCTGAAACAATAAAAAAAAAAGATTGCTATATAATATATATATATACACCCAAGAAATATTAAAAGCATTAATTAGAAATACAAATGTGAATTCATTGTTGTGCTGAAAATGATTATAAAGTGTTCGGACTCTCACTTAAAAGTTAGAATTCATATTGTCAGCCTTGGATTTAATTTGACTCACTAAATTTCAGTCATTGGTGAAGTCTTTGATTCTGCTGCGTAACAAAGGACAAATACCAGCCACCTCGATCCTGGAGTTGTTCTTCGAGCTGTTCCGCTGTCAGGATAAACTTCTTCGCAAAACTCTCTACAAGTACATTGTCACTGACATCAAGAATGTCAACTCCAAGAGGAAAAACATGCAACTAAACAGGGTAAGCACTGGCAAAAGCATTCTAGATCCACGAGTCAAATATTTGTTTTTTAAAATGTACTTTCCAAAGCCTAATCATTTTTGGGCATATAATCCATTATTTTTAGCATTAATTTATTTATTCAATGCAAGACTCGTCTGCCACATTTGTAAAGATATTGGGTTTAAATATATGTGCAAAAATGTGCTATTTATAAAAAAAATACCTCTTTAAATAGAAATTTTAAAGAGGAAATAAATACATCTCTTTGATTATGAAAATGAAAAATTGTTCTGGCACTGGTTTGATGATATTATTTTAACCTTCCTCTCAATGTTTGCAGACGTTGCAGAACTTCATGTACACCATGTTGACGGACAAAAGCCCTGTGGCTGCCAAAATGTCACTGGTGAGTACAGCGTATACAAGATTAAATGTGGAAAGGCTTCTTCAGAATGAGGTGAAAATGAAAATAGAATCGGTTTGTTTAAATATGAATGATGGAAATGAATTGGTGATTAAATTTAGATTATATATCTAATTTGCTCAGATATGTTCTTTGCATAAGGAGTGAACTGGTTCACAACTACTCAGTTGAACTGGTTTTCGTCTCTTGTTTGGTACATCATGAAATTATCACTTGCTTTAGGGTCTATCAATTAAATTTGTCCTCATTCCGCTGTCTGTAAAGTTCAGCAACAAAAGCCGAGTTTTTTCATCGGATGGATGTCCCATTTAATGGCTTGATAATCTGAGAGTTTGAAAATTTTGTTCTCAATAACAGCAATACAGACTGATATGCTCCACACTCCCTGAGTGTTAGACTTACAATTTCACCTGGATTCTTGAGCAAACTGAAATTCATGAAAGATAAAATGAGCATTTATTCACCCAGCAGTACAACTGACTACTGGACGTGTGAATGACACCTCAACTGATGGCGTAGGCTGTATGCCCCTCATGGAGCTTGGAATGAAACAGATACACGCCTTTTATGAGAGAAATAATGTTGACTAGAATGAGTCTGGATAGTGTAATTCTGGATACTCAAACTGAAATTCATGAAAGATAAAATGAGCATTTATTCACCTACCAGTACAACTGAGTCCTGGACATGTGAGTGAATGAAACAGTGTGATACATGCCTTTTATCAGCGAAGTAATGTTGACTAGACTTGACTAGATACTCACTTTTGTGATGACTCTCAGATGATGTGTTTATGGTGGATGCCTACATTCTCTGTTCATGTTTCAGGACGTAATGATAGAACTCTACAACAAGAATATCTGGAACGACACAAAGACTGTCAATGTTATCACGACAGCCTGTTTCTCAAAGCATGCCAAGGTTGGAATGGTTTCACTCTAATTTCTCAATACTCTCTTGTTTAGTAGATATTTGTAACTTTGACTCGCAGGAAACATCACAGATCAGTAAAATGTTCTTGTTAATTGCACATGTCTGAAGTTTGTCAACCTGTTCTTTGTCTGAGTATTTCTGAGGTTCACATCTACATTTATTTACTTTGTCATAAAATCTTGGTTCACATTGCTGAGACCTGACTAGGTTCGAATCCAATAAAGGACTCGTCCAGAAAAAAAACTGGAATTTGTACTATCACAATCCTATCCTCTGCATGTACTAGATCCTGGTGGCAGCTCTCAAGTTCTTCCTGGGCAAAGACAAACTTGAAGAGAAGGAGGATAGTGACAGTGAAGATGAAAATGTGAGTCTTGGAATGCAAATACAGTGGTGGATCCAGGAATTTTTCCACCAATGGAAAATAGATGTTTTTGTAATTTTGGCAATGGTTTTTATGTTGTTTTGTATTGAAATTTGTCGAATTTCATGCTATGTTGGTTGACATAACATTTTCCCATCAATTTGAGTTTCACTATTTCTCTAGTTCAGTTTATTAATGAAATCATAATGTCAATTTGAAAATACAATAAGCATCAACTGTTTTAAAGATATTTAATTTCATCTTTTAAACTGTTTGTCCAGGAATATAGGAAGAAGACATCTACTTCTAATGATACATTCCACATAATCTCCTTAAATTGCAACATCTACTTTGTTTGAAGTTTTCCACATAATGTTGATTTTCGTGGTTCTATTTAAAAGGAAGGGCCGAAGAAATCTGCCAAGGATTTGACATTAGCGTTCAGAGTAGGAAAGAAGACTAAGAACCGAGAGCGGAGACTGAAGAGAGCACTGTCAGTGCTGAAGGTATGTCATTAACTATTTTATCTTTTTTGTTGTAAATCCATCGCCTAGGGCAGGATAGTGCAATGGTTAGCACATTCGGCTTCGGATCAAGAGGTCCGGGGTTCAAATCCTGTCCGGGGCTCCGCAGTTTTGTTTGTTGTTGAGAAATGTTCTACATGTTGTAAGGTTTAGGTGCAATGCTATACTGAATCTCAGAGCAGCAGTTCCAGCCGGTGCTCGCAGGTTTCACCACAATGCATAGCCACCATGGTGTTGCAGGCTTTCTTTCTGCACTAACACTAGCTGCCGTGATATAAGTGAAATACTCTTGAAAGCAGCGTTAACCCCCAACTCACCTCATCCATCACCATATTGCATGGAATGTTCTCAAATTAAGACCAAATTCACTAATGTTATGATTGCTTGAGGGTGTGTGCAGATGAAGTAAGTTTGGACTTACTTCGGACAGTTCCCTGAAAGTAATGCAAGCTATCAATCACTCTTATGTTCCAAATATTGTTTTCTGTTCAGTTTATGCTCATGTATGAGTTAAGCATTGACATTTATGTAAGGACTAGAACATAGTGTGAAGATGTACCATGATATTACAGTAGAGAGCTCCTACAGAATGAAGCTGGGGTCTGTTCAAATACCTCATGGTGCACTCCGTCTATTCTTCATTAAAGACTAGAATATTTGATCGTGTCTTTTGAATTCTATATTTATAGGTTTAGGTTTAGGTTGTGACCTGTAAACACTGTAATGTAATAATGGTAATTTCTTTTCCAGAAACAAAGTGGGAAGAAGAAAAAAGCCGAAATATTTAACTTTTCAGCTTTACATTTGATACATGATCCCCAAGGTGAGATTAATTCTTATACAAAGCACTCACTATATTGATACATTATATACATTCAGGCAAAGCTGCCACCCTTTATCCCATACCTGTATTTATTTCTCTCATCAGAATAAAATCTTTAAAATGAAATACATGTGATGTTTAATCTTCCTGGAAGAAGGACCTGACTACGCAACCAATATATATAGAGATATATGAGACTCGACAGTTCTCTGTACTGTCATAATAAGAAGTCCAGAGATGAACAGTGTCAGTAACCATTAAGTCATTTGAAAATGTATTTTTTCGCTTCAGATTTCTGTGAGAAGCTGTTCAAGAAGCTGGAGTCAAGTAACGAGAGGTTCGAGGTGAAGCTACTGATGATGGATCTCATCTCCCGACTCATCGGCATTCATCAGGTACGTGGGCACAATCTCATCAGGTACGTGGGCACAATCTCATCAGGTATGTGGGCACAATCTCATCAGGTACGTGGGCACAATCTCAACAGGTATGTGGGCACAATCTCATCAGGTACGTGGGCACAATCTCATCAGGTACGTGGGCACAATCTCATCAGGTATGTGGGCACAATCTCATCAGGTACGTGGGCACAATCTCATCAGGTACGTGGGCACAATCTCATCAGGTACGTGGGCACAATCTAATCAGGTATGTGGGCACAATCTCATCAGGTATGTGGGTACAATCTCATCATGTATGTGGGCACAATCTCATCAGGTACGTAGGCACAATCTCATCAGGTACGTGGGCACAATCTAATCAGGTATGTGGGCACAATCTCATCAGGTATGTGGGTACAATCTCATCATGTATGTGGGCACAATCTCATCAGGTACGTAGGCACAATCTCATCAGGTACGTGGGCACAATCTAATCAGGTATGTGGGCACAATCTCATCAGGTATGTGGGTACAATCTCATCATGTATGTGGGCACAATCTCATCAGGTACGTAGGCACAATCTCATCAGGTACGTGGGCACAATCTAATCAGGTATGTGGGCACAATCTCAACAGGTACGTGGGCACAATCTCATCAGGTACGTGGGCACAATCTCATCAGGTATGTGGGCACAATCTCATCAGGTACGTGGGCACATTCTTTTCAGGTACGTGGGCACAATCTCATCAGGTACGTGGGCACAATCTCATCAGGTACGTGGGCACAATCTCATCAGGTACGTGGGCACAATCTCATCAGGTACGTGGGCACAATCTCATCAGGTACGTGGGCACAATCTCATCAGGTACGTGGGCACAATCTCATCAGGTATGTGGGCACAATCTCATCAGGTATGTGGGCACAATCTCATCAGGTACGTGGGCACAATCTCATCAGGTACGTGGGCACAATCTCATCAGGTATGTGGGCACAATCTCATCAGGTACGTGGGCACAATCTCATCAGGTATGTGGGCACAATCTCATCAGGTATGTAGTCTCAACCGTCGGGAAGTTTTAGTTTCATTTCACTGTCAGTTATTTTTTGGTTTGATTAAAGTCAGCATGTAATTATTAGAATACTATACTTCCTTACGTGTTATGCCATTTTGATTAACCCGTGAATGATTTGGTATTTAACTCCTTTGGTTCTTTTGAAACCATTCATCAACTCATTAGACCAAAATAAATCATACCCCCATTTATGATCAAATATGATTATAGCGCTGTATTGCCCCCCGCCGCAACACGGAACGGGGAAATATGTATTCAGCAGCGCCCGTACATCCCATTCTTGTTAACACTCATAGCACCCAATGTCTTCAAATTTGGTGACAACCTTCATTTTGGGATTACAAAGACACCAGTCGATTTTGGTGATTTTTAACTCATAAGACCTGAAAGGCAAGATGGGATTATGGCATGGGTCGTCTACAGACCGGCATCATCCATTAACTTTTCACATTTTCGACTTCTCCAGAACCCCAACACCGCCAAAGTTGAAGTTTTGCGGGAAGGTACCCTATAGGGCTCCTCCTTTCCCTGCCTGGTTCTTGTTCTGAATGTCCGGTACATGTCAAGTGAAAGGAGTAAAAAAAGCAGGTGCAAGCCGTAAAGCAATAGAACATGTTCCGCACACCCAGAACAGTGTTCGGAGTCACTCCTTTCACTTTGCGCATGTACCAGATATTTGGAACAAGAACCGATATTCTTAAAGGAGCAGACCTTATGTCTTATAAAGTTGGTGCTAGTGCATACACCAGTCAACTTTAGTGACCATGACCCTATTTTCAAGGTCACCACAACACTTCGACTACTAAGTGTCCTGTTGCACTCAATGTCTTCAAAATTGGTGACATCCTTCATTTGGGCCGGAATTATGCAGACACCAGTCAACTTTAATGACCTATTCAAATGCTTTTTCTCAGGAGTGTAGAATCTTGACACTTTTTGGCTCAAATGATAAGAGTAAATGCATTTTACTTAACTCGATGTAAGTGGCGGGGGACATTGCAATGTTAATGGCAAACACTTGTTACTACTTTAAAAGGAACCCAAGAATCGACTCAAGAAATTTCAAGTATGCTTATAGGTGCTTCTGATGTACGTTAAGTGTAATTTATCATATATTAATTATTTATTTCAGCTGTTTGTCTTCAACTTCTACCCGTTTGTGAAGCGATTTCTACAGCCACATCAAAGAGGTTAGTGATTTTGTTTAATATTTGCAGTTGTTATGTAAATATTATCATTAACGCTAAACACAAAGTGGCATAGTTTTAGATTTGTTATTGCTTGACGATGTGAACAATATTAAAACGTAACCACCAAACGTAAGAACAACCAGAGGAGACATCTTCGAGCAACAAGTTACAATGTAACACTTGGCCACCTGTAATAGCACCTTCGTCAGACATATGCTTAATGATAATATCTTTGTGAATACTGACAAATTGTTTATCTATCGTAGAGGTGACAAGGTTGCTGCTGTTTGCTGCCCAGGCTAGTCATGAGTTAGTGCCTCCCGAGGTGGGTTATAGAAGTTATTCTTGAGTGATAATTAAAATTTCAATGTTGTAAAATCTTTGCAGTGTAATAAGTGAAGATGTGTGGAGATGTTATTGTCATCCTGTAATTAGCAAACAACTGAAAGAAACAGATTGTATGATGCAATCAAAATATCACTTGCAAATGATATCTACTGTGGTAGATAGTATTTCTACGATAAAGAATGAGTGGTAGTTGAAAATCAAAATGTAAAATCATATAAGTGTATAAGTGACAATGCTTGCTTGTAAAGTAATTAGTTTTAGATATGAACATATTATTTATTCAAAGTCTTACCCATTTATCTATTGAAACAGGTATTGGACGAGGTTTTGAAGGCAATAGCAAATAACTTCATTACAGAGAGGAATTCAAGAGAAGTTATGGCTGTCGGGTGAGTGAATCTTCAAACTATGTGAGCTTAACAATTAATTGTCATCATTTATAATAGATGACTGGTTAATCCTTTTGATCAATCATATCTAAAAATAAAACATTCCATTTTGGTAACACATCAAATCACATCACTTGAATGGACTTACCAGAGACTCTTATTGTATTCATATCAAAGCTAGTGTTGTAAATGTTGAGGAAACAAGATCTTCTGGATAACTGCTTTTGTATTGTGACGATACACGTTTAAGAGTATATGCTCACTCGTTCACCACCAGATGGAGTAAGCACATGTTCTGTAATGTTGTGTATCTTCATATTAAATAAAGAAGTTGTTATCCAGAAAATCTTGTTTTCGTAGTATTTTCTTTTAGCCATCATCTTCTATCTTCCTTAAAGCCTTACACATTGTGTGACAGGTTGAACTCAGTACGAGAGATCTGCGCCCGATGTCCCCTGGCTCTCGGTGAGGATCTGCTGGGGGACCTGGTTCAGTACAAGTCTCACCGGGACAAGAGTGAGTCCACACCTTCTCATCCTGTCCTACAGTGATTGCACTCTTCTTTGGTCACTTGTTTGTTTTATACGATAAACGATGAAGGACCAGTTCTGTGGATTTGAATCTTCTTGCCAAGGTTGATTGAGAAAAACAATAATATCAATTCAAAGAGTGAGCGATAATTATGCCCTGCCGTGCGTTTCGTGCGCAGCGGAGATATAGTATTTGAAAGATTACATACATGCATGCATACTACAAAACAGAGTTACTCCAGAACTGTTTACTTGATTCTTTTCATATTTATTATATAGGTTCACTACAGTGAGTCATGTTCCATAGTCACGAGATTAAATCAATTTGTTATATATATATATATATATATGTTATATATATGTTATATATTTGTTCCATATGCCAGTCATGTAGCTTTTAAACAATGTAAGCATCTCCACCAATATTGTGCTATTGTCTTTATTGTTGTCTCACTCTCGTCTCCAGCTGTGATGATGGCAGCCAGAGCTCTTATTCAGGTGTACAGACAACACAACCCAGATCTGCTCCAGAAGAAAGACAGGGTAAGACTCTGGCTAACAATTTTCAAAAATACAGTATCGATCATGTGTAAGCATACATCGTTTTAAATAGGACTGCACCTCGTCGTGGGAACGGAGGTTTACCGGAGATAGTCACGGCGAGCATTACATCGTCTAGTGCAAGCATACATCGCTGACCAGTTCTTAAACCCATGGTGATGAGAATGCAAATCCTTTTTGAAAACCTCAGGTTTGATTGAAGAAGAAACTTTAAAGGATAGATGAAATGACATATGGTCAAAATCGGATTCATTAAAATGGGATGTCAATTTGACAATTGCTCAATTTTAAATTTCTGAAATCGGTCCATAAATTACTTAAATACGGCTTTTTTAAAAAAACGCCTTATTTAGCTCCGGCGACCAGAATGAAAGTCTGCGGGGGTGTGGCACCTGAAGGGATGACTTCTGTGACGTATCAGGAGGAATCTGATTTTCGGCGATAAACATATTCAACGTAATTTCGCAACATTTTGATTGTTAATTTCACAAAGAAATCTTCAATAAACCAACTTAAATTTCCCATATATCGAATGCTTAGATATCCAACTAGGTAATTTCGCAGATGACAATTACACAATTATTACATAAAAATGTCTTTTTGGCGATGTAATACACCTCATAAATTCATTTAGTGGCAGTGATAATCATCACACGCGGCGGAGTACCTGTCTAACAGGCCCCGTCTGTCGCTTATCACTGTCACACCTCAGTGAGCATTTACAAAATGAATCGTCTAACTGATTGCGCTAGTGTTAAAATGGGTGAATTAAGATCGTATTAATTATCAATTGCAAGTGTATATTGTCTGTATTAATTTATGCTCAATTGATTCCGATGTACAATATACGTAGAGGTAATCATCTGTCATTATTGAGAAAAAAGCATTTCATCAGATCTTTAACCAAAAGTGAAAACAACGTTTTAGTTATAGGTTTTGGAAATTTTTTTTATTTAAAATCAATTAAATTATCATTAAGCAAATCTCAAGTCATTTAAGTAAATCTTGAATGATAAACTCTCCTCTAGGGTCGCCCTAACGATGCACGTACTGAGATGACCGTACTTGGATACGGGGAGAGGAATACGAAGGATTATATCCCAGGTGCTGAGGCTCTAGCAGAGGAGGAAGAGGAAGGCAAAGGTATGCAATGATGTTACTATGGTTACCATGCTCAGATACAATAAGTGTCTTTTTTTAAACTTCCAAATTCCATGATTACTATCCTCATATATACAATATGCATCTCTCTTGAAATTTCACGATTTTATCCTCCAAACCTTTAAAAATGGTATCTAATTTCTTCCAACACCCATGTTGACAGAGTGGGAGTCGTGTAGCGAAGAGGAGGAAGATGACAGCGATGGAGGATGGGTCGACGTACACCACTCGTCTGATGAGGTAGGTCTAGAGATGTTTTACAGAGTTGTCTCCCTTGGGCTCTGTTTCTCTTTGGTTGAATTTGATTAACAGTATGGGGGTCCAGTGAACACTTTCACTTTGATGTTTCTAATCAATGAACATGACAGGTGTTGACTCACAGTATCAAATACGCCTCGGCTATCAACACAAGCAATTTTATTTTATGTTAACCCTTAACATGCGGGCGACGGAATTATCCGGGCGGGCTATAAGCGATTCCTAGGTGTCTGAATACCGATCCCGGATACAAGACTTAGAATAATTCACGGCTGTCTAAGTATATTCTACACCCCATACCGGGTCACGAGTCGATTGTGTCCGCGACCCGACCCATGAGAATGGCTGTATTTACGCATCGCGACACGACATGAGAATAAAGCTTTGTTCAGTGTGTGGTCGGAATATCAAGCAAAATTCACACCAATTTGCGTGTGCATTGTTGAGCCGTAACGCATCGATAATTAGCTTTACAAAAGGCCAATTATGTCGGGCTTAGCCCCCGAAGCATTAATTCGCTTGAGGCTATTTTCACCCACGTGTTTGTATTGCCTCGGGTTTGCCTCGCCCGAGACTGCTATTTGCCTCGCATCTCGCGAGACGGGGATAAAAATCGCTAACTCGCCTTACTCCCGCACTTCATATCATGTGAGCGAATTGTTTGTTTTCAAAAAAAAATACGGCAAAATAAAGGGGAAACAATGGACTACATTCCCATATAAAATTAGAAAATCTCAAAAAAATAATAAAGACACAGCAAGCGCCGTGAAAAAGGTCATGTTTACACTTCATAAATTTTGAAACAATCGGCGATTTTCACAACTTCTAAAACATTTATCAAGGCTAAAATACTGAATGCATTTTCATAATTTTTATATCACAATAAACCGAAAAGAATAATCTTTTATTCTATATAAAATGCGCAGATTTATTCACAGAAATAAAGATACAATTTTACCTTTCTGAGAGGCATGTGAAACCAAACGGCACACAAACTAATCAACATATTTTCATCAGTTATGGTTCGAGGTTAGCGTTTATTTGAAAAGTCAAACAACATAACCATATTTGGGTTGACATGTGCTTATTTGTCAACTGGTTCGAGATTATGATTTCTTGGAAAAGTGCGATGAACGACCGTTTGCAATGCCGCATACATGTTGTAAGTATTGACGATTTTATAGGTGGAAATAAAGACAAACTTTACATAGCTATAGAATTATAACCAAAGGTCGCATTCTAATAATTTTTATATCATTGTGAAGCTAGACATCTTGTCTTCAATTCCGTATATAAATGGAATTTTTTTCGTTTCGTATTTATGATGTTACGAGGCCCGAATAAAAGACAATCTTTCGAAAGTAATAGAATAAAAACGAAAAAACATAGAAAATTCATTCAAAGTTTCGAGTGTGAATTAGCCATTTGTGTACGGGTGTCGCTACTTGAATTTGTATTGAACGCCCGTATATAGTCCTTATTCGCCATGTAGATGCGGTATATCTTGTAAAAACGATACCGGAATCGCCGCCTGGAAATTCCACCAGCAGAGCTAGTTAGTGCCAAAGCCCAAAATACTGCTGCGAGCTGCGAGCCTGTAAATTCCGCCACAGGGGCTAAAAATGGTAAAATATATATACGCAACGTAAGGGTTAAAAATAATTGTAAATAATATAAACATAAACATCTATCTATGTGTTAGAATTTATATTTGGTTCATAATTTTTTAATGTGTATGTGTGACTCGCTTGGAGAAAAATATGTTCTGCCCAAAATGCATGTGTTGTCACAACTCAAGTACTCTCAAAATCGGGGGTTTGTCGTTTTCGGCGTTTGATTTGCAAACTTGACAATCGGGTCCGCAAATGATAGCCAGTAATTTAATGATAAATAGAAATGATTTACTCAATTTAAAAATTACATCAAGATCACTGACGATAGCATTTATCAAATTTTATCACGGACTCCTATTTTATTCAGTCATTGGAAAACTAATCATCAGTAATATTTGCCTTTTACCAAAGATGAAATAACTCATTCAATCTCTCACAGGATGAACTACAAAAGGATATCCCTGCCGACCCAGCTGAGCGGAAACGTAAAGCACAGGAGATCTCAGCGAGTCGGATATTGACGCAGGAAGAGTTTGCGAAGATCAGCCGAGCCCAGGCGACGAAGGAGACACAGTACACTAGCACCAGCAAGAAAGGCAAGAAGAGGAAGGCTCTCGATATAGAACCAGAGAGAACGTAAGTCGGCGACATTTGATAGTGTATTCTTAGGGTTTTATCTCTAGGGTGAAACGGAAGTCTGTCCGTCCTGAAAAGACTACCTGGGTTCTGAAATCAACAACTACCACAGTTTTTTTATCAATCTTTCTGAAACTTGACACATGCTTTGGATAAACATCAGTGATATGCATGTTTCGGGCAAATTTAAGTTATGGCCCTTGACTCGATAGGACAAATTCTGGGGTTCTTTCACTCTCAGAGTGCTCTCGTTGATATAGTATTAAAGATATTTTTTTCTTTGAAAATAGAACCAGGGTTGACATGTTAAAAATTTTGGTTTTCTTTTGAGTATTGATAGAGGCAGCCCCCATGTAAATATAAATCTTTTTACACAAGGAAGAACAAAATCGCCATCTTGGTTTCTCTGTTGTGCCTGGAAATGGTTACGTCACAGACTACAAATGATACACAGGGTGATGGAGACAAGGAACTACACCATGCACTATAGGGCCTCCATGATGGTGGATGTTTCTTTCTTACCTTGTTTAAATCTTTTGGAGTAAGGTTTAAATCCTTGTATGTATGTTGAGGTGAACAGAACCTGGGAACCAGTCCGCTGACATGTCCTAGTTTGTAGGTCAATCTTATAACATCTGCTGAGATTGATTTGAGATTAGTGTACATAAATGTTCGGGGATTTGCATTCAGTGAACACCTATAACCCAAAGTCTATTCTTATGTCTTTCAATGCTCTGAAAATTTTACTTCGCTATCGATATTCTTTGATATACCGGTAATTGTATTTAAAATGTTTGTTTCTTACAGCGGAGAACTGCCCAACCTGGCCGACATTGAGAATGTACACAAGAGACGAGCTCACGATAAGGAGTCTCGTCTAGCGACGGTGCTGGTGAGTTGGAACAGTTTGAAGTTAACGTTAACATTCTTAGAAGCAAACTTACTTTTGATGATTCTAATTCTGGTTTTGGTTAAGACCTTGGATGTCTTGTAACAGTTAAAACAAATCGTAATTACGATCATTGCAAATGTGTTGCAAGAGTTACCTGCCTTCCAAATATTATCCTATCTTGATAGTCTTTGGTAAGGTTGATTACATGTGCAAGGTTTAATGTTTGTTATCATTATACCAATACCTATTACAGTATTCCCTTTGTTAATGAGTTCTGATAACACTCACTAATTGATTTGACCGCTGTAACTTGTTTCTATCCATGTCTGAGCCCAATTTCATGTCCCACTGTAGGCTGGTCGTGAGGGACGAGAGAAGTACGGACACGGTCGGGAGAAGATGAACCCGAACGCCAGCACGACCAACAAGCAGAAGAAGAAGAACAAGGCCTTCATGATGGTCAAACACAAGATGCAGCGCAAGGGGAAGAGATCCTTCAAGGATAAACAGGTAAATCAGGATATAGCAAGAGGTCCTTCAAGGATAAACAGGTAAATAAGGATGTAGCAAGAGGTCCTTCAAGGATAAACAGGTAAATCAGGATATAGCTAGAGGTCCTTCAAGGATAAACAGGTAAATCAGGATATAGCAAGAGATCCTTCAAGGACAAACGGGAAATAGGGAGATATAGCAAACTATATGAACATTATTGAAAGGTGGCTTTGTCATCAGTGTTTTAGAGTGTATGTATACCAGGTGGTACATTTACTCTAATGTGTATAGATATATACCATGTTGATAACAGTAATTATCATATATCTCTCAAAGATATGGGATGGTTTGCATATGTGATAGAGGTTAGGAAACCGCACCCATATTGCTGCTCGGTCCGCAAATCCATATCAGCCAGCCATATCAGCCCGGTCCGCAAATCCATATCAATATCAGCCCGGGTGACATTAGGTCAGAGTGATCTCCCTTTGCTCACATGCATGCTAACAGAGTAACGTAAGAAGCGAAGCAGGGTCAGAATATCATTTCAGAGTAGCCTCCAATCAAGGATGTTGTTGATGCTTTTAACTTATTTATTAAATATACTATTAATTTGAAAGATGAATAAGATGTCACATAATTTTAAAAAAAACAACTTATTTATAATGGAGGTTATATTCATCTTCTAATCCCCAAATTTTAAATTTTCGCATGTAAATATTTTGTCATGGTTTAGAAAAAAGTATGATATATGATAAAAAGGTTACAACATGTCATTTTTCATACCATACTCCATATCAGCCCTTGACCTGGTATGGTATGAAAAATGACATGTTATAACCTCTAAATACTGTGTTTGTCCTTGTTTTATTTTTCATTCATATTGTTCTTTTCTCTTTCAGATTGCACTGAGGAACTCGCTGTTGAAGAGACAGAGAATGGGGAAGAAATTCTAATTGTTGTGTACATGTGTTATGTATATAGAAATGTGAATAAATATAATATGTAATGGTTGATATGTTTCCTCATTTCACCAAGTGAATGTATTCCAAGAAATATATCAGGTTTTTGTTGAAACATACAAGGAAATGCTACAATGAATATACTTAAGAAATCCTTGATATATTTCCTGGTGTGCAAATCATGGTCATTTTATATTTGCTCGTGTAAAGTCAGACATTTTAACTCAGTCCATCTGTTAAAGAGGCACTCCATTAGTTAAAAATAATGATAAAGAGTTCATAGGCCATTTTGATTGTTCAACTTCTTTGATATATTGGCATGGTTCATTATAATGAAACTGTATAAATACCCCTCCTCTCTGTTACGGTTTTCTCTCCATAGAATTACTCAAGTCATATCTTTTCATGTAAACTCTGTTTTATTTCACTGTTTTCTCTCAGCAGTGTAAATGCTTAACACAGATGACTGTTGTTGCTTCTTGCCAGACCCAACTTTAATACATATTCGACTGATTCTCCTTCCTTCAAATTCTCCTTCCTTCAAGAGAGATGCACACAGATGAAAGAACTCTGATATTGGTCTGATGGTTATGGACACAGACCAAATGTTCACTTTGCAAACAAAAATTGCTGTTTGCTCAAATGATTATAACTCCAGCAAAGCAGGATTCCCTATAATGAAAACTGTTGAAATAAGTTCATTGAAACATATTTTATTCAGTCAAGAAAGGATTGGGCACAAGTTATCCAACTTATAATAGCCTTTTCCAGATAATTACAATTTGATATCACAACAATGCACAATAAGAGACAGACAGGTGGTAAGGATATGTACAAGAGAAATTAGACAAAATGTTTAGTTTGAGAGATATAAATATGTACAATTTTGAAAACATTCTGATTTTCAAGATAGAGAGACCTGCATCACCATGTAAAATAAGTTCAATATTTATTGTTGTTCTGTTTCTAATAATATCTTCTAAAGATTTAAACATCGTTTCACGCTGAGCAAAGTACAAGGGGCACTCAAGGAAATAATGAAAAACATTTTCACACATATGACCACATTGACAACATGCATCATGAATTCCTGATTGCTAAGGGAATGCTATTCCATAATTTAATTGATGATGGAATAAATGATGTTGTTGAATACTTCAGTCGTGTACAAGGTTGGCTAAAATTATTAGAATTTTCTTAATTGATAACATGTCCGGTTGCCTACTAAAGGTGAAAGTAAATCCTGTAAGAAAACGGGTGCAAGACCTTTCTTGTTTTTATAAAATAATGTCAATTTTTAGCTCATCTGGTCTGTCAAGGCCCGATGGGCTTATGGCATGGCATGGTGTCCGGCGTCCGGCCCTCCATCCGTGCATCCGTCCGTCTGTAAATTTTCGCATATTCGTCTTCTTCTCCAGAACCACTTGGGTCTAGGGAGCTGAAATTTTGTGTACAGACTCATTGGCCAATGGGGATTCTAAATTGTAAAATTGTAAAATTGGTGACCCTGTGACCCCAAATAGGGTCACAGGAGTCATGACTTTAAAAACCTATATTCATCTTCTCCAGTTCCAAAAGGTCTGGAGAGCTGAAAAGTTGTGTGCAGACTCTTTGGCCAATGGGGATTCCAAATTGTAGATTTCGTGACCCTGTGACACCTTAAAAACCTATTTTCATCTTAAGTTCCAAAAGGTCTAGAGAGCTGAATGCCAATGGGCCAATTGGGATTCTAAATTGTAGATTTTGTGACCCTGTTCCACACAAGCCCTTGGGGTTTAAACTAAATACTTGATTCATTACATAAACATATATACAGGAGAATTAATATTATTGGGAGGGGTATTGCTCCACATGATTGCATTTGTTGTAATTTTACACTCCACCTTTAGGAAATCAGGCGTGTTCGAGATTAAACTACATGACGCAATAACTTCACATACTTCCAGCCTGATGCATTATACATGTAGAACAAACTTGTATCGTGTATGTACATATACTCATTGACATTGCAGGTCTATGAAATAAATGGCCACAGCCCTGATGAGAGCCATTTTCATGATTAAATCTGTTTATGTACTAAACTCACTTTAAAGGGGCAGTAGCAGTTTTTTTTGCTAAAAAAAGTCGATGTAATTTTATTTGAAAAATAATGTCACCAATAGTAAAACACTCTCCTCTCTTTGGAAATTACAGTTATAAATAAGTGTACATGGTTCGGTAAAGCCATGGGAATCGTTTTTGTAATTCGAAATAATAAAATGTGTTCTGCCATGCAAGTTTTGCTTTATGAGCAACATCGTTATAACCACTACGGACAATTGGTTTGTGTAATAAGATGCTTAACCCTCTAAAGTAAATTTAAATGACATAACCTATCATTATATATGGGAAATTTGAGAAAAAAAAATGTTTAAAAAAAAACGTGCTAAAGTTGAGAAAAATTCAAGAAGATGAAAAGACCAGGATATTTATGAATCAACTTCTTTATGTAACAATGGCGTCGTATGGTGTTTATATCATATTCCTGAATTACCAACGATGAAAGCAAATACTGCTGTCCAAATTAACCTCTAAACAATTGTATTTGCGTGCTTCATAATGAATCCAACGTTAAATTTTAATTTTGTAGACGATGACAGCAAAACTGAAATTGATTAAGGTACAAGTGTTGTCACATTTGTAATTTTATTTTTTCTAAATTATCAACATATTTCTTTAATTTATCAACTTGGTCTAGTGGTGTACACAAATCAATTCTCAGTTTATTTGACAGTCTACTATAATTCGCGTCACCGTAACCTTGGTCTTGCATGTTTGTTCCATTTTCTCCAAAATAGTTCTCTGGACTTTAGTAAAGCAAAAAAAGAGAGTTATTTGTCGAAAGCTCCAAAAGAAACGTTACTTTTGAGAATTTACAATTAGATAATTGATTTTCGAAAGCACACAAAAGGAGAAGAGAACAAATATAATTTTACTTCGTATGCGAGGTCCTCATGGTTAACAGTTCAGTAAAGTTAAATAAATACAGTTGAATATCACATGACATTCACGTTTGCACGTAAAGTAAACACATTTATAAAACAAAATTAAGGCTGAATTTTAAAGAATTTCGGGCAGTTTCAGTATAGAAGTCTATACGCATTATGGCGGGATGGAACACATTTTATGTAGAGCTGAATATTTATCACAACCAAAACATGGTATTCATCTTCTAATGCATCGAGGTTGCAAACTTTACTTTAAGCCCAATTTGTGTTTGAAATAGGCCTACATTTAAGAATGTTTATTACTTATTAACACACAGGCACATAATCATACACTGTTACACAATCTAGTAGTGTATGACATGCAACACTTTACCTACGTGTTCCTGGCTGACTCTAATGTTTCGCTGTATGAGAGAGCCCCTTTTCACAATTTCTTTTGATGAAAGTTAACCTGAACTCCCACTATCTAAAATCATGCACACTAACGTTACCTTCGTGCGTGTAAACGATTATACCTTCTTGCTCCGTGAACGGAGGTTCAGTTCCTAACAATGAAAAATTCTCTTCTGCATTTGTTATGTATTTTAGCCTTATCATGTATTTGTCAATTGTGTGGAGAGGGCTTTCATAAGGTTTATAACTTGTGCCCAATTCATTCCTTAGATGAATAAAATATGTTTTCAACCAATTAATCAATGAGAATCTGAAATGAACGAACATCGTCATTTCATTTCATTTTCTCATAGACTGCATCGTAACGTGTATTTGTTTAAAATACGTTTATAAATCAAACAAATTTGTTTTTTAGTTTTTAAAGTTTCACCTGTACATATATCTGGTTCATTACAATATAATATAATACATAATGATCACTGTGTTCGTGTACATGTCGTAGTGTTGTCATCTTTTCGTGACAATTTGCCACCATTCTTTACTTCTCCGTCAGCAAGGCTGCTCTCTCATACACCAGTGAGTTATGTTTTCTATGTAGTACTTTACTTTACCTGTATCCCAAATTAGTTTCACCTGCATACCTGCGTTAATTCAGGCTGGACGCCACTTGACCCGGGTCACAGCACACCACGAGACGATTAAAGAAACAGGGGGTGAAAACACGTCTGTAAAGGTCATTGACCCTCGAAAAGATTTCGAATTACGTACTCCGAAGAATGTACAAAAGACAAAACAACAAGAACGATATTTGACAAAGTCCATATATAGATGTTCACTTATATATTCTGCTACGTTTACACTAAACCAAACTTGTAAGGTGTGACGGATCGCACATCTAAATCGTGATGATCGTACGAGATCTCAATGATGTGACATATTTATGGCAAATATCAATCAGATTGTTTTAGATGTAGCACTAAGTAAAGTGGAGTGTGGATATTGGTATCGTGATGGATTGTGTATAGCACTGCAATGAATCGTCGCGGTTGTGAAACATTGTGATGAATATTGCCAGAACATGTTATCGTGAATTCTTTGGTGAACTGATGAAATGTATAATCTGCCTCCTTTTCATATCAGCTTTGAGCATGCTTTCGAGCGTGGATATGTGCGCTTTATAAATATGCACTATTATTATTATTATTATTATTATTATATCAATCGTGCAAAAGCGCCCCGCTATATATCTCAAATAAGGCAATATAATGCAGCATAGATCTTTATGAACGTAAGAAACGTAAGACAGAGAGAGAGAGGGAGAGGATCAGATCGTAGACCCTAATCATGATGATCGTAAAGGAACAGGGGACCGTTCCACTAACCGATTTTAATTTGCCCTAAGTTCAATGACAAACCCATCTTCTATCATTGGCTATAGGGTCGGAATTTCCATTCATAAGAAAACGCATCATATCATATCATTATAAAGCGAATAAAAACGTGACAATCCGTAGATAAATAAATAAATTAAAAAAATCAATTGAATATTTCATTCATATTCTTAACACTAAACTATTATTTTAAAATATTTTGTTTTAAAGAAGTTCAAAGATACACATTTCTATCTAAGAGATTTATAATTTCGACCATAATTCGCTATATGCAATAATGTTTTCATCCTTATTTGTCCTTGAACCATACTATATATAATAGTATATATTGTATTATTATCATATAGATAAGACAATTATACTACCCAACATTTATACACTTATATGGATCCCAGCTAGCACACGCGCAATATCTACTGCATGTGCATGTGCATTGGAGCCATGGGGTTTCAGATGACAAACTGTACTTTAGTTTAATAAGGAGAAAACAAGAATATTGAACTATAAAAGAAAACATGGGCACGATTGATTTAAAGATTCGACTTGATATATGTTAAAATAGAAATTGCAACAAAATGTTTTCTCAATAAATATTATTATTTAATAAAGGTGGATAACAAGTATTAAGGATGAAAAGGGCAATGACGTTAAGAATTACATGAAACAAGTAACCGTCTAAATGTAAACAGATTAAGAGATTATTTTATAGATATTTAACAACGAAAAGGGCAATGACGTTAAGAATTACATGAAACAAGTAACCGTCTAAATGTAAACAGATTAAGAAATTATTTTATAGATATTTAACAACGAAATGTGTATGTGTACTACTTATACGTACGAAGAAACCAATGATCTCAACATTTATATACGTCAACAAATAATAAATAAATAATAAACAAAACCAGTGTAATCAGCATATAAGAATATGAACAGAAAACGAAATTACTGCAGTGTATGTACGTCATGGAACAGCAAAGCAAGTGTCCATACATACGTTGTAGTTATTTATGTTTTAATATAACATCCAAATCCTTGTTAATGAATGCTTTCTCGAAAAATTTCAACCTAAAGGTGCATGAGAATATATGTGTTTCGACCCTAAATAATGAAACATGTAGAATTACTGGAAAGAGATGACTTCTACATATCTGGTCGAAAACAATGCATGTATCATCGAGTGCAAAGAAGAATGTTATAAATTCACGAATTGCGCAGTCATGAGTGTAAGCAGGTGGTTTCTACTTCAAAAGATACGAGATATACGTGGTATTCGACGAGAAATATCGACTATTCTATTTATTAAATTTACCAAATGAGTTCATTTCATGAATTATGCATTCTTGCTTATCTGGTCATCTGACATATACGACATGTATGACGTCACAATGTTAATACTACCATCACACTGGAACCAGACTGGCAGAAATCTTAATTTTAGCACTTTTTCGGAAATATCGCTTGATTAGTGATGTCAAATAAAAAACAGAAGACTAACATTCCTTCAAATAATAGAAGTACTGTTTATAAAATCGTTAGGTGTCCGGTATTAATTGGAAGCTCGTTTGGTATCGGCTATTTCATAAGGTGAAAATATGGAGTTGATATTGATGAATACCATATTTCACCATTGAAAACGCAATAAAATGTTGTTTTAACACATTCCAATTGATATTAAACTCAGGTGCAAAACGTTGATAAAATCATGTTTCATACATTCTTCTAAAACGAAATACAAAAGTAGAATAAAGGTTTTCTTAAACCAATGTATATACTATGTAAATCGTGCATACACAACCTTTTTATATGTCTTTATGAAATTCTGTATATGTCCTGGACGGGTAGATTGGAGTAACTTTCTAAAGTCGCCGTGACTAGTTTGACGAGTATAATTGCACAATGTATGCATGGATCCGCGTGTTGCCCAATATCCAGCTAGCAGGGAATGTACCGAAACTCGATATCGTTAATACACTGTAGGTAAAGAATAACGACAATATTTATGGATACAACTTCTTTTATTCTATAGGCGACGTTTTCACATAGGCTCTAATGCCGTTATCACTTGCTTAAAGGGGCAGTAGCACGTTTTTTTGCTCAAATAAGTCGATGAAATGTATTTGAAAATTAATTTCACCAATCGTAAAACACCCTTCTCTCTTCGGAAAATCGAGTTAAAAATGAGTTTATATGGCTCAGTAAAGCCATGGGAATCTTTTTTTTCATTCCAAATAATAAAATGTGTTCACAATAAAATGGCCGCCTTGCAAGTTTTGCTTTATACACATCATCGTTATAACTACTACGGATAATTGGTTTGTGTAATAATAAGTTTTACCCTCTAAATTAAATTTATATGGCACAAACTATCATTATAAATAGGAAATTTGAAAAAAAAAAATTTTTTGCAAAAAACGTGCTACTAGCTGCCCCTTTAAATATAGTCGTCATTCTTTAACGTCAACATTTAGAATGCCACTCAAAGAGAAATTAGGTAAACATAACTATAGAAACACCTTGCCTACAAGTATAATGTAGGTAAGACACCCTGCCTACTTAAAAATATGTGTTTGTAGGATGTATATAAGCATTTGTTTTACCTAATATTTTTTTATCTACATTTTACTTGTATGACATGTATTGGGTGTAATTTTGTTTTACCTATGTTTTACTTGCATTTGACTTGTATGTATAGGGTGATGAATTTTGTTTTACCCGTCTTATACCCACATTTTACTTAAATGTAAAGGATGTAAGTTTTTGTTTAACTATGTTTTACCTACATTTTACTTATATGTATAGGGTGTGAGGTTTTTTTACCTATGTTTTACCTACATTTTACATACGATATCGAGTTCCTATATATGTACCAGCGGTATGTCCATATATCACGACACTGAATGTCTTTCACTGTACAAACACATCAAAGAAATAACGGTCTCCTAAAACTTGCACATGTATTTTCTCTTGTTAGTTTCTTGTCATTTAGATTTAGACTGTATCCAGGTCCCTAATTGTGATATACATGCACGGTGTGGCAGTTTAAAATATCCTGTACCACTGCATGACATGGTTCGATTTCATTTCCATTGCTGTACGAGTCAATGATAAAAACACACATAGGGAGAGGCATCCATTCAAATTAAGTTTCACAAATAACTGCCCATGAGGAGTTTCTTGTCATGCCAACGGAGACGTCATCTTAAAGCTTTATATACCTGCACACTTTTATTCAGAAAACTGAAACACTACATAACGCCTTTAATTAGTTTAATTGACTCGAAATGGGAAATTAAATACCTATAATATGGCTGAGAGATTATGAAAAGTTTAATGACACCCATTAAGGATAATCATTTATGAGAAACACTATGATGATCGTCGGTATAGGGGTTGGGTGAATTTTGCGTCAATCGTCATTTTAAGAATTTTCACATGAAGATGGGGTTGGGGGTGGGATGGGGTTGGGTGCACACCCCTCAATTCGTCATTGTATACGCCCCATATGTTTAAACTTTAGATCAAATGCACTTGACTATGGCACAATACAATAATACTTATCTGCAGTAGTTTGTTATTGAAGTTTAGTTAAAATATATTTGTGTAATGAAGTCAAGGGTGAGAATATGAAATTTACACCAACATGACACAATGTGCAGAATCAGGCAAATTGATTAATTTCCACACAGAATATGTCTTATATGTCGATGAATAGTCGTGTATCATCATAAAATAAAAAAAAAACCTTTTGAAGAAATTCAAAATTCAAAATTTCATTTTAAAAAATATTCTTTGACTGCTGACTAAACACCTGTATTTTCAGTTTTAGATTATGATACGAAAACTTGAGATATTTGCAAAATAATAAATATGATTAAATCAACTGAGCCTACTTTCTTTTGCCTGGTGTAGTTAACATATATACATTTGAAATGTAACGTTATAGTAGGCTACCGGTGTGTGCATGTATGTGTGTTATAAAATATGTATAATATGGATCTGACTGACAATAACAATTGAAAGCTCTGGACTTGTGCAACAAGGCATACGCGTGAAAAACACGAATAAAACACAAATAAATAAAGGAAAATAAATCCTATCGCTCTAAGAGAATCATAAAAGAAGAGATTTTTTGAGAAATGCAACTGTTCAAAGTTATAAAACTGCCAATATTTGCCTATAACATATACGTGCTGTGATTTGTGTATTTACAATGTAGTTTAACCTCTGACCTTTGACCCCACTACTTTCCCCCCATGAGAAGCACTGGGCACGCCCTTTATTTATGACAAAATGTTAAGTTGGGGAAATCGCGAATATTTGGTTTCGATCGACGATTTATTCGAACATATTCAATATATTGTTCAACGGAGACGTGTTGTAGAATAATATTGAATTACGCAATCTTTGTTGTGCTGTGTTTTCATCTTCACGAGACGACACATGAATACTACGCTGTCACGACTGAATGACTTTCCTGAGGGGGCGGGGATAGTAACCGACCAATCAGCGGCCGCCATTTTGGGAAAGTCCCGACGGATTTCCACGAAACGGCGAATGATTGACATAAGGTTTAGAGTTTGGGCGCAGCTATCAGGGCTGTATTTCAAGGCCAATATCGGATAGAACAACGCTATCAAGGTAGCTGAAATTTGTCGGTAAGTTTAATTAACGTTTAATTACTTACACAGCTGTAATATGCAGGACCTAGTAGAATATAAGAGTGGAGATGGGTCGTGGATCAGAGGCTTTATCGCCCAGCCTGGCCGAGCGGCCGAGTGAGCTGTCATATGACTGGGCTAGAATTGGAGCTCGATTTCACAATTGTCCGTTGTTGTCAACCGCTGATAAACATACAGACGGACATATCGACATACACTTTTTCAAACAAACAATTATTTAAGGAGACGTATAACAGATGCCAATTGATTTAGTTACCTTTATTTGACGCTAGTGCAATGGGACGTCACGCATGAGAGAGTCTACCTGTTAGTAAGTGGCGTGACGTCCGCTTAGATGCTGACATCATCATAGCAGTAAACTAAAACAAGAATGAAGTCCCGAATAGATATATAAGTAAACGTATACTTTCTGAGTATATCTGGCTGTGAGTCATTACAACGTGACCGTATGCTTCCACCGGGCCAAGTGGTTGGGAATTAAGGCAGACTTATTCATTCGCGGAATGCCAGTCATTTCACCGCGGTATAACGGGGGAATGCGTTTTGCTTGCTGTAAACAATAAGTCCCGTAGTGTCAGTTGCTAATAATGCCCATTGTCTTTCACCCATAATTCATTTCACGTGATATTTGCAATGATCGGGGATGTTTGTTTTCATGGCCTGGTGAAAGGAACAAGCTAAAAGTGGGCGTGGCAACTCTTACTGATAAGCAACGGTGTCCCTCACAAAACACAGTGCAACAAACAAACTACATGGGGCTCATACTAAGTATAATTCCAATAGATAATCTGCTAATTTGACAAAATCAGCTAAATTAATTTGATATTATCCAGATTCCTCGATATAACACTGCCAATATATATGATCACCCTCACTATAAGCGTGTATGCTCCGTGACCTATTTAGCCGAGGCGTGCAATGCTGTTCAATATTATAAACTAACCGACGTGGGTCGGTGCAGTAAGTCGAGGTAGGCCCGTGATATACAGTTAGGTCATTGGGAAATGTCACAAGGAAAACAATGGGGTTCATAGGTCAACGTTGTTAAAACCAAGAAAATAAGACAGTAAATCTTTGATTAAGTGTATCACTTGACTTGAATGAAGTGATCACTTTGACAAACATTTGGTCCCTGAAAAAAAAACCTCTGAAATTTGACTTTTTTCTGCTTTGACATATTTATGAAAATGAAAATATGAATAGAGTCAGAATTACTGGAATGTGTTGACTAAAATGAATAGGACCTAGATGTAGTTCTTTTTAAATCAAGTGAAAATCTAATTTTGATGTCAAGAGAGTATGTCATAGTTAGTCATCATTAATTTCTCATTAAGTAAAACAATAAACTTTTGTGTATCTCTCTGAACACTTGAGTGGTTAACTTCTAACACCTGAGTAACTTAGTTCTAGTTTGTTTATTTTGTGATCTATTGCTTTGATGGCACCAACTACTGAGTGAGAGATTATAACAAATCCTTTTCAAACATGTCTTGCCCAGCCTGTGACACCTGTCTTCCTTCAGTTAGAGGACTGACTACATTTCCTGTTTAATCCTCTCAGTGCTGGAGTTGACTGATGTTGCCCAGAATGCGCACATTTCAAAGTAATCAAGCAAGAAAAGAGTTAACAGTTTTTTCTTTGTTAAAAAAAAGATTGTTTTATATGTTTTCCTCTAGATTTAGCTTTCAAAATGCTAACTTAACAATAACTTAAGAAGTCTAGTTCCTGCAGTTTTGTCATTGAATGTTTATAATAACAAATTAGAAGGCTAGTAAGTTGACAATGATTGATAATCGATCAGGAACACAAGACATTGCAGAATATAATTAATTTTCATATTTATAATGTCATAATTGCTCCATATAAAAATGTTTGTACACAAACAAATCTGTAATTCCATAAACTTGAAAAGTGTTGAGTCTGTAGGGTCTGAGAGCGGTGTAGATTGTACAGGTGTGGTGGTCAGACCAGGAAGTGTTATAACAGGTTGGAGAGTCTATGGGTTATGGGATATACTCACTGGTAGGGTGGGTTTACTGTTGTACAATGTTACACAAATAAACTCTTAGTGTCACAACTGAACATGTCTTATCAAGTGATAGCTGGAAGATTCATTGCATTACATGAACAGTTTGGGTGATTCAATAGATTCATTGTGTAAAAACATGAAGTATTCACCAGATTTCAAGAGTTTTTGTACATATTTGTTAAGTGTATATACACACTGGTAGTGTAAGAACTAATACCTGTCAGTTCTTCATTTTGCTTTACTATCAAACAAGGATAATGAACTCATTGAATCATTAGCTATCTGATAGAAAAGAATGGATCCCTTGATTTAAGATTTAATCATTTTAACCATATTTGTTTGCTATACTAAAAAATATAATATTGCATAATCAAAACTCACTTTCTTAAATTAATCAACTTATCCATTGAGGCCTGAGATATTGTTAAAAAAAAGTTAAACACAGTTGTATTATGTTCTAAACAAACTATATTGTAGCACAAATACCGTAACCATTATGATGCATTATACCTCCACTCACAAAGTAAAGTCAAATTTATTTATTTCATCAAAGCACATAGAAATTCCTTCTAAACGTCCAACATTGTTAGGTAATTATTTTTTTATTATAAAATTGAGTTGAATAATTCTCAGAATGATCAGTTTTAAAGGTATTAAACTTGTGTGTCAATAACAATTACTAGTAAAATAGCGTTGATTCTGATTCACATATTTGTATCACTAATGTCAATTAAACATGAACCAAAAGTTTTCAAAATTTGATGTAACGTTAGATTTTTCACGCCACCTCCTGTATTAATCTATATTCAAAACTCTAATTCAATGTTGCCTCTTTTGGAGAAAGTTTGATATGGGACAAGAGCATGGCAATATGTATTTGTTTGATGGATACTAAATAAGGTATAATGCTTTTGTTTATATCGTAAGTCCTACTTGTTACAACAATTGAAATGATTATGATTGTTAACCTGCTGTTGCATTTATACTATATCATTTAGGTCCAATCAGCCTTGTGTTCAGTAGATCTTGTTTACCGCAGGTGCCCTGCTTTTAACATTGAATGTTCACTTGAGCTTTATACAAACATCCCAGGAAGTTTCATGTAATTGAACAGATTACCTAACAAATACAAGCATAATCTATATTTCTACATTAAACTGTCAATACACTTTAAAGGGTAAAGTTAACCATTAATTAACAAGGGTTGTTTTTGGCTTTCTGTTAAATAAATGAACCCTGTCACTGTCAATTTTTGCATCAACATTTTGACCCGGTGTTGACCTGTATACCTGAACCATGACCTCATTGATTAATCTCATTATCATTCATCAACTCTAGCGGTTCATCAAATCTGAGATATTTAAAAATATAGAGATATTTAAAGAGATTAGGGTAAAATCCTAGAAATGTATAACCATCATGTTGTGAACTTAATCATCACTAACCAAAGGCAGATTTACATAAAATTTAAAACTAAACAAAAAAATAGGAAATCTGTAACTAATCAGTTCAGTTATAGTGGTCTCTAAATATCTCATGTTTAATGATGTATGTAAAGAGACTTGTAGCAGGAAAATTATTGTTTCACTTTCACAACAAAAAAAACATTTTGCTGTAGCCAGAGCATGAAACAAGGTAAATGCAACTCAAAGGAACCTGGTATTTTTTAGAAGTTTTTTTTTTTAAATTGACAAAATAAAATTTTGCGACTGGCTAGTTTTCAAGATGATTTTATACACTGCTGTATCCATTATTATATGTATTGAATATGATGTGGCTGAAACAAGATGAGGATTAGCTGTCAACTGGTCAACTTATTGAAGGAGTTTTATTGACATGGCGTAAAGTAGAATCTTAGAATCCATTTAGGGATTTGAACCCATATGTGCCCTCAGAGTCAGGCACCAACTGCCAGCACTCATTGTACCAACAGTTTATCCATTCAGCAACCATGTATACCGGTATTGATTATTATCTTATTGATTCCATAACATCATTTTGCTAGTTCGGAGTAACACTAACAAAATGATTGAGTACTAGAAAGCAAAATCATTGTAGCACATAGAAAGGTTTGAGTGCAGTACCACCCATGGTTCACTTGTTCCAGCCAATGCTTGCAGGTTTTATCGCAATGCATAGCCACAATGGTGTTGTAGGCTTTCTCCATACACTGATAATAGCAGCTGTGTTATAAGTGAAATAATTATAAAGTAAACCCCAAATCACCTCACCTCAACTAAAAGCCCACTGACGGGATATCTGATATTTTGAGATATGGTATCAATATCATCACATCATTATCTCTATTTCTAAATATAAAGGTTGCACATAAGATATCGTGTTTTCATGTGCAGGATAATTTTTATGAAACACATTTTTGAGGGGATTATTTATGGATTTGTGCTATTAACATATGATGCACAACACAGTTCATATGAAACATATTGTGCATATTGTTATTTTGATATCAAAAGTACAAAAAGTTCAATGTTAAAAGGCCCAATTCAATAAATTATTTTTATACGACAAATTCAAAGGATATTCCTGTTTGTTCAGTATAATTAACAAATATTTAAAATACAATATTACTGAGGATAACAAAAACATTCATTTAAAACCAAAAACAATGACCAGTGAAGCCATTCTCAGCACTATATGTGTGTTTGAAAACCTCCCCACAGAATCACAGAACACTGTTGATTAGTTTTCTTATTGATATGTCACTTGTTGTTCTAACAACATAATGTGTAAAATTTATTATAAATTATACTATATTTTCACAATTCATGTAACGTGCAAAAACAAATTAATCAATGGTACCCTCTTGAACATATCCTTTAAGATATCTTAGTTTTGGTGAGTTAATTTATTGAAGACAGGAATCTTCTAAACGTAAATCGATTATTATAACGATGAGAGATGAAGAGATGGTGGTATAGCGAGGACTCGATGTAGAGCATCTCAGATGAGTTGTCCTTGAATCAGTCGTGCGTGGTAAAGAGTAAAACTATTTTATTTACACCTCCCATGTCACATGATCAGTATGTTATTCACTTGTCAAGTGGAGACTTTGCACAAGTCACAATCTTAATTATGTGACACTTTGTATCAGTGCAGGCCTGTTATAGTTGTGATAACACACACCCAGGTTGATAAGTGCTATTAGCTCATACTCACTTGATAACTACTGATAACTACAGATAACTACAGATAACATGCATAACTCGGCCAATTAAAAATATATTCTTGTTTGTATTTAATTAACACTTACACTTCTGAAATGGGTAGTGTTAAACCAGTCTGTGTGACCAATTTACAGGACTCAATGTTCATTAAAAAAGGGAATAAAGGGACTCGCCAGAAGCTAAAGATTTATTTACAGAACATGTTATTACACATACACCTTTTTCTAACTTTATTTCATTGTTAATTATAAAGTTCCTAAAAAATAAAGTTGCCCAAAATGATTTTTCAATGTGATCATTCATTGGCAGATACATACCGGTAATTTTAATTTTTGGGTGGGTGGGAGTTGTTCACTTGAAGAAACGTGGAGGAGGAGGAGGAGGTTGGGGGAGGGGTTTCCGCCACTGGATCCACCACTGTCATATATCAAGATAAATAAATTTCAAATGTTGACTTGTGCATCTACCTATGTCACCTATGTCACCATATTAGTAATTCAGAACCTTAAAAGTTACCAGCCTAGGCCTGGAGCATACCATGCAGGTTACCGGCTGTCAGGCCAGCTTTATTTCATACATACACTGGTATAGGGGTATGTGGCCCGGATGGGCTATCCCTGGACTGTTGCATGAAGCACAGGTCAAGGGTTAAGGTGGCAGAATTTATCAGTAGAGCTACACAAACTTTACAACATGTAGTCAAGTTTATCTGTTTGACAAACACCGAGACAACCCGCTGGGACCATATCCTGTCTGTTCAGTACAACAATACAACAGCACAACAGTACAACAGCAGTACAACGTTAACATTATAGCGATACAACATTATAGCGGTACAGCAGTACAGCAGCAGTACAACATTATAGCAGTACAACAGTACACAGTTTGGTCACTGTTTCACTGTTATGTTTATGAGTGTTTGATAAGGGTCACGGTGACCTCGGAGAGCGACATGTCGTTAGTCACAGTTACTCATGTCGTCCAATGCGTAGATTCTCCAACTGTCATCCTGTTGAGTCTTCCTATCCATCTTAATCCATGAAGTCACTTCTAGACTGTAGCCAGTCGCTTATAAATTTTCAAACTCTGACTCCTGTGATCTATTTATCAAAATTTGGTGTTAACATTCCCTCTATGTTGTGTTTGACAGTCTGTTTCTGGAGGAAGAGTAAGTTAAGGAAACTGATAAAATAGAAACAATATCTACTATATTCAGAGTCCTTTAATCTTATCATAATTGATTTTATATTCTCATAAGAAAAGTGTCAGATTTGATATATCCCTGACTGATATGCATAATTTTTGTTTTATCATATGGACCTTCTCCCAGTCACTGAAATCGTTAGTATCTAACTTTTACTTTTAGAGAATAAATTCATATTCATATACCGCTTTTTTGGTTGTCTCATCATATGTACGAGTGCATAATGTGTGAGCAAGTGTGAAGTACAAGTCTGATGTTATACAAAAAAACAACTCAGAAATTTTTCTTTTTGTTTTATTCATTTTGGGTCCTACTGCCCTGAGTAAAAGTCCAAATAAGTTTCTGAAATAAAAATTTGCATAAATGTCCTAGATTTCCTTACTGAATTTTATCAAATCAAACCTTTTTTACATTAATTACTTTTCTTAATTTATAAGGAAAACTGCCAGTTTACTTTCAACACATATGTGACAGTACCAGTATATTTATCATTGACTGTGTCACAGTTTCCTGTAGATTTGATAATAATTCATACAGTCTCTTAAATCAATATCTTCCTAGTGTCGGGGAAAGTGTTATACAGCCATTAGATACGTGTATTAACATGTCTGGGGCACCTAGTCCTCTGTTGTTTATCTGTATACTAGCTAGCTGCAGAGAAGACAAGGGTGTTTATGGATGATTAACTTCTTTATACAGTCTTTCAGCAGTGTATTAAATGAGCTTTAAAAGTAGGCAGGCCAAAATCGTTATTTTGGCATTTTAAATAGTGAAATTTAAGTAAAACCTCAAAAAGTTACCAAAAGTTACCTGATTGGCGAACAGCTGTTATACAGTCTAGAAATCTCCTTTAGCAAGTCTATATATTTAAGTGTCTGTAAATGATTATAATTCTGTGTGTATTTTTTTTGTATATTTTAAATTGTAAATTATAAATATTCAGGTATATATGTGCCAGACAAATATTGTTTCATTGCAAATTTATTATGTAATAGTTAATGCCTACTTGTGTGTCTATGGAATGCATAATAATGCTTATTTTGTAACCGGTTATCTGATCTTTTCACTATGCATTCATATCATAAAGCCATGTGAATACACATAAAATTGTATGACCAAGAAAATTAAAGGATTTATTGTAAAGGAGCATTTTCTATAGTCTAGATTTCTAATAAACAAAGTTGATAGTTACCTGAATCCACTTAAAATTGCAAGTCCTAGACAAATAAGTTAAAAATGGATTGCATAAGTTGAAATAAAATAAATTTCAAAGACTAAATTTCAGTCTTGCTGTTTTCAAAAAATGTCAACAAAGATTACATTTCCTGCGCAAGTTGCAATCTTTTAATGTAAATGAACGAGTATTATCACTATTTTATCACTGTTTTGTTGAAAGCTTTTTAACCTTTTCCTTCCAATGTTGGTATGGTTCTTTGTCTCTTGTTAATAAATCTCGCTTAGAAAAAGTTGTCCACATCGCTGGTAAAATAGCTGGAGTTCATTTTACAAATCTGTCCTATCTTTATGAAAAACGGGTTTGGAAATTATCTATGAAAATTTTGTCGGATCCAGATCATGTGTTGCACAGTGAATATGTTCAACTTCCTTCTTGAAGGAGATACTTATTACCTCGATACAAAACCAATAGAGGTCTGAATACATTTATTCCCTTCAGCATTCATTTGTTAAATGATCCTTAAGTTAACCAGTTGTGATTGTGTTTTGTATTACATGTAATCTGTGACTGTTAATTGCCATTCATGTACACGAGCTCTGTCATGATACAAAATGAATTCCTTTCGAAGTAATAAAGTTTTATTATTAATATTATTATTATTATTGATCCTAGACTGTCTCATTGGTCCCTCGGTACTATTTTCACTTGGATGTACAGCGTTGATTGCGACATAGTAGTCTCAGAGGAAAGTCTCAGTTTACATAGAGATTTATATCTGTCTTGCACGGATTATGAAATCTGAACCATAGACTTTGTCACAACCAGTATATTTAAAATATCTTTGGTTACCTGATACTCCTGGCTTTAGACATAACATTGATAACATGATTTTGTGAAAATGATAGTGCAATTCTTCATTTAGACTACTGAACACACTACAAAGAGTCATGAAATGTAAAATATGAAATAAGGTTAAAATTACCATCAGTACCCAATGAACAGCAAGTTTTCAATAATTGTTTAACAAGACCTTTGACATAATTCTTTGACAGTTATTCTTCTTTTACTTTGCCATGATTTTATTTTTCTTGTCTTGTTTTGATTTGAAGTGTTTCTTTGGGACCTGTAGTGATAGATAATTCCCTAGACACGTTTACCTGTGTATTTATTATCTACACCTACTACTTACCTGAGTAAACTGCTGACGACAGCAGGTGAGATGTATTTCACTACTATACCCAGATACAGTGTATTATCCCCTGGCAGACAGTGTCAGGTGTCATGAGTCATTTGGTTACAGGGAATGCATTAACAAATACAGCCATGGGCTCTGTAGCTCACTAGTATTTGTATTTTTGGTTCATTGAGAAAAGATTTGGAACAAGTTAATCAATTGTTTGATGTTGAAAACCGAAATGAATTGTTCTCAAGATAATGAACAATCCCTTGCCTTCAACAGACGGATGCCAGATGACTGGCCATGCAATAAGTCTATCTGATCTTTGACTTCAGATGAGCTAAAAAGCAAAATCTACTAAATCAAAACCTAGAGTGGGTCCAACATTTGAGAAAAGTTTTAGATGATAGAAAAAATGTAGGGATTTGTTTTTTCAAAGAACATGAATTACTTTTTGGGACAAAAGTTCAGACAATGTCTGTTCACTTGAATCAATTACACAGATCTCATGACCTGTTTACTATCCCTTTAGATATGCATCATACATATTACTACATTGTAATATTGCAACCACTGTAGAATACTATCATCAGAGTCTTGGTTCTATCATATGTTCGGACAAGGTCTCACTTGTTGTAATCCAAACATACAATATTCGTGTTGATGGGCTGTCTAGATATAACGGGGAATTAACTCTAGGCAGATGAAATCCAAAGTTCTTGAAACAGTTATGCACACTTTTATTTACAGGAACAATTATAACAACATAGTAACAAGTACAACTTGTAGATAACAGCTGATGCTTTCAGGGGCTATTTATCCATACACCCCTGAAGCTGAGATAGTCTTATTGCTGAGTCAAGAACCAACTTAAAGACATGTCAGAGTCTGATGCTCGAGCGAATCTACTTTCTCTGATGTCCCATCAGGTTTTATATAGCCAAAGAGATGGTTATGCCTCATTGATCCGAGGAGTAATTAAGTTGACAGTAAATAAATACAGTAGCTGGTTCATTGTTCTAATAGACATGTAAATGGCATGTAAAAGATTAGCAAGGTTGAGGTGAGGTGAGTTGGGGTTTAACGCCGCTTTCAAGAGTATTTCACTTATATCGTGCTGCTAGTATTATGGCAGGGAGAAAGCCCGGAACGCCATGTGGCTATGCTTTGCGGTGAAACCTGCGAGCATCGGCTGGAACTAGCGAACCATTGTTGGTACTACGTTGAAATTCAGTGCAACATTGCACCCAAACCTTACTGCGTATAGAACAGTTAAATTACACTTGTGACGTCGTCCTATTGTTCTTTCACTCCATTATTTTTCAGTATAAGATAAACATTACATAATATTAGTAGAAATTTAATTTCTTTAGCTTTCTATAGCAATTTTGATAAAAGAGCAATACTTTGAGTGTCATTTAAGTAGGGTAATATCCTCGTAACTCTCCATTCCTTAAAAATAATGGGCCTCAGCTCCATTATTTTAAAGGAATGGAGAGTTACTCAGACATTACCCTCTACTTCTCTACTGCAAACAAAGTTGCCGTGCCCCTGGCGGGATTCGAACCCCAGACCTCTTTAATTAAAGTGTGTAAATGGATTATCTTAATTGTGTCAAAAGATTAACAGTTACAAGATATCAATTAAAAATAGCTAAAATGTCTGCTAATAAATTACAGATTATCTCTGTGACTGAATGTAATATTTAAAGTATATACTGAAGATGCATAAAACTTAAATACTACTCTAGAATATGAGTTCATCTAATTAACTAAACTAATATCTTCCTTTATACAAATTTTTAAAGTAATAGTTGTAATTTCTAGCCTATGATAGTTCATTCAATGAAAATTCAACTCAAGGTCAGATTATATCACTCCTTGTTCATAAATTTGCCAAGTTTACGGAACTGTGACATAAAAATCAAACTTGACAACACACATTAAATATGCTAGAGTAGTTTTCTTGCTACGTGCAAAAATCCTGCATATTTCCTATTGTTTGTAATTCTATACTGTTATACAGCTGAGAGCTTTAGCTATGCTATGAAAAAGCTATTAAAGCATGCAGGATCATAAGAGACTTTGATATTGCGTCGATATATTATTTTGATAAATTCTATGAGAAATTATGATTACAAAATTTACTTATGCAAAATATATTCAAATTCATTCTAATGGGGAAATATATATTCGATCATTTAACAGTATAGACATTTAAGACAACAAACAGATTTATACAACATTTTTCAGGATTTGGAGCAAATATAAAACACTAAATGATTTAAAATGTTTGTCAAGATATTTTATTAAACTGTATGAATAGTTGTTTTCAATACACCTTCATCCCCCAAAATAATATATTAACAACAAACAAAACTCAATCAAAACAAATACATTGTACAACCTTTTGAGGACAACAGAAACATAAAATCTAAAATAAAAAGTTATTATCAAGATCTGGGAACCTGTGTTAAATGCTTGAAGGGTTTGTGTTTACCACTAAAGCTCCAGGTGGGGTTGTCACGGGTCACCGATTTGTCGTAATAACCCAGGGTCCCACACTCTTCATCGTGACCTTGACCTTTCCTGTGAGTCGTGATGGTTTACACATTTCATCTAGACTTGCTGAAATCTCTAAAGACCTGATTAATCTGATGAAAAGTTATCCATAAACATATCTTGTATTGCACAAATGCCTGATGATATCCGTCTTTAATGTGTCGGAATGATGCACATACACTTGCACACAAAAAATGTAAATATTAAAACCATCAGTTTATGGTAACTCTATACAAATATCAGAAATATGAAATGATGACTTCACTTAATTTTCCTTTCACTAAACATATATCTAAAAACAATATGTTTATTTCCATTATATTGAACAAATGCATTATGATATTTTTCTGAAATTTGTTTACGAAAATATATAAATATACTTTTCATAGTCATTTGATATTAAAAAAAAAATGTGTTACATTTTCACAATGTATCACTTGTTTGACAAAGGTGTAAGTATCGACACCGAACGGTCAGATTCATTGCAATAAAGAAAGTGACTATCCATATACACACTTTGATAAGAGTATATTTAGGTAGTCTTACACTCAAACTCTGAAAAAAATACGTATTCTGAAAATATCACCATTTTATTAAATATTTAAAAGGAGACTTTAAGAAATGGAATTTTCAAAGTCTTTCTTTAAACAGAGCCTCCTTTTCAATATTTTTCACAATTTATTTTCAAAGTCTAAGTGTTAGACAATTATTTAGGGTGAATAGAATTATAAATAATTATTCAAGGGATCGAGAGTGAGTCTATGGTTGATAGATCCTGTTTGTCGGGTGCATTTCGTGGAGCATTGAATGTCTTGTTATAGTGTGTGCACACCTGAATGCCATCTTTTGAGGCTTGCTAGTGGGTTTACTTGAACCCTTCACTCCCCCCCCCCCCCCCCCTCTGGATCCGCTACTTTTTGCTTCGCTGTAGAGATATGAGCAAGGAGTCAAATAATGAAGGGGGGGGGGGGGGGGGGGGGGGGGGGGGAGGGGAGGTTTGGGGAGGGGTGATGTGAGTGAGTAAGCATTTCTTCATCAGCAAACTTATATTTTGTAAAATTTGTATTTTTATTAATTGTTGGCTTGAACTCCTAACTTGTTTTTAAAGGTACATCCATTGTGTTGTTGTGGGTCACATATGCCAAACGTTATAAATGATGTTAGTCTTTCGAGAAGTACTGACTGTTACCAAAAATTGCCATTTTGATGATACTCAATTTAGTATATTAAGTATAAAGTATAAAGGTAAAAGTGTTGATATTTGATCGAAAACCGGACAATGCACCGCGTGTGGCACGCGTCAATTGGTCAAACGTAATTTTGGAATCTTATTTTCACCATACAAACATATAACTTTCGGTTGATAGTGTTTAATAGGTCTTATAACTACTGTGCATGTAAATGGAACGTGTAGTTTTGGTTTCTGTACATGTATAATGATGTTGCTCAATTTTAATTAAAACCTAGTAAATATGATATAATTGACTATTTGGGTTGAATATGCAAGTTGAGTGAAATGTTTTGAACTGAAATCAGCATATATTGTATGTTGGTACGTATTTCAGACAAATACAATTTTATGAAACACAATGGATGCACCTTTAAACTTTGGAATTGTAGATCTGTGGATGATTTATAAACTGTTATTATCTAAATGATTTTCAAAAACTCAAAATATCTAAATATGCATTGCTTATCAACTTAATCAACTTTCCAGGATTTGAATAAGTTAAAAATAATGCAACTTTTCCATGCATTTATCTTAATTGCATGTTAAAAAATTCACCATATACCATATTTGCTTAACCTCATGCCAATACATAATAGCTCAGGTCTCTAGTAAACACTAGTAAACACTAGTAAACACTAGTAAAGCTAGTAAAGCTAGTAAAGCTAGTAAAGCTAGTAAAGCAAATACAAAGTTCATGTATTTAGAAGCTTATGGAGATCAAGCAAGGTGTTAATCTGTGATTGACTTCTCAACGCTCATTTGATAATTATGTTGAGGTAAAACCTGAGTAATTAACTATTAAAAATCACACTGTACTTAAGCTCACCTGATAGCTGTCTTTATACAGAACCATCAATAAATTAAAGCATAAAAATCTAAACTTTTGACCAATCCAGTCGACTTTAAATGGAAGACTGGAGACAGTGTAGGAAAATGCCCGAGGGTCATGTTCTATCCCACCTGACCTCTCCTGGCCACCTCTAGCCAATCCAAACCTGGAGACAGTATAGTAATCTTGTGTCCAGACCCTTATATCAAATAGACATCAAGCAAGTCTATCACATTTTAACAAGTCTAATAACAAACAGGTTGTCAAGTGCCTCACCAAATGTAGTAATAAAAAAACACAGAATAAAAATAAAACAAATGTATATTTGCACAAGGATCTCGGAGACTCCTTTTCAAGTTTTGAGTTTTTTCCCAAAAATTTTCATTATAATGTCACCCCAACAGTCTAAGCAAAAAAACATAAATGTTCACTTTCACCCTCATTGTGCCCACGAGATGGATGTTCTCACAGTGACAGTCCCCCTTCATCAGACACACAGGTAAACTCATTAAGAGCAGGTAAATCTACTCTCAGTTAGGGACTGAAGACAGTCGAAATAAAAAGTTGAGCCTGAGTTTTAATCTTTATTTGACCTTGTCTGCTCCCCCTCTCAAACCGATATAAGCGTAGGTGGGTACTCACACTTCGTGACATTCCCCTCGCTGTCAGGTCGCACACAGGTAAACCCGTTCAGAGCAGGTAAACTGCCCTACCTGGCATGGAAGAATAAATGCTGAGTAAGCAACATGTATTTGGGAATTTCTTTTGTGGAATGGCGTCACCTGCAAGTTGTTCTAAGAAAGAAGTGTTTTGAGCGATTTCTTATCAATTTACAATATAATGCATAGTTGAAGTATTCCTAGTAAATTTTTAAGTCACACGATATTTGTACAAAGTGAAACTATAATATTCCAGTTTCCAATCTACAAAGAGGAAATGTCTTAATGTTTCATTCACTACAATGCATAGCCACCATGGCGTTGCAGGTTTTCTGCCTACAAGCAGCCATGATATAAGTGAAATACTCTTGAAAGCAGCGTTAAACCCAAGCTCACCTCACCTCACCCAATGTTTCAACAATAGTCCTTAATTCCTGAACACTGTACCTGGCAATACAGTAATATTCCTTGTAGCCTATCGATAGTCATTATTCCCTATGGTAACGAGTTGGTCCTGTTCATTGGCCACTCAGAATGATTTGGCACTAGTTAATTCACTAGTTAATTGTTAGATATAAGATAGCTTTAGTTTTAAAAAAAGTTAGAATACCACCCTTCTGTAAATATCCAAACAATACTCAGTGATGTCAAGAGACAAAAAGTAGACTTTGGGAGGGCAAACAAAGGTCAAGTTGTGCGCAGATATACAATCATTCTATATAGACTGACTGCAGTTGTTCATTGGAGGCTAATTAATCAATTAATAAGCCTCAGATTAATAGCAATTTGATATTCAAATGAATATTAATATTTAATGTTCTACAACTTGTGACACTCTTCACATGTCTTGTTTTGTAGTATTATTTATCAGTGAATGTCCAATGAGAATCGAGGACCGTAAGAGAAACATAACGTCTAGGGGTATCTGTAGATATTCATTCTCCCAAGTTGTATGGTGACTCTTCCCAGCATCCTTCAGGAAACAGACAGGAAGTGGTCTTATGTGTCAACTCGTACTGCTCAAGTGTTTTGATGTCTCCAGAGTTGTCATTGGGAGGACCATGTGACCAATTGTGGCAATGTAGAATGTACATGTAACATATATAAAGGCCTATAAGTATATTCATGTAGTTATGAATATATATGTATATATGCATCAACAGTTCTTAAGTAAGTAATTATCTGTAAACAAATTATCTCAAAGTTATCCTAGATTCTGATGATTTTTTATCCATCAGAATGGTCATTCAACAGGGTATCCTTGTATTCTTTAACTCTGTAAGTCACTGATAAAAGTTGTTTGATATATATAAATATGTCATATAATTTTAAGGCTGTATTTTAATGATAAATTATAAATATCTAAGAACCAATCTCAAAGTAATGTAAAATTGTAATTATTGTTTTGATTAACATAATTTGTTTGGAACAGTTAATCCTTATACGCTCTTAGATACTGAAATTTATTATATTTATCAGTGAAATAAACTGTCTATCAAGCTACAGTGAAAATAACTTATATTTTCACTGCATACAGTGACTGATATAATTTGACGTCATAAAACAATGGTCTCATGTGGCGAATTGGCTTATGACGTCACAGTATTGCTGTGGTGACGGGCTGTTCCCAGCGGCCGTTCGGCGAGAAAACGACCCTTTTCGGACGTAATTACAAGGATTACCTCATATGATATAACATTTCTACCTCACTTGATGAGAAAAACATGGTATTAGTCAAAAAAAGACAGATATCCTCTATTAAACATGGTCTGATATAGAATATCATACAAAATGAGGCAGAATTTCATTGACAAAGTAAACTAGTAATGAACATAATCTTAAAGAGAGAGTTCTAACAGAGTATCCGCCATATTGATTTATCTGAAATGAGAAAAATGCTGTATTTTCACTTATTTTACATATTTTCAATAATAAAATCCATGTATTAAGAATATCCACAAAGTAAGATGTTATTAATAATTATTTATAATTAGACTGATCAACAATGTGTTGATATGCTGTGCCACATGATGAATGACTTCACTTTTCATTGATTTTACTTGTAATGAATGTGTGCAGTAATGTCAAGCATAAATGCATCACAATATTACCCTCAAAAATATGTTTTAACTAGATTGTGTAATAATCATGTATAAGTACACATATGGTTTGAAATAACCGAGTTAATATTTTCACATTTTAATATGTGCACATATGATGTTTGCCTAGCAAACTCGACTTCCTGCTGTGACGTCATAAAACAATGGTTCTTGACGTCACTTCCATTGCAATTGAAGTGTGTCATTTCCTGGCTATTTTACACGATTCAATTGGGAAAACATTGGGTAATAAAGAAATTATTACACTCGAAAGTGTGCCAAATGCCTTTTACGAAACTCATGCAAATTTTTTTATACCGGTAACCCTCGCTCTGGCAATAAAAAAATTCACACTCATTTCGTAAAAGTCATTTGACACGCTTTCTCAGGTAATAATCTCTTTTTAATAACATATGTGTAAAGTGGACTGTGCTACGAAAAATACACTGAGAGAACTGTCCCTTTAAAATAATCTGAAGATGGATTATTTTGATTTTCCAGAATGATTATTTGACAGTATATCTAGCAGTTTTTATGACATTGGACTTTGTCATTGATGCTGGTCTAATAAGCATGTAGATATATATATATATATAATGAAGCTGTATAAATGCAGAGTAATACTACTATTAATAAACATGAGATCACACATTGGTATTAGATATGATACCTTTAATTGGTATTGAATGTGATATCCATGGATAATTCCACTCAAATTATTATTTATACCCATGCTGGCTAAACCAACGTTAATGTGTAAATATTTGTTTTTAATTACTATCATTGACATAAGTACATAATACTTTGCGCCTAAAATCATTAAATAAATACAAACAAGTTTTACATTACATTACATTGTGTATATCACACTATACAGCCATGTTACGCTATAGTACTACAAAGAGGTAAACCTTATATTGAACCAATTGTTTACTATGCAGCATAGACACCTTTATTATGAAATTGATAAATAACCATTTTTTTTTAAAGTATAAAGATATGAAATTTGAACAAAAAATGGTTGCATTTTTCAAGCAGTATCAACATCATGAGAATGATTTGTTTAGAAGTGAAAGATGAAAGCTGAGAAGTTTGAGTAGGAAGAAGAAGTACCATTTTAAACCCACACACCTCAGGTAAATGTAACTAAGCAATATACAAAGTACACAAAATCAATATCTTTAACATAAACCTTTTAACTTTCATTTTGCTGTGTCATAAACATTACTGTCACCTGAAACTCATTGTTCAGCTCCCAGTTTCCAGATCCATGACTTACTGGTATATATAGCTGACCCAGTATAAGGAAAGGTTACAGTTTTGCTTGACTGAACTTTGCTAGGTACACGAATATGTAGTGTATATATCATGTATAGTCTAGGCTTTCGCAATGCTAGGATAAATATCAACTGTACACTGATCGTGACTCCACCCAATTCAATAAGTCAATACGTTTATTTTCAAAACACAAATATTTCTATAGCCAAATAAAGACTAGGTACATATTTAGTCTTTGAAATTTTTATCTGATACTCAAATTTGAAACTTTAAGATTCACAATGAAGTAAAAAAAAAACTTGCCTCTCCTAAAAAAATATAAATTTGCAAGATATTCTCAATCTTGTTAAACTAGCTTTAACTTAAAAGTAGGGATCTATCGGGGCATTTTTTGTGGAAACGAAATTTGGCAGGATATTCCTGTTTACACATATATGCTATTAATACATGATTAAAACACAGTGAAATTGAAAGATACTAATGAAGGTAACATTTTGATGATTTTATATTTCACAACATGATAAACACTAGCGCACATGTGTTGAAAAATAAAACAATGAGAACTGAAGCCATTCATCAGCGGTTTGAGTCGGGAAAACTTCGCTACAGCATAACAGCAACTTGTTTATTAGTTTTATTACATGTTATGTGTTACTATGTGAATATGTCTTTAGTTATCAAAAAGTTGTATAATATAGCATGTTTTCATTTCACATAATGCAAAATATCCAAGATGGTGACAGAACCCTACCTTTAAGGGACATATGACATCCCATGTCAGTTTCTCGCAGGGAATAAACCCTTCAAACTCAGATTATCCAGCAATAAAGAGGGTCACTCATCTTTTGATAAACTGAGGCCATTATTGCTTAACTTCTCTTACAGCAATGAAGTGACAATGTACAACCACATGTAATCTAAAACATCAATCATCTGTTTACACACTTCTGTGCCCTGACAATATCAGATATTTCACTTTCATAAACATAGACAATTAGGTAAGGTCACTGTGATGCTTACCGGGGTATATGTATAATTTTACAGGCAACAGACTTTCCTTTGACAAATCAGTATTGTCTCTCAAGCAGCAATATGAAGTGACCTAGTTAGTAAAACTGATTCTGTCGAAGGTATTGAGGCATTGTCTAGAAGCAGCCGACCGTGCAATTCCTGTCTGTTTGTGTGGTAAAGCATTCCTCTCTCATGTGCAGGTAGAGATAAGCTTGCAGGTTAAAACATATGTAAATCATACTTATGTTTTTTTTAATACTGCACATTTAAAACAACATAACAACTTTTTTACTGTATTTTAAAATAAGTTTCATATTGCATTTAAAATATTAACAAAATCTACTTTTATATAAAAAAACCCATATGTTTTCAGTCTGACAAAAAATCCACCCTTTTCCGAGGAGTAACATACAATAATATTTGCAAAATAGTGTGTCTACCTTGATATGAACTGGTTCGATAGCTCACTGGAGCTCCATAGGGTCTCTGTGTGTTCAATGTGACTGTGGTCAAGTGTAAATGTAAAGTTTCTTGAAAATTTTGTCACTCAGAATCCCTCCCCATTAGAAATGTTACAAAATTTACGAAAGAACTATATAACATGAACAATTATGATGTTTTTAATTAAATTCTGTGTCTGATTAGCTTACTTTAAAATCATGGTTGGAAATTCCTTAAAACAAGTAAATAACGTTTTTCCACCTTAAGAAATTATTATCTAGACATGTTGTGTTTCTACCAGGGTTAAGGTGTAAAGTTGAAAGGGTTAGATCTACTCTGATTACAGGTGAGTTACCTATATACTTACCTTTATACCTATATCATTGTTTAGTTGAGTCATCAGATTTCCATTGTTATGTGTCATGATTGATTGATGGGTCAGTTGCAGGAGTTGGCAGTTTATACATGTAGATGATAGTTACATCAAGTTTAGGGTATCACTGTTCATGATAGTTATACATTGTTTATGATAGTTATACATTGTTTATGATAGTTATACATTGTTTATGATAGTTATACATTGTAATCCAAGAAACATACTGATATACCGTTTGTATCTTTGTTATCAGATTAGCAAGCATAGAACATGAATATAATGTGTAATATATTTTCAATCATTATGCGTCTTGCAAATATTAACAAACTTGTAGGAGATTCTGCATTACCTTGAATATGTTTATAACATCAGGAAGGGAGATTTGAGAACATTGAACTATCACAGATATCTCAAATAATTGATCAAAACTATCAATTATAAATATGATAAGTCAATGCTTTAAAACAAGAGCATAACGAATGGCACTACTCAGCAAAAAGGGAAGTTGTAGAATCAATAAAAACTTATCAATATATGTACCACCAACTTCTAGAAGGCCTCTTAAACACTTTGTCAAATAAAAATTATTTCAACTTTAATTTAATTTTAATTTATTAATGTTGACATTTAATTTTGATGAAACTTATAAATGATTATAGATCATATTTCATATTTAAATATGGATATCCATCTGTCCAACAAATGTATACAAATGTTTTTGTTTAAAAGATTCAAATTTCAAATTCATTTTTATTTTCATTCTAGTCACATCACAGAGTAGACTGTTTAGCACAAGTTATAGACAATAGTACCTTCATTTCCATGGAAATACGTAAACCTGTTTATCGTGAATGGATGTGAAATCAATGAATGAGTACAAATAGCTTCCATTCAGTCTCAGCTTATCCGTGAATATAGAATGTAGGAGTTTGGCTCGTAGTGACTAGGTGGATATTGATTTGATGGACAAATTGGCATCTTTAGTTATAGTATACCTTGTGTCGATATGATTATCTGGTACAGATAACAGAACAAGTTGTAATGTAACACATATTAACCATCTTCTTGCTGGAGGGTTATAAGTGAGACACATCGGATAATATGGCACCAGGAGGAAAATTGGGTCAGACATTTTTGTATTGTAAAATTCTGATATTTTATTTCAAAATTGTAAAAAAATTATTATTATTATTATTAGAAACATTTATAGAGCGCTAGAATCCAGCAGGAGCTGCTCAAAAGCGCATCAGTTCCGGGGAAACACCACAAGCAACAGTCACAGATTGAATGCTTCTCTGTATAGGTGTGTCTTAAGCTGGGCTTTAAAAGTGGAGAGCTGTTGTTCTGATCTCAGGTGATCAGGTAGTCTGTTCCAGAGAACTGGGCCTGCTTTTGCGAAACATCTGTCTCCAAACATCTTTGTCCTTGTCCGTGGCACCACAAGTAAATTCTGTTCAGCTGATCTTAATTATAGCATCAAGAGAATAATCATCTGGAAGTTTGCTGCACAAAACAACCTCAACACTAGGACCAATATGTCAAACCTTTAACTTTGCACTGATGCTACCTTTGAGTTGTGCAACCTGACCCACAGATAGAAGTAAAGCAGAAACCATCTTCATGTAGGAATCTACAGAAAATAAGCTTCCCATCCAAAGATGATTTTGGTAAAATATGATCATTTCAGATCAAGTTATGTTGAAATTGGTTCAGGCAAGTGTAGACTGTAACACCCTTTGCATTAGAGACCTTTCAAATTTCTTTCCAAAAGTATAACATGGATCTAACTGTATACCGGGATATTTTCGAGGTTGGAAAGTTTCATAGTTGGAAATCTTGGTGGTTGAGGGGCCCATGGCCTTTCATGGTTATTATTTTCCTTTGTGTTGGAGTGATTGGTGTTACTGTTGATATGCAGGAACATTTTCATTGGTTGGACATTTTTGAGGTTCAAACTTTACTTGAAAATATTTGAATTTTCAAAATATTTCCCTAGAAATGAGAAAATCCATTAGAAACTGAAAGTTATGCAACTTTCAATCATGTTTTCAGCAATGATGGAACGGTTAGAGACACGAGTAGTTGCTGAACATAATCTAGTAGGGAATACAATAGTGCCTATTTATAGGCAGGTGCTAAATAATGAATGATATTGACTAAGTCTCTATTCAGCTAATGTGTACGGGCGATCGCATTCTCGCTATTCGACGTGTTTTGTGTTCATTGATTGTCGGGTTTCGTCACATGGTTCTCGAGAATTGCTGATGTCAGCAGTTTGCTGAATCAACTTTCAAAGGGATATAGTTTTGATATAATTCTTCTTGTTTAACAACATTCATACACATATTTGAAAAAAGCATTTGTGCTTTCAAGTAGTATAAAGCTTGAATTCATTCATATCAGACATCAACGTCTGGTTTGAATTAAGTATATGATATGTATATAACTTAGATATATGGTAAAATATGTCATGTACAGAAATTAAATTGACATGATAAGCACTGTGAGTGCTCTACAAAGACATCCTGAAAGGAGAGGGGGTTCCAGTTAGGATAACCTTTGTGAGGGCTGCTAATTAAGATTATGATATAATTAATGTCAACCATGTCTCCAGAACAGTTCTACAACATTGGGTAGGTTTGTTAAAATTTAAAGCATTTCTTGTCATAAAACTCACTTTGGATCAAGAACAGGAATTACAAAGTTACATAAGGCCTGTCTGTTACAGTTTTTGATGAGGAAGGAGGAGGTGGAGATGGGGGCGGGGAGTTGAATGGAGTTTGGGGGAGGGGGAGGGGGGGCATGTTTATTAGAGATGGAGTGATACTTTACTTAATTAGGCGGGGACATTTTTTGTTGTGTTTTACAAAATCTCCTTCTATGATTTCACGAAATTTTAACATAAGAAACCATGTTTTTCAGAATACCTCCCATAAAAAATGTTTCTTAATTTACCAATAAACTTAAAAAGTAAAATATTATAATGGTTTTTTTCATCTCCCATTTCATGCTTTTTATTTCATGATTTGACTGCTTTGCTTATCTCAAAATTTCCAGGTAATGTTTCATTTTCACAATAGTAAAGATGCTTTGTTTCTTCTTGTGCTGTGAGATATTAATTTCCCAACCCCCAGTCCTCCATAGTAAAACATGGCAAAAGGAGGGTTCTATCAGGGTATTTTTTGTGGAAACGAAATTCGGGAGGATATTCCTGTTTACACATATAAGTTAATAATACCTGATTAAAACACAGTGAAATTGAAAGATACCAATGAGATAACATTTTGATGACTTTATATTTCACAACTTGATAACCACAAGCGCACATTTGTTGAAAAATAAAACAATGAGAACTGAAGCCATTTATTAGCGCTGCGAGTCGGGAAAACTTCGCTACAGCATTACAGCAACTTGTTTATTAGATTTATTACATGTTATGTGTTACTATGTGAATACTCTATCAGTGTATGTCTTTAGTTATCAAAATGTTGAAAAATTGGGTACAATTTAGCGTGTTTTCATTTCATGTAATGCAAAATATCCAAGATGTAACATAACCCTACCTTTAATAATTTTGCCTGGAGCAATAGTGTGTGAATAACGGGAGGAATGACAGAGAAGAAGAAGAGCTATCTGCATGAAAGAACAACTTTAATGCACCAATTTACATGATGTAAGTATACAAAATAAAACCAAGATGTGTCTTGCCTTTATGAGAAAATTACATGAATATTTTGTCGATTCACGTTTGAAGTGGGAATGAGTTTTGGTTTTTCCATCCATTTATTTTAATGGAAAATTTTAATTTGCAAACCTTGAATTCCCTCAAAATTATTTCCTTGTGCACTTTACAAACACGTTAAATATAAAAATAAGAAGACGCTACGCATTGACACAAGCTTACCATTGAAATCATTTAGAGTTATGTACACTGAGTAAAAAACTGTGTATATCCCAGTTCCTTTTTAGTCTTTTCTGGTATTAGGGCTTGAAGTTTTAAAAATCAAACAGCCCTTATAAATTGTAACTATAACACAAATTTGAAAGGTTAGAAAAATGAAAATAAAACAGAAACATTCAAACAGAGTGATGAGATACAAGAGAGTCACATCATTTGGCATAACCCTACCTATAGTTTTATCCAGGTATTTCCCCCTTATTATCTCCGTGAGTAAACATTTGCTGAAAATACGTTGAAAGGTATGAGGTTGTACTGTTTACATATAGTCCACCATATATTTGAATAATGATAACGGACACAAACATTCATTTCAGTTTAATCCTGATATAATGTTAACAAACTAATAATTATAATGTTGTTCAATATTCTATATTCATTTTTGAACTGTGGTAGGTATGAGGTCAATGAATGAATTAAAATGAAAAAATAGTTTTAAAAAATTAATATGTTAGGATAAATAAAAATAAACCGGTAGATATTTTGTGATGTACACATGATCCGTTTATGAATGTGTACTCAGTGGCCTATACAGATAAACATTTGAAGAGAAACTAACATTTGAAATTTCAAAACTAATTAGAATTCTTGAAACTAAAATCTATTTATTTATAGAATTGCTTTCCGATACTCTTATATAATAATACAGGAAGGTAAGTGTTGAAGTGTTGCCAAAATGATGAATTATTTTTAAAATTTAATTTTAAAGAAAGATGATTAACAAACTTTGCACTCTCCCAATAAAGAAGTTGTCATGCATGTCCTTATTTAACTTCCAACTTCTACAATGCCAATCAAAGAAGTCAAATATACATAGTTTGATGAAATGACAAAATTAATTAACAAATTCAATGTTTGAATTAAAAAAAATAATCCTAAATCCTTTACTGATACATTTATATAGAAAACAAATGTATCCCAAATTTAGTTAAAATAAAATAAAGCAATGTAACCCTTGTCCTAATCAAATACTAAACCAGTTTTCAACATCTCTCTCTTGTATATAACACTCTCCCTCGAACTGGTGTATGCATGATCGATTACGCTACTTAGCTTAACGCTTGAGTGATTCGTGAAGAGAAGTGTTGATAGATGTCTGTGGGAGAGGTCAAATGTCAGGACACACAGCTCCACCACTCAGCATCTTGTATCAACAAGCTCATCCACACGTTGATGCTCCACAGATATCTCCCCTTCACATGATCTTATATGTTCATATTGATACGAATACATTTTTTTATTGATGTTTATTTTTATAGATGAAATGTCAATGTAAATGTTTTATATGTTACAAAGGCATTGTTTCAAAATTCATATCCATAAATCCATCTCTAAAAATTTGCTTTGGATTATATTGTTATTGTGCTAGAAATACTGCACTATTATTCTATTATATAGTCTAGAGTTTGTTTCCTCCTACAACAGTTATTGAATTGGGCATAGAGAGGGTTAAGCGATAGTTATGACAGTTATCAACCAAATGGGATATACGATGACATAATCACCAGTTTGATAGATAACTCAACAATGGGATGACATCTGATGATGTCTGAGATTCTCATGAACATAGACAGGTCATCGTTATGAGAGTGACCAGCTGGATTGTCATGGACAACAGAGTGGACATCAGATGTCGTCTATAACACTCCTGTAGTTCAAGGTGCATTTACTTACATGAAGTTTTTATGTTGTAACGCTCACCGTGATGTTACGCAATGCTATTTGTTATCCAGCTCCAAGCGTTAGTTGACAACATCAAGCGTAGATAGGTTTCTCATCAATCAATTGATATCCAATATCCATTGTGAAATACTTCAGTGTCCTACAGAATTCATGTAAGTTACAATTTATATCATTGTATGTAGACTGTCTATGGTCTCTTAAGAAATTTTCAAATGCTATCCCGTAAGTTAATAGAAATTTTAAGCTGAAAAGTGACATTTTGAGAAGGAACATTTAACAGTTTAATAGGAGCTCATTAACAATTTTCATAAAGAATTCAAAAACATATTTAGAAAATTGTTTTAGATTTGGTTAGGCTCTTTTCCATATTATTATGCATTTCCATAGTTGACACTTAAAAGCATTTTCATATCTTTATGCACATTTATGGAAGCACAATCATTGTCAATATCTTTATGCATTTCCATAGTTGAAACACAAACAGTTTTCATATCTTACCACATTTGTGTCATCAAAACATTAAACAACATCATTTTCCATGTCTTTATGCATTTGCGTAGTTAAAACCCCAATCTTTTCATGTTTTGAAGTTAACAATAAAGTGAGGTAAGGAGTTTTTGTAAAACCCGATAAAGATTCAGATGGAGTATTCCTCTCCTATACCCTGAGGCCACAGCTTTCGTTATAAAGTCCATGAAAAACCAACAGAGCCTAGATTTAAATAATTCATGAAATAGTCTTAAACTATATGATAATGATTTTCATTAACCTGTTAGGTATATGCTGTTCTCTTGGGCAGTATTCACTACATGGATTGTTATGGAATGATATAGCTCTTTGAACTGTTATGCTGGTAGATTCCTTTGAAGTAACGTGACGTAAGAACCGGCAGGACGATACCACACGGTCAGCTGATTCAGAGGGTGACAAGCCAGTCGGTAGCTGTCACTCAGGTGTACATGACACACACTGAATGTTACACAGTGTAATTACTGTACAATATATTTCGCTCTCAGTGTGTGATATGACTTCTACCCAGCTGTATGCTCTCCAGGAAATATGATAGTGTAATCGCGGCTGTGTTGTCATGGTCCGCTGACTTTGTTTACATAGAGAAAGGACAGATTGGAATGTACACACAGATAACTGTCACTTGCTTAACACAGGAACTTCACTGAACAGGTCTCGTAAGCTCATGTAAGTTCGACCGTACTTGTTACCGCTCTACCTGCTTGACTTAAATCCAACCATTGAGTGGGCGACACTTACAGGAATGATAACTTGTAGAGAATAATCCATAAAGGTCTAGAGATAGCTATGTTATTGAAATCATCAGGAGATGTAGGAGACATGTGGTAAGAACACAATGCCACTTGATGAAGGTATAAGTATGTGCTCAAAGTAAGTTTATACTCCAAAACATTGTGCTTGTTAACTCTCCACCTCTCCACACTGATGTGTATCCAACCATTCTTGAAGGGGCGACTTACAGGAATGGAAATAGTGATTAATAAAGGTCTGAGCTATGTAAAGGTTTTATTGAAATAATTTCATAAATAAGATATATGGTCTAATACTGTCCCAGAGCAGAGTTCTACCTATGTGTTATTCACAGATAGGGGTATCCGACATAGCTAATGAAAGTCTATTTATTGAAGTAATTTCACAATATTTTTACAAATAAGATATACAGTCTCGTATTGTCTTGAGCCGAGTCGTACTTATATGTTATTAGAGGTTAGAGCAAAAGAGGTTTCAACATAACTAGAAAGGCTATTTATTGAAATAATTTCACAAATAAGATATATGGTCTTATACAGTCTGTAAGCAGCGTCTTACTCAAGGGGTATTTTCCCAGATAGTGTATCTGACATTGTTAATGAAGGCTATTTACTGAAATAATTTTACAAATAAGACATATTGTTCATACAAATTGTTTGATATCCTTGCAACTCATAGTCAAGATAATTTAAGAAAGCCAGAGGTTATGTTTGAAAAAAATTGTGACAGCGAGGCTATTTATAACTGAATTTACTTAATGTTATTAAGGTGTAGGTTCACCTGTACCTGTGAATCTTGAAATAATTCCTCTAATTATATAATCTCATACGTAGTCGATATACACGACTGATACACAAGGTATTTAAAGAAAGTCGGTGGTGACGTGTGTGACAGGGAGACTATTTATAGCGGGCCGCATGTTATGGAGGTGTAAACAGCGAGGCTGCTTTTGTTTACTCCCGTTAAGTTAGCATTGTCCTCCTGCTGGAGCTATAGTACTCCTTTCTGGAGTCCGTCCGCTGACTGATGGCATTCCCTGCCTCCTCGTGGATGTTTACCGTGTAGGGAAAGAAATCTTCTCACTTTGATCGCAGCTTAGGTAAGGTATTGCATGGAAATTTTGCTTTATTTCTTAAATACATAAATACATGCTATGTAAATTTTAGATGTTTATGGATATAACCCTTTTCATAGTGACAGCTGGCTTTTGTCATGTTGATTAGTAAGGTGTGACATGGAATTTTAATTATTTCTTTGATGAAGTTATGTAAAGTTTTCAATGTTTGGGATATGTGTTTTCAAATTAACAATAAAACTAATAAACAATTTGCTGTTATGCTGCAGCGAAGTTCCCCACTAGCAGCGCCGATGAATGATTTCAGATCTCATTGTTTTTATTTTTCAACAGATGTGCACTTGTCTTTATCAAGGTGTGAAATGTAAAGTTATAAAATTATAAACTTTATTATATCGTTCAATTTGACCGTGTTTTAATAATGTATTAATAACATATATGTGAAAACGGGAATATCCTCTTGAATTTGGTTTCCACCAAAAATACCCTGATAGAACCCTCCTTTTAAAGTGTAATATAAAAGGTGAACTTTTGACAATGAGATAGGTTTTAATTTCTCATGATATGATAAGCCTTCTAAAAAGTTTAAATGGAGTACAGATTCTGTCAAACCATCAATATTTCCAAATATGTACATATTGTAGATATAATATTATTCTACAATTGAAAGTAGACAAGAGATTGATTCTGGACACAATATTCCACCTGCCTCTCTCACCATACTGCCTGACCTACAACTGTCAACAGTCAGGTGTTAACACTGGTCGCCAGACGGCCTGTCATGTGTTATTTATAACTCTGAATCAGTTGCCAGGAATATGTATTCTTGCCCACTCAACCAACAAGTTCTGCGTAAAATGGAATTTCCAGTCTGGGTAAAAACTGATAAGGGGAATTTTGTAATATTCACGTGGATTAATGAATCACCTGATTTTTATTGTTGATTTACAATTGATATGTTCTATTTTGTTTCTTTTCTATGATTTATCGTTTGGAAAACAATTTGTAACACACAAAGTCTATGAGAGTAATACAAATTTATGTTGTTTATGTAATAATTTTCACATTTATAATTGTCAAAAATGAAAATGGTGTATCAATATTTTATTCAAATTCTCAAATTTTCAACTGTCCAAAAATTAAAAATGTGTTTGTAAAGACTTTATGATGAAAGTTTTGATTATTCTGCAATAGATAAATAAATACATTATATTATTTTGATGTGTATTTTTGAAATGGGATTACAAGATATACCAATACAAATATAGACAGCATTTTTTCATATATTTTTTTCATATAATAAACAAATTTTAGTTGTTTTATGTAATTTTCTATCATGATTTTGTCAAAATTGAAAAACAAAGGCTACTCAGAATACTTTAAAAAAAAACCAACACTTTTGCCAAATTATCCGCCCAAAATTAAATGATGATATTTTTTTATTTATTATTTTGCTTCTTTTGTTCAGTTATAGACTCATAAAAGTGGCAACAAAATTATTACATCATTTTATATGAGTTGAAAAAGAATAAAATATTGTTAAAAATGAATGATTATTATATGATTATTATTGCAATAAAAATGAGACAACAGGAGCGTTATCTCTGTCAGTCCAAACATAAGTGTTTACATAATCAATAAACTATGTTGGCAATTTTTCCGCCATATATTGGGGTGTGATACAGCTTGTGACCTAGATAGATATAATATATGTTGTAATACTGCACGGTACCTGTGTGATCAACCAATCAGATGAGAGAATGCATCATGTATTGATAACGTTACAGACGACAGCATTATGCGTAGGGGTTGAAGTGAGTACATGCTTGGTTTGTAGATTGTTAACTCCTTACCTGCTACATGGAGGCACATATGTCAAATGGTATAAATTGTGTTATTTATCATGAAGTACTAACTGTTGTTGAGATTACTGTTTAAATGATAGTCAACTTAGAAAGGGGCTATACAAAGGTTAAAGTAGTGTTTTATGATCGAAAACCGGAATGAAAAAAAAACAATGGCTGGCATGCGTCGATTAGTCAAACGTAAATTTGAAACTTATCTACAACAGACAAAAAGGCAATATTGGGTTGGTAATGTTTAATAACTTAACTGTGTATGCAAATGAGACTTGTAGTTTCAGTTTCTGCTTAATATAAGGCTGTTGCTCTAGTTTCATTTGAAATATGTAATTATCATATGTATGACAATTGAGGATGAATATGCAGGTTGAGTGAAATAATTTGAACTGAAATCAGCATAGATGATATTTTGGCATGTATTCAAGCGAAATAAAAAAATTATGAAACACACTGAGTGTCACTTTGATTTCAAATGTCTGTAAGATTTAGTTGTAGAAAATTTAATGAACATGCTAAAGATGTTATACAGAGGTTGAGAGGGGAAGGGGGAAGGGGGGGGGGGGGGGGGGGCCTTGTCTTATGCTTCTGACAACCAACTCTGTGGGGAGGGGAGCGGGGTGGGGGAGATAATTTCATCTCATTTTTTGGAAACACAGACACAGTGTCGCATATACAAACACTATTTTAGTCAACCTACCTAAAAGCTTCCAACAAAAACTTTCAGTAAGAGAAGCGAGGGGCAAGTAGAAGTAATTAGACCACTAGCAATAGGCACTTGAATTATTCCAGAAGCTTAGGTGTTGATTCTTATCATTATGACATTTTCACATATATGGCTAAAATGTTTTGACAATAGCAAAGAGGAATTTTAACCTTGAACGTTGTTTCTACTAAAAATACCTGGTCCTACAGTCCCCTTTCAACAGGGTCAGGCTAATCTCGTTTCAAAATCAATTTTGAGCATTTGTGACATAGATTTGTTCTCGGACATACAACCCAGGTCAACGTGACCCAGGGCTGCTCCCATAGTGACTGGTGTAACATGTCTTAACATTGTGCTGTCACTACCTGTGTACAAAATACTTATGAGTTTTACTGGCAATCAGACAGTAAACAGGCTCTTCTCAAATTTAAAAACAGGCCCCACAATAGGTAGATTTTGTTTTGGGTAAATCTTACTCTATAGACTTGCTGATGAATTTTGCAACCAGCCCCATTTGAATTACACAACACTTAAACTCTGGAGGCTCCTTTTCAATATTTGATAAAATGGTGATATTTTCAGAATAAATACTTTTTCAGAGTCTTAAGACTCGAATAACACCAGAAATTGATTCCCCAGCTGGTAGTTATTGCGACCACTTGTCACCACTGTACAAGATTTGAGCTTGTCAACAACACGTAAAGTCAACATTGTTCAAGTTTCCTATCTCAATGTCTCATAAATCATTTTTTTTTCTTGAACCTAAAACAATTATTCTAATGCGATTATCCGAAACATTTGTCAATACCTGTAGGAAACCTATATCTTAACCCTTAGTTGTCCTGTTACATTCTTTGACTCAAGTTATCAATTCTGAATTATTCACTTTGTTAACGAGTTCAGATTCCTGTAAATTAGTTACTTAGAATGTTTAAAGGGTTCAGATTTTAACAAATAGATAATATTTTTTTTTAAATACAGATAAATAAACTGACAGAAATGAAATAACTTATTAAAGTGTCACAAATTGAACATGTTCATGAATGTAAACATGATAAAAGAACTAAAATATGTTTAACAACCAGCCATTACTTTGCTTATACCAATGTTAAAAGTGTATTGCATATACAGCGTAAAAAAGTAAACGGTAAATGTGGCAGTGAAAATGTCCTTAATTCCTAATCATCACACCTGAACATCAATTCATCAATTTATCTCGTTACCTGGCAGGTAAATTTCTCACATTCTGGTCTCTTGACGTTCAGTGTAGTGTGACCAGGTAATAAGTTTGCCTACTACGTCTCGCCTGCATAATCAAATGGTGTATCGTGCAGGTAAGTTGTGTTTGAACTTTCTTGAAGGTGTGGTGTTTGATTTCAACCAGAGAACATTTTCATTTCTTCCTGCTTTGTCCTATCCTGACTTAAAACAAAGTAATGAAAACTGTGATATTCCATTTGACCATGGGAATCCTGAAAAAGGCAGTGAATTATGAGTGGCTGAATTTAATTAATTAATAGTCGTTAATTAAAATTTTATTAAATTTTGATCAGTGGAATTTATCCTAACATTCAACCTGCTGACGCCTAATTAATTAATACCAGACCATTCCAGAAATTAATAATCCATGATCAAAAACTTTGATATGCAATTTATCATTACTAGCCCATACTTGGAAGATACTGTGGTGTTATAATATTATATGTAATAATATAGTGGTATTAAACCAGTGTAATAGAATGACGTCACAATAGTTGCTAGATGTGATGTCGCAATGGTTATTCTGCTGTCGTAATGGTAGAAATCAAAGATTCATGATACTTTGCTTGATATATTTGGGAAAATAATAAACAGGATGTCAAACTTCCTTCCATATGATACAATGTTTAGTAAACTCTTGAATGATTTGCGTTAGCTCATTGGATATACATAAATTCATTGAAGGAAAAAACAAGCTCTCCTTCATCTAACCAACATCTAAATGTCTCTTAAGGAAATAAATTTATTATCTTGTTTAATAAGAATCAGATTACATGGAAGGTTGTTTAGTATCTTTTTACACTATGTTTACTGAAAGCTAAGTGCCATTTCTGTGTGGCTGATTTACAGGAGAGGGAATAATCCAGTTTGGCCAGGGTCAGATGAGAGATAACTATACTGAATGTAACAATAGCAGGTGCTTGCTTGGGTGCTTGACCTCTTAGAGAGCCATTCCTGAATAGTGGAATAGCTAGATAGCAATACAAAGTAGGGAAATAGTGGTATAGCTGAATAACTTGATAGCTGGATAACCAAATAGGGGAATAGCCGAATAGAGGAATAACTGGATAGCTGAATACCCGGTAGCTGAATAGCTGGATAGCAATAGGGGAAAAGGGAAATATCTGGATAGCAAGAAAACTGAAATGCTGAATAAGGGAATAGAAGAAGACTGGAATAGCTTAATAAGGGAATAGCTAATTGAGGGAATATCAGAATAGTTGAATGCCTGAATAGGAAAATAGCTGAATAAGGAATAACTACAGAGTAGAATAGTTGAATAATGGAATAGCTGGATAGCAGGATAGCTGAATAAGGGTATAGCTAAATAGTGGAATAGCTGGATAGCTGAATAGCGGGATAGCGGAATAGCTGAATAAGGGAATATCTGATTGAGGGAATAGCAGCATAGTTGAATGGCGGAATAGGGGGATAGCTGAATAGCTAAATAGCTGAAAAGCAAAAATCACAGGAATCAAAGTGTAATGTTTCACACAAGTACAGGTACTCAAGGGGAAATAAGTGCAATAGGTGATTAAGAATTGTTTGATCTTACAGGTGAGATATTCAAATTGATACTTGTAAAGACGGACATTTGATGTTGGTAAAACAGGTAAAACTCTTTGAACTTTCAAGCATGATATTCCATGTTGGTTAATTCAATAGAAGATTTATCCTTGATTTCTGGATTATTTGTACATTTTTGGATTATTTGTACATTTCTGGATTATTTCTACATTTCTGGATTATTCTTCATTTCTGGATTATTTCTACTTTTCTGGATTATTTCTACATTTCTGGATTATTTCTACATTCCTATATTATTCTGGTGAATCCTACAAGTCAATGCAGAATTTAGACAAATGATTTATATCAAAGATAGATTAGCAATATTTATGTCCTTATTATTTACTGTGGTCTGTATATATATATTTCCAGGATTATTTAACACTCGACTAGGTTACATGCACATGAAAAGAAAATTTCTCTTCAGGGAAATAAAATCTGCAAAGTGAGGACATTCTATGGAAAGTGGATGTCTCTATTGCTGTGGATAACGTCAATATATATATAGAATTGTACACGTTTCTTTGTAAGCTCAATAGGACCTGTCTCACAGATTGGCTATACTGTGCATTTCACTTATGACTGTTAGGTATGGAGGCTTTCAATAGAAACGTGCAGCTTACCCTCTCAATGCTTGATGAAAAGATTGACTTCATACATGGGTGGATCTAGATTTGGAGTACAAAAACCAGGACATGATTAACGAAGAGGTAAATAGAAACATACTCTCATATCTATATTTACGTTTAGTATTTAAATCAAAATATCTGTACAATTCTAAATTGGAAAAATGAAATGTGAACAGCAGTCATTAGATCTTTTCATTGATAGCCCTTGTATTGATTCTTATAATCTAGTTATAGACTTGCTCAGGCTTCTATCTATATAATGGTCTGGGTCCTGTTGCAAAAAGGTATAAGGTAACCTTAACTCACTAAGGTACCCTTCGTGCAATGATTAAGGATGGCACCTAAGGTAAACCTTGATGCTAAGGTTGTTTCTGCAACACCCCCCCCCCTGGACAGCACACAGCAAATTCAGAATTGTGATACATTTTGTAATATTTATTAATTTTCAGGGCGGGGTGGAGGGGAGGGTGGGTTATGGTGTTGGGGTGGTTCACATAGCAACTCTGGTTATTCGAAAGGCCTCAGTCAAAGCATTGACTTCAGTTGATTTTGAGAAGAGTTGAGGGTTGGCTGGGGCGGTGCATGGGGTGGGGGTAAGTTAGGGTTTGAGGGTTGGCTGGGGCGGTGCATGGGGTGGGGGTAAGTGTGGGTTTGAGGGTTGGCTGGGGCGGTGCATGGGGTGGGGGTAAGTGTGGGTTTGAGGGTTGGCTGGGGCGGTGCATGGGGTGGGAGTAAGTGTTGGTTTGAGGGTTGGCTGGGCCGGTGCATGGGGTGGGGGTAAGTGTTGGTTTGAGGGTTGGCTGGGCCGGTGCATGGGGTGGGGGTAAGTGTGGGTTTGAACCCCAGAACGCCCCACCCTCGATCTGCCAATGGTGTAAGAAAGAGGTTTATTATATAATGAGCTATGTAATGCTGGAATTTCAACAGTGAAATTTACCGTTTATCAAGCTCACTGAAGATATCTGATATTTTCACTGTGACCAGTGACTAATTTGATATAATTATAAATTATGTTTTGATGTCATATTGTTACTGTGGTGACTGGATGTTCCTAGAGGTCACTCAACATTGAAACAACCCTGTTGTGACATAATTACAAGGATAATATCATATAATAAATAGAATATCTGTCAATTCTTGACAAATGTCATGTTTATCTCATCTTGTGAGGTAAAAAAGTAAAATGTGCCACTTTTGAAAATATAATCTTTCTACCTCACTCGGTGAGATTAACATGAGAAAACAGATATCCTCCATATAACATAACCAATATTGATAGGCTTCAACATGATTTGACAAAATGGCATTTGAGAAGATAATGAATTCAATGTTTACACTCAAATGAAAAAGTATGTCTGCAAGACTTGAGTGATATATGTTGCAATATATGTCGCAGTGTCTTTATACTGGTTGTAGACATCACAAGGTGAGACTTCTAAAGAAAAAGTTGATTCCTACATGATAAGGCCTGTTCAAGGACACCTGCTTGAGTAATACAATGGTTTAGTGCATGTTGAATTACCCAGTTGATGGTTTAATAGTAGAGTTGGAATAGTACATAGTAATAGTAGTTGAGACCAATTGCACGTTGTTAAGTTTAACTTTCAAAAACTTACAAGACTCGAAGTGTGAATTCTAAATGCCAACATTTGGTATAATTTGTTCTTATGGAACTCACGCCTTATACCAGTTCATCAACATTGTTTATTTTCTTACATCAATCAATTTTCAATATTTGTTCAATAAGCTAAATAACAGAGGAGGAAGAAGACATTTTTTTAAGGTCAAATTACATTGGACGTTGACTGTTGTAAAAGGATAAAACATCCAAGCAGTCTGTTTAAATTGCGCTCAGATTCCATGTTCAATTGATGTTATTAGCACTCAGTGGACATAAGTGACAGAAAACATTTGCCGATTGATTGAATACAGAGACAAACATATAAACAAAATGATGAGAAATATTCTCCAGGTTGAAACACCAAACACAGATTGTTATACAAATCTGAAATATAAAATACGAGAAATATTTTTCAATTCATTCAACATATATATATATATTGAACATGAATTGCTTCTATAATCTGAGAACTAAATAAAACCATTTCATAAAACCAAAAATATTCTGCATAAAATGCTGACAAAATGAGGTTGAACAACAAATACTAATATTTCACTTACCCGGGTAATATAGGCAAATATTTGCATTTTCATGAAATTATTTTGTTCATTATTAGCAACAACTTAATGATTTTAAGAAATATTTTTGTTTTATTTGAACTAGCCTTTCATTTGTACAAGAGTTAGAAATTGATAATGATGAGAAACTATTATTTTCCAATTGATTGAACTAGTATGGTAAAGTATTGATAGTTTAAAATTGGGGGAAAAGTATGTTTCAGTTTACACATCATTTGTCGTAAGAAAACATTTTCCAGTTGGTTGAACGGCATCGAACATTGATTGTTGTAGCAACTAATAACAATGGTGGCCTCATCTTCCTTTTCACATATTCACTGACGCTCGCTTGTAATGTTCAGCTCGTTTATTGATTATCAACGTGCAGGTAGATAACATTGGTAACGGATGGGATTAACAGGTTATATACCACCACCTCACACGATGTAGAATGGTTTGTTAAGGTAGAAATTATTTCCCACCCTTTTTTTTATACAGGTGACTAACTGTAGGCTATCTGCATGGTGTATGTTTACTGCAAGTCATCTGTGTATCTATATCTATATATACACACACATATACACATATACCTATATAGACAGACATATATGTATTTTATTCAGATTTCACCCCATACATTGAAACATATGATACAGTATAATGAAATTAATTAATGAGGCAGATACATATCTGTGGGAAAGGTTTCACGGATAATTGGCGTAGTGAAACGTTGAGTATGTAGGTCGTGTCTAGCATTATTTAATGTTACACATGGATGGTAGGCTGGATTTGGACAAAAGCATTATTTGAAATAACCATGAAAAGTAAACAGCCCAAAAGTATGATTTTCTTTATTTTTATGGCAAAAGAATTGCAAAAATATTGTCAGTGTCCATTACTGACTGATTTAAGGATTGCTGAACCTGAAATGCAAAGTGGGCTCTGATTTCCTAGCACTGAAACCTAAGGAAATGCGGCAAGGCTTGAATCAGACAGTGATGGAGTTATGCCTTGTATTGGTAAGTTGGGATGCAGATAATACCAGCTAGATTGCATTTATTTAAATATGAAGGTCACATATGTGAAAATATTCACAGGTGTGATTTGTAATTGCAATGGTGTGGGGAGTAAATATATAATTGGAAGAGGTATTAAGATAGGCTACTCAGTCGGTTTACCAATCTTTTTCTTTTGAAATAAATATTGTTTAAACCAAATATATAATAACTGATCATCAGGTAAACGTGAGATTGTATCAGAAATATATACAGCTCTTTGTACCTTCTTGAGGGCTTACAATTTAGTTTGGATTGCGTGGGTGTAGTTTAGATATAATCTGCATGGTATTAGTTAGTCACCTTTTGAACATATCCCACAAGAGACTCAAACTTAACAAATAGTGCAAGAGTATGTAATATTAAAGATAGTGTGATCCCAAATAAAACTAATAAATGAAAAAAGTTATGATTTTGTTATGCACAGACACTGGAAATTTTGGTGACCATTCGACTTTTCAATGTCATGGCAAAATATTGTGCTTTATCTGTATGACTGTTTGTTTCAGTTTTCAACATAAACAATACACACCCTGATGAGCTACAGATCCCATGACTCTTATAAACAAATAACATTCTTCCAGCAGTGAGATCTAAATGTTCACTTACCCAATTCAACTGATAGCATTGTCTCTAATACAATACAATTTTAAGAAAAAAGTTTTAAATTATGTTCTTATTGTCTTTCTGTTCTGGGCTAAATACCATGCACCTCATTCCTTTAAAGGTGCTGTAGCATGTTGTTCTTACTTAAATTAAGTGATCTTGTGAAATGTTAAATAAGTGTTACCAATGGCTGAATAATACTCCTCAACCAATAAAAAGAGTTCCAAAAAGAATGAGATGGTTCGGTTAGTCCATTTCCCTTCAGGTGGCCATTTTAAGGTGTTCACATTAAATTGGTTGCTTGAAGGTAGTTCAAGTGATCTGACTGATGTTTGATACCTACACACTCGGGCTACAGTTTTAATTATGGCACCATGATGGCAATGGTCAACCAATTTTATGTCTAATATCTCAAATTCGCATGAGACTAACAATCCACCTCTCATACTGAAGAGTTCCACCATTGTCGCTTTATATGTTGCACCATTTTCTTTGAATATGGATATCCTTTTTCAATGGAAAGGCTTATCTGATCTTGTAATGAGATGTTTACCCTCCAACATAACAATATATTGTATAAACTTTTATAATACATAGTACATTTGAGAAAAAATAATATGCATAAAAGTGCTACAACGCCTTTAAAAAAACTCTTAGATTAAGATCCAAATTCTCCTTTGCTTTCTGGGGACAATCAATCTTTATAATTACTATACCCAAGACCACGGCTTCTTTCACAAACCTTATTCCTATCTTATCAAGGTTTAAAGGATGAGTTGATCCATGGTTCCACTTGATTTATACAAGTTATAAACAATTAGAGGAGCGTTTTGTTAAGAAGTTCCATCTGCGTAGTGCTTTTGCTTCTACCAAGAATACCATACATCCTCCAATAAGTGCTAGGGTTTACAGTTGTTCATCATACTAGCTCTAATAAGCTCTGCCTAGTTTTGCTTCATGCATACAATGAAAAATTCTAAGAAAGGTCCAATGTAGATATTGTCTGCCCCTGCAGATCGTGGAATGTCCCCCCCCCCCCACCCCCCATACCAGCCCATGCAAAACATTTTGAAGGGGGGGGGGGGATTGGGTCCGGACCCAACTTTTCCTGCTTGCTGCAAGTTTGTTTAAAGGCATCATTATTGGGGGTTATGTGAATGTAGGACGTGATTACTGAGGGGCGTCACCTGAAGTGTAACCAAGTAGTACATACTTTAACTGGAGAATACAAAGGAAAGATTGATAATGAAATACTTAATTCTTTGTCTGTTTGAATTCTTTTTGAGTCTTGAGTGTGAGTACCCAGAATCAAATTAGATATGTACAAAATAGTATGGTTTATATTTCCTTTTGCTTGAAATAAGGAAGAGGTGAGAGAGAAAATAATCTGGTATCTAACTATAATACTCATTTTCTTCTACCTGTCCCAGATTGTGACCAAAGTGAAAAATAACTTAATCCATATTGACAGGCAAGATTTAATAGTGTTGCAGGTTTCAAAAGAATGCAATTGAATACAAGTGAACAAACACAAATGTTATAAATGCATATATTTCAAGTCCAAACAGAGTCAAGATCCACCTAACTTGGACTCTTGTACTTGAGAGCATTATGTAGGTATGTGTATGTATGTATTATACATACCGGTATATGTACATGTAGATATATCAGTGCAGTGACATAACTGTCAGTTTAAATATGTATCAGATATGTAAACGTAGATGTCTACCGTCTGCTGTATTTCATGGCAAATTTGTCTGCCCACTGCAGGGACAATGTTAAGTTTGTTAGTCCAAGTACATGTTAGATTGGTATGTATATGTAGATGTAAATATGTAGATGTATAAACGTAGATGTATACACGTAGATGTCAGTGAAAGTGTGACAATGAGTCTATTCATCTCACTACAAACAGAGCATGTCTAACTGAAGAACAGAAACTACTTGTGTGACAACTTCATGCATGTCAATTCAGCCTCCGTTTTCAGTCTCGTATGTGTTTAAGCATGATGTTTAAGCATGATCTTGACTTTTGGTTGGAAATTAGTGGTTGTTGTTGTTAAATGACTGTGACTCTAGAGAGATGTGACATTAAACTTCTTCCTGCTGTAGGCCGCAAATGCAGCCCTTGATTTATCACTCACCTGTGCTGCTGCAGTGCAATATTCATAAAACAATATGAATGAAATTTTTGTATCAAACTTGCCTTCACTCGTTTAATACCAAATCATTAACTCCTTTAATACAAATGGTTTACCGTACATGTAAATGGAAGATCGTTTACTTTAGTATCCTCTATTTGTATCAGGCCTTTCCAAAATTGCTCTCAGTGTAAATTGTTAAGAACATTAATATATTGTAAATAACAGGATTGGATGGATGACAATCACTTACTGTCATTACCTCACAGTAGTCTAGTCATCAAGTGTCTGTCCTCATAAGTGAACACCCCCTTTACAACAATATACAAAAGTGTCCATTATTTATTGAATATAACTAATTTCCTTGTCTATAGTTATATCTAAATTATATCAGGTGAGAATACCATCAATGATGTGTTCCTCAATTGTTCTATATAGAATGTGGTTCCTTTCATTTTCACTTTCTGTTCTGCAGACAATCTTCACTTCATGAAACATGCAATGTAAGTTGCATATCATATTAAACAATCACATAATTAATGTTTTTAGTCAAAATTTCTTCTTCTGTTACAGAGAATGGTTGACTTGGCAATGCCAGGTTGCTCTGGCAACATGGAGCTGTTGCCAGGGGAAACAAGAACCAAGAAAAGGCTGGATTTTGCAATACCAGGATGCAGCAAAGACGATGATGACGTCATAATGAAGTCGCAAAACAGCAAATTGGTGATGATGTGTGACGATGAATCGACATCAGATGAGGATAGCGTCGGTATTGACAGTCATGGTTGCGTTGCCAAGTGGCACCATAGAGACGGCCATTTTTCAGACACATTGACTGCTTTCTCAAACCATGATTGTGGAAAACATTCAGATTCGAAAAGACGCTATGACAGCGGAATTTCGGAGTCTGACTTTGAATATGTTGACGAGCATAATAGCCCAACCGTCCATGGCAGCAATACACTAAACAGACTCTCTTTGGAGGACATTCACATGACAGATTCTCCCAGCCAATCACATTCCAGCTCTCTTGGGGACCATAGTGATGAACAAGTTGTGATGCAATCAGATTTCAGTGCCTATACCACTCAACCAATCGGCAGCGAGAAGACATGTGATAAACAACCATATACCACCTCCAATCATACATTCCATCAAATCTGTGATAACCTCCCTTTGGTAAGAGTGGATTTCTTCTTCAACTTTTTATGTACAAGTTCGTTAGTTGAACACAATGTGACAGTTGCACAATCATCATGGCATTATCAATATTTTAAACGGTATAACGCTCATTCTCATGTACCACACGCCAATGCATTCATGCCAAACACAAAATATTCTTTCACCCAGAGATTCACGTTTCTTCCGCATGGAAGTATTTCAGATTATCTCTATGCATTCTATATAAATTAAAGATGATTCGCTTAATTAACTGCTCAACTCGGACATGGAGGTACAGAATTCGAGCCTTAGGCATGAGGCTAGCATGCTAACCACTACACCACTTTGCCAAAATAACCCTCTTTATGTAGTCAAAGGCAAAATTTTACTGCTTGTCAATATCTATATCAGAGTGTTTTTTTAATAATATATATCGGACACTGAGCTCTAGGCAGGAAACAGCATACCCTTGTCTCGGTTCAAATTCAAACTCAGCGTTTCCATGAATATCGTGTGAATCTGTTAACATCTACATGCTTGATTGATTCACATTACACGTACAAAGATCCATGAAACTATGTTTAAAGATCTTTGAGTTCTGGTCCAGAATATCGAATAAACGGTTTCATCTCGCTATTTTAAAGAAACTTTCACATCACAATTCAAGTACATTAATTCAAGTTACTTTGATGAAACTAGTACATGATTAGTTTTTATGATAAGGTTGAAACAATTGTTTCAGAATGTGTAACAGACTAGTTGATAACATTTGTTCATTACACTACCAGTCGTAAGCAGACCTTGTAAATATCCTGCCTCAGTGTAAGGGAGACAACTCTGGTCATCATGCATGGCAGTATTGGTGTTCTGTATAACCAAGGATTAACAAGAAGTCCTTGTGTATATGGTTCATACCAAGCAACTGGTATTACTTTCATTCTAAAATATATTTTTATTTTAAGTATTTACTTTAAATAATGTCATCTTTTGAAGAAGGTATGTTATATGATAATCAATTTGCCAAAATATTATTGTAAGGAAATATGTTTTGTTATAATATAATGTCCAAATGTCATAATATCATCACTATGACTGATATCTGATCTGCAAATGTTTTTGTTTTTTTCAAAACAATTATGAATTAATCTGAAATTTCCAAAATGTTTTGATTTGTTATTTCTTTCAAAAACATTGAATCTAAAATTTCACCTAATTTTTTTAATTATTCTTGAATGGAATGATAAATTGATGGTCAAAATGGTTCTTCGTTTGTTGAATATAGGTTTTCAAAAAGAGAAGTGTGACAAGTTCATGAATATGAATTCTAAATGAATTGGATTAACTTTTACTTTTAAATGCATACTCACCTAATGAAGGAACTAAATCGAGATTAACATAAATCTCTTTCCTCAGAGTGGCCCATCTGTGATAGTCCAGACGGAACCGAGGGACTTTGTGGAGTTGTTGAGCGAGCGGCTTCACCCTCCCGATCACTTTGAAAGTGACGACTGTACCCGGGAACAATCTCTAAAGTTTTACAGAAGCCTTCGTATGGAAGTGAATGAAAAAATTCTCTCAGACAATTCCGACAGCGATGACTCGGGTGTCAGTGACCACCGCAAACGCCATCGGCATAGGCAACGCAGAGGAAGTCGAAAAGGTATTTAATTTGTTTTTCTTAAATTATTGGATGCAAAATTGAAATCATCCTTGAAAACGGGTGGCCTTTATTTCCTTGCAAACAGTGGCCATTAAAACATTATATCACAGGACACATAGTGATATACCTCATTTTATTATATAATGAGCAATGAAATACTGGGAATTATCACTGTGACCATTGACTGATATATAATATGTCATTACTTAAAGGTTAAAGTTCAAGACTTTGACATAAGACAATGGTCAGACATAACAAAATGATTTTATGATGTCACATTGTCACTATAGTAACAAGCTCAACATGAAAATTACCTTGTTGTAGCGTAATTGGCTGCATCACTTCAAATAATAATAGTATATTTATAATGCGCACATAGCCATGCACAATGCATGCTCAAGGCGCTACACAATTATTACCCTGAAGGAATCGTATGCCGCCTATGAAGCGCTCCGCATGACGGTATAGGTCCATACGTTCCCATGTCCAGGTACCCATTTGTACAGCTGGGTGAACTGAGTGCAATGTGGATGAAGTGCTTGCCAAAGGACACAACACAGAATAAGACCCAGGTCACAAATGTTTGGTGTCTCCACCAGGATTCGAATCCCGGCTGTTGGCGTGAGAGGCAGACATGCTAACCACTACACCACTGTGTTCCTGTGTTAAAATATAAACTCTCTACCTCAGAAGAAAAACATTGTATTTGTGGAATGACAGATATCCTAAATATATTGGAGGAATAAACCCTAGGCAGTCTGCAGTAGTTAGTTCGAACAAGTTAAAGAGAAGAAGAGTATATTGAAATTATACCACTTCTCAAATGGTTCAATTAGTTCATGTAACAGTGTAATTGTGGTGACAGGCTCTACCTTGTGACTGCTCAACAAGAAAGTGACCCAATTAGGACATAATTACAAGGAATAGATAATGTAACATTTTGATTATCTGTCAATTCTTGACAAATAGTGTCTATCTTGTGAGGTAGAAAAGTTAAATATTTTTACTTGTCACTGCTTCATTCATGGGAATATAATTCTTCTACCTTTGGATAAGAATGGTATTAGTCAAGAGAAGACAAATACCCACTATATCTATTTCTGTTGTCACACTAAAGTGGGTTTACCATGATGCTAAATATAGCATGCAAATGATGGAGTATCACAAACAAGCACACAAGCACATTTTCCAGGGGCGGATAGGCATAGGTGCGGTTACCTCAGAGTTGTGCAACCCTCTTTTAAAACAATGGTGCCCCCCTCTTTTAAAACAATGGTGCAACCCTCTTTTAAAACAATGGTGCCCCCCTCTTTTAAAACAATGGTGCCCCCCTCTTTTAAAACAATGGTGCCCCCCTCTTTTAAAACAATGGTGCAACCCTCTTTTAAAACAATGGTGCACCCCTCTTTTAAAACAATGGTGCCCCCCTCTTTTAAAACAATGGTGCACCCCTCTTTTAAAACAATGGTGCCCCCCTCTTTTAAAACAATGGTGCACCCCTCTATTCTGAGAGAGAGGGTGCACATTCATCATACAAATACGATATTGTTTCAGCCTGCAGCTCAACGAATGGTATCGCTCAATAGATTTCATAATCTGTTTGTTCACTGGCTTATAAATTATTTGAAAGTGCAAGTCAATAGTGTCATAAATGCCAGAGCTTATCAAATCACAAATGAAATCCATTTCTTCAAACCTTACAATGTAAGGGATGTTTAATGTAACTGGTAGAGTGTTTATCATGCGTATATTCAACTCTCTTGCATGCTCAACAGATGTAATGTTGACTACAGCAGATAACATTGCAGGGTAGAATCATCTGAGTACCTGTCTTGGTGCAGAGTGTTTAAGAAGTTAAGCTTAACAGAGTTACCTCCCTTCCATCAAAAGTCAACTGACCTCGTTGTTTGAAGCAAGACTTGTCAAGTCCTTGATTAAAGTATGTCAGGTACTTGTTTGACTAGGTGTAATGATGGTATTAAGGTTGAAAATACTTATTAATTCTTTTAGAACACAATCATTTTACATTAGCCCATATCCTTTGTAATATGTTTCATTCCAGAACCACTAAGCTTAAAATTGAAAAACACAAAAATACAAATACTGGTCAAAGTGTGCTAAGCATTTGAATTTTAATTACTTAAACACAGCACATTAATTTGAAGATGCATTAGGAAATTCCTCTTTAAAACAGCAAATATTTCTATATTTCATAAAATAAAGGCAACACTTTACATGTTGGAAAAAAATAAACATGTATGAAAAGTTCATTTTCATAACAAAATTCAATATGAAATTGATCTATTTTAAACAGTTTATGACACAAGGCCCATCCAACAGTGTGTCACTGATCATGACTGTTACACGACTAAGCAAGTCCATGATATAGTTTATTTAAAGCATCAGAATACACAGGCAAATTCTAAGTTTTGTTTTGACAACTGTGACAAAATAGGTAGCATTGGGAATCCAATTTCTGACAGACACTCAGCTGAAACATGCACAAAACATGGAAAAATGAGGAGGATAAAAGCAATGTTCGTATGACATTAGTTGAAGCTAAATCAAACATTTAGCAAGTCTTAATTTCCCCATTCTGGCTCTACAAGATATAATTTCAGTTTTCCAGATGAAAAGATTTGTGTAGATTATGGAAAGATTAAAAGCCACAAGAAGACAAGCCTACCTATATATATATATATGTTCCTTCTTTATTTAACAATGGCATTGATTCTGTATGAATCCATTATAAAGCGTGTGGGATATGTGATAGTTACAATGAGAGAGACAGAAGAACACCACCATGTTACAAAATGTATTTATATGACATTCTATCACCACAGCATCCTTAAAGAGAGGGTTCTATCAAGCTAGGTTTGTGGAGGAGGCATTCCTGTTTACACATATATGTTAAAATTCCCAACGCAAGGCTAACTCTTGCCAGTCTCCATTACTGGCCACACTTCCTTAAAGGGACACTACATCGAGGATAAATATGAGATCAGACTTATCTACTTTTGATTTAAACATTTTTTATTCATGAAAGAAAAACAGTACATCCATGAAAGGATTAGCCAACAAGTTCAGAGGAGCTTATTTTAAGGCTGCTCCTATATACATATTCAGTAGCGTATTAATAAATACAGATGGTGACATATTTATATATGAATCCAGTAATCAATATCGACATAAGTGGTTATGCATAGATATTAATTCGTTTGTTTACAGTCACTATCTACTTTTTCTGTTTAACGTATCTGGTAACAGGTCACAGATCTCCAATTTCAGACAATTGAAGTAATAAGTAATAAAAATTACTGCATGTTAACAGTGAAGCGAACCGTAACTCGTTAGCAGGCCGTTAATCAGCATAGGTTGATAAAAGTGAGATTCATTTTTATCCCCGACGCAGTGTCCCTTTACGGTTTCTGTAGGAAATCAGAAGCTACTATGCATTTCAGGTGCAGCTATCCACTAGCTTAGCACGGAAAAGAGGGGGAAATACTGCAAGGCTTAAATCAGTCAGTGATGGAGACTGGCAAGAGTTACACCTTATGTTTGGAAGTTGATATATGTTATAAATACATTATTATATAGAACACTATCCAGTTGAAACATATTATTGAGTGTAATATTGATATGATTTTATATTTGACCATTTGATAAAAACTAGTGCACATTGATTAAAGAATAAAAATAATTAGAAGTGAAACCGTAGATCGGGACAATGGGCATGGAAAGCTTTGATTCGTCATAACAGACATTGTTGATCAATCTAATGATAAGTTCTCGATAAGATACTTTCATTTCTAACAATGTACAGGTTTTATAATTAAAAATTGTAAAATTAGTAAACATACAGTGATTTTCTTATTTCACAAAAGGCATAAAACAAAATGGCGGATACTCTGATTGACCCCTTTCTTTAAGTGGATCCTGAGACTTCCAGTCCCAAGACAATGATTGACGTCATGTAGACAGCTGATCATACAGTTACAAAGTCAACATTTCAAACATCCTTTCAAGTAATCATTAAATGGCTAAAAACTCATATTGGTAACAATTTGGTCTTAAAATTCAGAACATGGATATAACAAACTCCAAAGGACCAAAGTATTCAGTTCGCTATATCCACTGTTCGCTATTCACGTTTGGCATATTATATCAGGCTTTTGGTGGGACTCATAAATTTGTTCGCTATATCGGTGTTCTACTGTAATAACAAAATCTTAAACTTTTCAACACAGTAAAGGCAATTCTTATTTCAAAATACAAATATATTTAAAATAAAATAATTATAAAGTAACAATTTAAACATAACATTTTGGAAGAGTCACAATTTGAACAAGATCATATCATAAAAACAAGTATTCACATTTATTTTTAAAAACTCGAATGATAATTATGTACAATTCACAATACAACCCAAGGCATTTCTTATTCGGAAGCCTAACAGCAGCTTGTTATATTGTTAGGAATAAGCTGCTAAGCACTATAGGGTTGTGTACTCGTTTCAAGGTGTCACATGATCCAGGAGCAGATCCATACAGCAGAGTACACGATATTCACACACCGTGACTTCCTTATATAGTAGACTGGCTCTCAGTCTCCGAGGGAGTTAATAAAATTCTCCCAGTAAGTTTGGGTTTGGCATTTGGGATTTGAGTTTGAGTATGAGGTTGAAGTTGCTTTTGAGGCTGAGGTTGGGTTCGAGGATGATGTTGAGGTTGAACTTGTTGTTTAATATCACTTGGACATTATTGCAGCTGTCAACAGCAACTTGGTCTGAAATCAATATTTAAAATGAATCCATAAAATAGCATGTTATTTCAGTAGATGTTGAAATGGTACCCTCCTTTAAAATGAGAGAAACCAAGTTTTTTATTTCCTATTTCATACACTTATTCTCTGGAAACATTGAACTGTTCAAAAGAATACAAAAATAAAGATGTTATCTCAGTAGATATTGAAATGGGAATGTCCTTTTAATGGATATAAAATATCCCGATCCTATATTCACCAACTGTGACATATGTCATAATCTTACCGTTATAGTATCTGGCGCTGATAAAAAAGTGTGGTTTAAGTATATATTGAAAGAGGAGTGTGCTTTTATAGACAGAAAATATTTGATATTTAGTGGACTGACACTTGTCTCTCAAAAACTTATTTAATACAAGAAAAACACTTTTTCATTAGATATTGACAAGAAATTTCTAAAAAATAGATATTTAGAATAAAGCCGGGATTTGCTAGACTTACTCATGCTTCAGTTAAGAGTAATTTCAAGGTGAAATAATGACTCTAGAGAATATAGTTCAGTCTTCCATAGAGACGAAAACCGGTTTAAGAGTACAACTTCTATTGTGGCTACTGTGCTGGAATTATTTATAAATAGGTGAATAGGTATAGTCACCTTTAGCCTTTAGTTGTTGTGACGTCAAATGTTGTTTACATGTTATGTACATAAAGGTCACTTTCATGCAGAAGCTAAATGAATAATTCAAACTGCACATTTGATATTATTGGTTAAAGCTGAATATCATATTATGGGTACTTTAAAAAGTAATTAACTCAAACAAATATGATCTTTTAAAATGTTAATGATACAATTTGTTTTAGATTGTGTGTATATATATATATACTTACACATATATACAGTAACAAGATAAATACCTGTCCTCATGTGACAACTACATCTAGAGTACATATTTTATTATCGAAATGGTATTAAGTTCTCACTAGCCTTGGCTATATTTAATTTGATAGATTTCCTGTGTGGGAACATATGTTACATAGTAGTTTCACAGCTTGGTGTCGATTGGTCAATCTTATCGTGAGCTTAGACTTATCAAATTTAAAATAGTCTCCATGGAAACAGAACCATATTAAATAGTACTTGGATACATAGAAACATTGGCACCAATACACCTCTCCATTACACAAAGGCTTTTGATTTGCACTTTTTATCAGAAAAAGGGAGAAATGTACATCATAATTATGGTGATAAACTGTTGAACAGACGAAGATAAAATTAAATTGATTTTAAATCCGAAAAACATGACTGTATTGACTTCTTGACAGTAATTTGAACCTATTCACGAAGTAAAAAATAACAATTGAAATTTAAACCAACAAAGAAATCATCAAAAGCTTTCTAAAAGACACGTGTATGTTTTTGGTCTCCTATCCCTCTTCTTCACTGATAATTTAAGGCAGAAAAGGGAAGTAATAATATTTACACTCTAGGTACATGCTAATAGAGATTTAAGTACGCAATGCAAATTGCTGGATATATTTGAAAATATATACAAATTTATCTATGCAAAGTATTGCACAAAAAAAACCCATAAGTTGGAAAATTAGCTGGTAATTAAATGGTGAAAAGAAAAATTATATGCTTGAATCCAAAAATATTATATATGTATATTGTAATGAATCACAACAGAAAACCTTTAAAAATATTGATGTTTACAACATGACGGTATTGTTGAAGACATCTCTTGTTTCACCTGTGTCATTCAGATCTACCTGTAATTAGTGACACTCTTGAGTTGCTGGGCAGATAAAGTCAGTTACTTTGATTAAGTAGACTTGATGTAGGCTTATATATATGATAAAACAGAATGTAAAACAAGCTTCCAACCTTCCATGCAATAATATTAAGATTCAATTGGCAAAATTTAAACTAACCTTTAACAGCCTGTGCATAGATTTCGAAGCTGTCAAGGCACTAAGATAGTTATAGACAAATGCCAAGCTGTGTATACTTATGACTATCTTAGTACAATTTAATAATAAGAAAATCATGCTTTTCTGCTTTTAACTCATTTCACTTCAAGCTGTCATTTAAATGTGTTCACATTAAAGTGGTCGCTCAAAGGTAGATCAAGTGATCTGACTGTTGGAACGATACTTAGACAGTCAAAATAGAGTTTTAAATATGGTACAATGATGGAATGGTTGGTCAACCACCTTGCTGTCAGAACTCTCAAATTGTCATGAGACTTACAAATCTACCTCTCACACTGAAGAGTTCCACACCACTGTCGCTTTATACGTCGCACAATTTCTTCCAATACTGACAGCCGTTTATGTATATGGCTTATCGGGTTGTGTAATGAGATTTTTACCCATCAACGTACCAATATATTGTATAAACTTTAATAATAAATGGCAATAAACGTGCTACAGTGTTTTTAAATATTATGGTTGAGCTTTCTAAAATCCTAATAAATAAACTTATAAAACCTGTTGCAAGTCTATTCGGAGTGAGAGCTTAACAGCTGCTCGGAGCCTGTATAAATATGCACTTGTGGTCAGTGATCGCTGTAAGATGTTTACTGTGTGTAGCGGGGGATCCGAGTTATTTCCACAAACCACACTTGGTAAACATTTAACGTTACAGAGTTGACTTGTTACATGGCTTTCAGTCGAGTTCATACTTGCAGTTTTGGATTGTTACGAACTTTAATGTGTTGCTATAGTGAGTGAGTGAATTATTGCTTAACGCCGCTTCGGCAGTATTGCAGCCATTAGCGGCAATGTGTTGCTATAGAAGACTCGTATATCTTTAAAGGGATGATAACACTGGGGTATTATCCGTGTAGATGAAATACCCGTTTGTGCAATTTTGCTATTAATATTCATCAGAATAAAATCCATAGCCATTTGTTTCAAATTGAACCTTAGCCTTTCTGTCTAACAATAAAATCTGTTATTTTCTGAAAAAGATATTCTGTCAATCAGAGACCATTAAAAAGCAAGTCTAGATATCCCCATCAAAATGATTTTTTTCTCCATGTAAATACACACTCCACATAATGCACAAAAACAAAATGGCAGATACCAATAGAACCCTCCCTTTAATAAACATCTTAAGTGATGTACAAGGGATTAACCTTGATCGGTGTAGAAGAATACAGATTATAGGAATATAGAATATAGGCAGAAATATTCCGGGTAAAGCCTAGTAACCAATTCCATGTTATTTCCCTTGTTAACAAGATTTGCTTCCTGTATATTGCCCACTCAGAATGATAAGACACCAGCTGATTCAGCAGCTACAACATGTAATGTAAACATGTAATAACATTGATATCCTGCACAAACAAGAGTATCAATTTTATTTACCTACCAGGCAATCCTATCAGGTTCATATTTGCCAATCAATGCCCTAGAGCAAAATACACTTTGGTGATGTGGTGTCATTAAAAATGTTATGATGTCATGTTTTGGTTATAACATGATGTTGTAAATGTAGAAACGGCAAGCAGCCAGCATATGAATGAAGAAGGTTTTGTGTGTATTTGTCTCAATTTCATGACTTTGGTAGCAAATAGAACACTATTTTATTGCCCAAGACTAAGTTTGGGACACAATTCCTTGAACATGGGCATATTGGTTACTCGCACTCTGACAGTAGCTACCAATATTGGGGGCGGGATAGCGCAGTGGTTAGCGCATTCAGCTTATAAGGGATCCGGGGTTCGAATCCGCCAGGGGCTCGGCAACTTTTTCTGCTGTGAAGAACTGTTCTACGTGCAGTAAGGTTTGGGGGCAATACTACACTGAAGTACCCACCCATCGTTCCCTAGTTCAAGCCGATTTCACAGGTTCATCGCAATGCATAACCCTTCGGCTTTATCCCTGCAATAATACTATAAATGAAATAACCTTGAAAGCGGCGTTCAACCCCAAATCACCTCACCTCACCTCACCTCACTACCAATATTCATGCACTCTGGTCATAAACTGAGTATGACATGGACAATATATCCTTGTTGGGTTGTGTCTCCATAAGAGTTACAACACCTAAATAGATATTAGAAAAACTGAATTAATAAAACCTAAATATTATTAAAGGGGAAAAAATAATAGATAGATAAAAAAAATAGTCCAAAATATAGTATATACATACAAACTACACAAAAAAACTTGTCAAAAGGAAATGACTCATGGTAAAAGTTTGACCTGCAAAACTGGGTTAAGAATCTAGGTCAGATGAATTCACAATCCCAGTGTATACATAGTGACAAATAAGATTGCTAAAGATAACGATAAAAGGTTTTTTTCAATAAAGCTTTTTGTCTGATTTTGCTTTTTGTCCAACATCAGAATTCATGTTGTGTTAGACTGAATACAATTCATCAATAGTCTAACACACACCTTCATGTCATGAAATTCCTGCTCTTTCTCTACAGCTTCCCTCTACTGTGTTGACACAATAATTTCTTATATACATGGTATTACAGAAGAAAGGGAAGATCATATCAATGAGAAATTCTGTACTGGTGCATTAAAAAAGGCTTGACAATTTTAAATAAATTAATGATAAATCTGAACAAAGAAAACTAAGTGACACCCATATCACTGAGAATTACGGTCTGTGCATAAAATTTTAAATATTATGCATTAATATTGAAATTTATGTTATATGCACATCTTTTAGAGTGAGATGGAAAATGATACTGCACCACTTGTGAATATATAATCGCTTTACCTTACTTGATGTGATAAACATGGTATTAGTCAAGAGAAGACAGATATCCTCTATATATTTGAGACCAATAATTTTTTTAACACAAAAGATCATCACACTGAGGAGTGTACAACGTAACTATTTATAAGGCTCACATTCTATCCTGCTCTATATCAAATTCCCCAGATTTTCCTCTCAGCATTTGCCTTATAAGGCTGTTAGCTAGTCCCATCACTATTCATAACATTTATTTTTTCAGCCAATGAAATGTCATGATTTGAAAATTATCATCAAGTCACTGTCTATATTACTCAATTTTCATGTATTTCATTGGCTGGTTATTCATAACAATACAAGGCAAATTCTGAGAGAAGAATCAGGTAATTTGGGAGAGCCTTATTGAATAAAATACTCTGAATGGAGCAGGATTTCAGCAACATCAAAGTATGCATCATTATAATTTTATTGCACTCTCTTCCTCGGATCTTCAAAAGCACCTGTCAGAAGGTGTTTGAAATGCTGTCTGCCCGCTAGTTTGTTGTTGGTTAATTTCAGATAGGGCCATTTGCAATAGATGTCAACGAACATGTCTGGATCCTGCGATTTATATAAACTGACATTGTGAGCTTGTCAAATTTTGAATAGGGCTGGTTGAACAGTCAAACCACATGCCCTACTACTAGTAAAAACAGTAATTCAGAACCTGGTAATACCGTAGCTTACATTCATATAAAATATAAACCTTGTGTCAACTGCTTGTTAATATAATATACACCTTTCCATAATGTATATTCATTCAAAATATAAACCTTGTATGAAATTTTTGTCAATATAATATACACCTTTCCATAATGTATATTCATTTAAAATATAAACCTTGAATGAAATGTTTGTCAATATAAGATACACCTTTCCATATTGTATTTTTAATTAAAATATAAATCTTGTATAACTGTTCATCAATATAACTTCTTTGGAGCCACTTGTCATGTTTATACAATAAATAATTGATGAAATTCGAGAGTCAATACACAGAGAAATATTGACACCACAGGTTGACGAGGCTCCATCTTTGTGTTATTCACACACTGACCTACTTTAACACCGCAAATATATATAACATATTTTATATTTCATAATATCTACCGCAAGTGCCCAACTCAACATCTGAATAGCTACTGTGAAGATGTAATGAATTTGAAATATACGTCAATAGGAATCTGGAGAAGTATATATATGTCGAAAGTAAATTAAATCCTGTTAATAATAAATGTGTACAGTAGGACTTCTAAACTTTTATGAGGGATTCAAGATGAAGCACATCATACCAAGTATGTTTTAAAACTTGGCGTTATTTTATTCTCCATACTTCAATTCTGCAACATATGGGACTCCACACTCCGGGTGCACTAAAATTTCCATATTGGGCAAATAAACTCCTTAAATTGCAAATATTTTGATCAAAGAACACATATGTATAAAAGTATAAAATATGATTAAAATTCCTTCTGACTCTCGTAGGCAAATGAAAATGTAATATTTTAGAATATAATATTTAGCTCCTCTGGCCTGAAAGGCCCGATCGGCTTAATGCATGGCATGGCATCCGGCGTCCATCCGTCCGTAAACTTTTTGCTTTTTCGACTTCTTCTCCAGAACCAATGACTCTAGAGAGCTGAAAAGTTGTGTGCAGACTCCTTGGCTAATGGGGATTCTAAATTGTAGATTTCGTGACCCTGTAACCCCAGTTGGGGTCAGAGGGCTCACAACCTTATAAAAACTCCTGGAAAATATACATTTTGAAATTTATTTAGTTTAGTTTTAAAAGCTACAAAACCAATGGCTCTACTCTAAGTCTCAACAGGCTATCAGAGCTTGAGGTTTGAAAAATAATAGCTCATCAGAAATTAATCTCAGGTTGACAACTTAATGAGTGAATCATTAAACAACTGTTTACATTAGAATAAGAGATTTATATTACTTAATTATAACTACCTCAAAAGATATGTCTACACAAGATTTCAGCATTCTGTTTTTGCTCACTCAAAGTAGTAAAAATAGAACCATGGGCTCTGTAGCTATGCTGCTTGACAGTAATTTATGAAAAATTGACCAGTTCTTCTAAAAGTTAAACAGGCCTTGCTTGCAGTATATTAGCACTGAGTTCATCGAATGTTACACAATCTGAAAATCTGATGATCTGGAAATAATCAGCGACTGACTGACTGATAGAACTGTATGAAATTTTGGAACCCATTCTTATGATGGGAATTTCTTACAACTAACAAATAAAAGCAGAAAGTGTCTTGTTTCCTGGTTATCACACAGACATGAAACCATAGACGCCCTCTAGTCGAGTTCATTGGCCTCTTTACTGTAGCTTGATATTTATTGGATGGACTTAATGGAGTTTCCTATTGATATTTGAAGGATGTAACTTTCATCATTCTGCCACTTGTTAAACATTCAGAATGATGTAATTGGTTTCACAGAAAAACACAAATGGTGTTATTTTATTGAGATGTACTGACCACTGCAGAAAATGACCATTATTAAACTAGTTCATTTCTTGTTTCCATATATTGACAATATAAAGGTGAGAGTTGTGATTTTTTATCAAAAACCAGAGAATGTATGCGGCTGGTGCACGTCAAAATTATGTATAACTAATTATCTATAACAGATAAAATGACAGATTTGGATTGATAATGTTTAATGGGTGATATAACAACTGTGGACTTATGACTTCGGTTCTTGCACATGTATAAAGTCATGCCTCGATTCAAATTATTTCGATACAGCACATGTGGTATTACGGCAAATATGGAACCCAAATAGAATATAATCAGACATACCGTACTTAATGTCACTTTACTGTAATACAAGATAGACGTGAAATGATACACTTCAACTTTTCTTCAGTACATATAGCATTAAGAACCCTTGTTTGTCACTTTTGAACAATTGAACATAAACATGCTGATAAATAAATAACTGTTTGAGAACTTTCACAGACAAGCCAATATCAAACCAAACATTTGAAACATGTTGCAATAACAAGAGACAACAAGATTTGAATGTAGTAAAACTCTATGAGCAAATATTTTTTAATGCATCACTTGATATTATGATATGTTAAAGAGACCAAAAATTATTACAAATGTGAAGCCACTGAGCTGATATGGGGAGACTGTACTGATATTAAAAGGGAAATAAAATATGGTATCTAGTAACACAACAGAAGTTCATATTTTACTGTCACGTTGCTTCTTAATTGGAACAAATATTATCTATTATAATATGATTCAACATTAATTAAAGACAATCTATTATAAACATCTACAATGCATTACAACAATTTCATAAATGGGGTTAGAGCATGTCCTCCTATCACAATACAAATACCCAATAAATCTTAATATTATATATCATTCTTTTATAATGATCATGTTGTAGCCTACATGTCAACAATAGCTGCTGTTTTATTTGTATGTATGACATGAATCTTATTTTCTGCCCTTTTCCTGAGAAATGAATTGCAGATTCTTACAAATTTGACGTAGGCCTATATTATTACAGATAACTCACATTTTGAACCTCAATTTGTAAAACAGCCTATTCAGTTGGATTTTAAATGTCTCTGAGTTTTTAACAAAAAAATTCAAATATTTTCATGTAATACATTATATTTTAAAACAAACCTAAATAATAAATTTTTAATTAATATACAACTTTAGAATGTAGTCCTGAATGTGTTCAATCGAAAACCTTGCGTTAAAAGCCTAAACATGCATGTATTAAATAAAATTTCTTATAACAACAGATCAAATTATCTCTATTCCAAAACCATTTTATACAAAAAATAAACATAAAACAATAGAATAACCATAAATCTGAGATATATACACAGTAAAGAAGGGGTTTATGGGAGTGAAGTTTGTGATTTCGTCAGGCAACGAACAGAAGCGGCAGCGTAAGTTGTAACTGACATTGACAACAAAATTCCGAAAATGGTACCACGTGTTGTACAGGTGCCCTTTTCCCCACCACAAGCAAAACTATCCATCCGCGCGTAATTCTTCAATTGTTTTCACATTAGAGCTCCTATTGTCCGCTCCACTACCTTAATTACTGGTACAATGAAATCACGTGACAGGTTCCTAAAACGGAACTTAATTAGTGTAACAACAATCCTTAACGAAGGAACTATTTTACCTGTCAAATTCATTTCCGGCTTTTGCACACATAACAGCGGAAGGATCTATTTTCTTCGGTAGCAAGATGGCTGCGACTTCACCATCAACTGGAAAAACAAATAACTTTGATCTTCTTCTTCAAGCAGGTACTGTATTTACGTCATAAAATATGAATAAGAGCTTTCTAAGATGCTACCGACCCATCAGTCAAACCTCAGTGTTCACTGTCATAAAGATCATTTTGACACAATCTCTCGTCTGCCACTTTTCCAAACCAGGAAGTGGGGGAAAAATACATTTCTGCAATCGCTTCCTGTTATATTCCGATGTCATTGACTGCTCTTCATTGTCTTTTGAGTAGCGGAAAGATGGTCATTCATAAATATCAGTCTATAAATTAACAGCCTGCAGTAAAATCACGAGTAGTAGGACCTCATCGTGCTTTTGTTTTGAAATTTTGGCCAGCAACGATAACAAGTCCGCGTAGAGCACAACACGTGTCTACTTGCTATCCTTGGCAACGTTGTTCATTTCCTGGCGTTTCGTGTAAAGATCTTCAAGCGGCCTCATCTATATCCACATAAAGAAATATATCTTTTGCATATATATGATTTTTTTAACGTTTACAGGTCCAAGAACTATATTTAACATGTTTTGTTATCAAAGTTTTTATCGTGTAGATCCCTTGTTTGGTTTTGTTTATTTATATTCCTATGTAATAAAACTAATCAATAATAATAATAATAATAATAATAACACTTTATTGTCCGCAATACAATGTACATTGGAAATTTGATTTGTGCATTCTGCACCCGGCAGCCACAGTGCAGCGCCAGTTCATGCGTTGTTCTGTCCTTATAATGCTGAGTGTCAAGCAAGGCAGCAACAACTCCCATCTTTTAACGTCTTTTGGTATGACGCGACCGGGAATCGAAACGTTTCTTTCTCCTAACTATCTGGGGTTTTTTTTGAAAATTTCAAATGTTATTTTGTTTTTTTATTTTTAAAAATCATTTTTTATATTTTTGTTGCATTTTACATGAGTTGCGCATACACTGTGAATACATAGAACTACTGATCATCTAAAAAGCAGGTGACAAGTTGACTTTTTTAAATGTTATTTATTTGTTTTTATTGTTATTTTATAATAATCAGAATGGTACATATAAGCCAAATGCAGTTGGCCTATGTTAAACAAAAACATTGTCACTCAATCTATATTACACAACATTCCGCAATTGATTCCTCTGTTTTTTGTTACTTTTTCATTAATGATAACAAACCTGAAGTAATATGAACGCATAATTTGCAGGGGGAATTTGCCGTTGTCTGTCTAATAGTAGATACAAAGTATTATATAAGAATATAATAAATGTTTAATATAATATAATATTGGGCAGGATCAAACATTTCAGTAAATATTTCAGCAATTCTGCAGATGTAGATGGATTGAGGCTAAAACTACTCACTAATTCACAAAATAATATAAAATAAATCTCCTTCTCTATTCGGATTCCTTTACCATATAAAGGTATGAAAAGCATACATTGATTATTATCAATTCTCAACCACTGTTCCCCATTTATTTTTATTTTAGAATACTGTAATAATGTTATTTTTATATAAATATTTCTATGTTTTTTATTAGTTAGCAATGTTAAATTGTAGTCAATCAGGTGAATTGTGTAACCTAAATCCATGTAATTGTATTAAAGTTTATGAAAAGGTATACAACTGACTTGTTGGGAAAATACTATTGAAAGAGTGAATGGTCTATTCACAATGGATGTAATACTACTTAATATGCTTGTTCCACTTTAACACAATAATACTTCACCAATTAATGCAGGTAAATGAGACATTCATAATAGATTATTAATTACAAAGCACCAACTAATGACTTCATCCTGTTTTGATAAATGTTTTTAGAAAATTAAAAATTCCAATCTAAACACATATTGTATATATTTTAAACTATGGAAAAAAGGTGTAACTGCCTGGATTGTATAATATTAAGATATATGCTACTTGAAAATCCAATGTTTTTTGTATAAATAATGGTATGTTAATGCATTATTTCCAAAAAATCAATAAATCTCTGAAATACTTGAAAGGTTTTTGGAGTTAAAAACTAAAAAAAACAACCTTAATATTCTTTTTAAGAATACTCATTTTATGATTTATACTTTTGATCCAATTAAAACTGGCTGTAAAGTTCTGTCTGTCTTGTAAGGTTGTCATTACAGTTAAGACAGTACCCACATGTTTCTTGTTGCCCTTTTGCAAAAATCAACCAATGGAAATAGAGCTGACTGGGCTGAGTTATCCCTTGTAATTGCAGGCCATTGGCAACGGAATGTTTTTTCATTCTCGACGTTTTCCGGGTTAATTTGTTTGAAAAATACATGGCACTTGACTTAGATGTCAATCTTTTGTAATTGTGTTTATTAATTTGTCTATAAAGATATTAACATGCATGGTCAAGAAATCTCAAAAGTATTTTTCTGATAGATACAGGACAACTATATATTGTGACAGTAACTTTTAAGTGAGATGATGAAGATACAGGCCTGTAAAGACATACTTATAATATTATAACAAAACAGCTAGTTTTTGATCAATGTTATCACATAGACTGACATATGTTATCACATAGATAGAGATTATTACCCGAGGAAGTGTGTCATATGACTTTTACGAAACAAGTGTGAATTTTTGTATTGCCCGAGCGAGAGCGAGGGTGATACATAAATTTGCACGAGTTTCGTAAAAGTCATATGGCACACTTTCGAGTGTAATAATTTCTTTATTACCCATTTTATTCCATTTGATTCGCGTTAAATTAGCCAGGAAATGGCCCACTTTCTTTGCGACGGCAAGCTACAGTGACGTCACGAACAATCGTTTTATGACGTCACAGACGGCAAAATACGGGCAGCCGCGGTGAAACAATCGTTGCTAGGCAAACTTGATATGTGCACATGTGCTCATATCAATAATATTAACTCGGTTATTTTCAACCATATGGGTAATAAACTGACATATGTTATCACATAGACTGACATGAAATCGCCACCCATGAGATTAATTATCCTGTTTTGAGTTTATACATTTTCCTCCCAAAAATGCTGCTTGACCGAAGTGGTACTGTGTACTCTTGAACACTGTCATAATAGCTATAATATTCTGTTGTAGAAGATTACAGTGTAAAATCATTTTCAGGTTAATTCTTCAATAGTTAAACTAAGCTTGTTAAAAGTGACTATAGCTTTGTATTTTGATGATGGTGACAGCTCCAGAACTATTAGGGGTGAAACGGTACACTTGGGCTTCGGTTTGGTATGTATTGTGGTACAAGACCCTCGGTTCGGTACAATTCGGTTCGGTACAAAACCAAGAATGTCTTTCAATATATGAACTAAAATCATAACAAATCACATGTTTTTTCTTGATAAAAAGTTTGTAGGCTGTGGAAATAATTTGGTTTTTAAAAGTGTACATCTGAAAATGTAATTACACCTGAGTTAGTAACATAATTGTTTAATTGAGTCATATATTCGGTATGTACCGAAAAATCACTTTAATGTACCGTGTACCAAAACGAAAGCAAAATGCCGTGGTTCAACTACTGTAGATGTGAACCGTTTTACCCTTACACACTATTCTTTGATCATGACAATTAGACCTGTGTGACTGACTACAGGTACATAGAAGGCTTGGAAACAAGAGAAATATATGTGGAACTAGGAGTTTAACCAATGCAATATAATGCCAAGAAAAAAAGACTTGTTTTGGTTGTGTGATTTCTTCATATGAAATAGAATACAGTACACACTTGTGAACTCAGAACACTTTAACTCCATTTCCACCAATAATTGAGATGGATGAACATTCAACAAGGTTCTAGGGGACATTGTTTGGTAGATGTAAAGTAAAAAGGGAAACTAATGAAGTCAATGGAGTGAGTTATTGTTTAACGCTGCTTCAGCCATATCGCAGCCATTGGCGGCGGAACTCAATGGAGATATTCTTACTAAGAATAAGTTCTCATGTGCAATAGGATTTATATCAGCCAAATCATCAAAGGAGTTTTGGATTGTACACAGTACAATACAACAAATTACATTGACACCATTCAACACTGATCAATCCAGGCTTGATAATACCGGTACAAATTGTTTGAAGCATCCATAAAATATTGACAGTGGCTGCCTGTCAAAGTTAAAATCTTTTGATTATCTCCCTTTGACTTCTTGCTTCATCTGTTGCTTCAGTGATGAAAATAAACTGTTTGTGTGTAGAGATGACTTGATTTTTTTTTTAATGCTTTCTTCCATATTTGTCTTGTAATCGTTGTGAATAAAGCTGTCAATGTCCATACAATGAGAAGTCTTGTTCAATTTTGTAAGCATATTGTATTTGATGACCCATATATTATGGTGAAACAGCTAGTGTCATGTCATTAACCAATGCCAATGCCCATACAGTAACACTGACATGTTTCCTATTACCTATTTATTGTTACATTTTCCTTTTGCAACTTTTTTTTTTTCATCATATGATTGATATGTGACATTTTAAAACAAAGCACAGACACAAGAAAAATGGGCTGTTTTGGTATTTTAAATTTAAAAGTTTTTTTTTCCAGAATTTGTTAGATTGAAAAGTGTAATACTTTCACAAAACTCAAGTGCATTTATGACATAAGTTTCAAGTATAATAGACATTTTGAAATTATAAATAATTTGTTTTCCCTCTCTGATCTCAATCTTTTTCTAATTGATATATTTTCTGTGAAAAGTATCACAGCTTTGAATTCAAAGTGAAACAACAATATGTTTAAACCTGTAAAAAAAAAAATTTGGAAATTGACAATTTGACAATTATTACTAATATTTAATTAATAAGTGCAAAACATTGACAGAATCTCATTCAAATAATTTATCAATTTTTGCTGAATGATACTGGCACAATTTTGTTATTTAATATTTCAAATGGATACACATATTGTTTTATGGTTTTATTTAATGTTTTTAACAATCTTTTTGTCTCTAAGACAAAACTTGAACTAAGACACCAATCAAGTCTAGCCAGCTTTGCTGAGTCAGCTATTATGAAATTATTATTCAAGAACATTCATTTCATCCGCTTTTGAAATATACACATTTTACATATTTTTTCCCCTGTGTTTGTTATGGTAATCTATATCAGTACTACTGCTTGATGATCATCAAGAGTTAACCGTCAGCTTGGTGCCAGTTGCTCTCGGGTTTCCGAGTGACGCTTTTAGTTCGATCCATCTCCCTGTCATTAGAACATGGTGTTATATAGACCCAGTCTGAGGTGAAGTGACAGGCTCTATCACTGGCTCTGAAACTGTTACGCTGTTGCTATTTATGTCTTCAGTCAGCGCTCAGAACGGATCAATATCTCTGTTGGCAAGATGGAAATAAACTTATTGATCATTTGATTTAGCATGATGTCTTCCAAATAGAGCTTGCATCGTGTAACTCGATGCTTAAAGTAACAGAAAATCATTCCCACTTTGTTTGGCATAGATTGCAATGAAGAAACAACAAATCCTCCTTGCTCATGCGGCTACTCTTCAAACATGGCAGCATGTTGACCAGCCGTTGGGTCATGGAGTGCTCTGCGATTTCCTCCGTTTGAAAATTCAGGAAGCGATAGACACTGATTTGTATACTGTGTATCATTGGCGCAGGGAGGGCACGAGGTGCGTTGGGGAGCAGTAAGGAGAGACGGACGGACGGAGGGTGGGAGGGATGGAGGAGATGCAACATGCACTTAGGTTTATACAAACATGAGCAACTACGGTTCTTAATTTAGCTCTTTCTGGTGATACATACTTTAAATTTCCCGTTGTTGATGTGTCAGATGTTGCCGGATATACGTGGTCAGTGCGAGGGGGACGTGTGGTTAGATAATGGCCAAGTAGGAACACGTCCGTTTGATAGCTTCCCGTCACTACATTGCCGTATTGTTGTGAGATCATGAGAAACTTTACCAGCGGGTGTGCTGATGATGTGGAAGTGCAGACGTTAGCAATTAGTAATATTGTGGGAATTTCCTTCATTAAAGCAAATAATTGCAAAAATTTTAATAATTGAGTGCTAAACATGCTAAATGAGAAAACTATTTCTCAGATATTTTAGAATTTTATTTCTGCTTTTACGAATTTATATGGATGTAGTAAGAACATCTTTTTTTTATTGATAAGTAGGTTTGAATTAAATAAAACAACATCTTTTTGAAGAGAAAGTACCATTTAAAAATAGTTCCAACACAAAACAAAACATCAAATGTAAATATTTCTGAACTAACAAGTTAAATCATTATTTAAATTCTAGTGAAGAAATATCCTTGCGATCTATGGTGGAATGTAGTCATCAGGAATCAAAATATTTATAAAGCATTAAAACTACTTTCTAATATAGAAACATGAAAATGTATATGTATATGGAGACGCCAAGGAGTGACATATCCTTTGAAAGAACAGTTAACTTAAAGTAATGGAAATAACTGTGTTACTCTTTATTACTTATATCGATTGAAAAAATGTTCACGTCATCAAAAGTGTTCTAACGTCACGTATGTACTTATGATGAGGCATAGTTGCCATGACAACAGCAGATGAGTGCCAGGGGAAAGATGAAAATGATTTATGCTGAAAAGCAAGAAAGGCAAGAATATGCTCATATGATCTATATATAATATCTGTTCTTGAGAAATACCCTTCTTGTATGGAGGACGAGATGTATTCTCACAGCTGTGCCGTGATAATATCTCTAGTCGACCCAGTTGGACCAGATAGGCATTGTGATTGCCAAGAAACTACATACCTCCTTGTGATTTTTTAAAAATTATTCAATTTTTGCTCTTTCTTCATATTGGGAGATTAAAAGCTTCTCAAGGGTAAAATGGTCTGATGTAGCAAATGTAGCAAAATACGTGGACTGCCAGGTTGCTTCGTTGGTTTGTGTTATTAACCAATGAAATTAAAGTATTTTACCAGAAGGTAAGCTAATATTCAAGTCCCCCAGTGCCTGTATTACACCATGGAGTATAAATCTTTAACATGCAGAATGTCTCCAAACTATACATATATCAGTGGTATTATACTTTAGACTCATCCTATACATTATTTATATCATTACTATAAAATACACATGTCACTATTGCATGCTTTGTTGAACTGCAGAATTAAGAGAGTTAATTTTGTACATTGAAAGATCAATTTCGCTGTACTAATCAGTTAAATGATGATTTGAATAGCTTTGTGCTATTTTCATGCAATTCTCACAAACTATCGTGTTAACCATATGCTACCTATGACATGGAGAAAATACACCTTAAACTTTGAAATATTCCTAATTTTTACTACGTTTGGAAAACAGTGTTAACCGTTGATCATTTCTACTTCCCTCCCGCCCACATCAGGCAAGGGTTAACTTCTGGCAGTAAGTGTTAGGTCTGTTAGTGTCGGTATTGTTTTCATGTGAGAAAGAAGAGGGAGAGATTGAAAGCGCACTCGTCAGAAGCATGTGAGAGAGAGAGAGGCAGTTGGTAACGTGGAGCTGGAGCTTGGATCATTTGCGTCATCAGTTGCCATGTGGCATTTGCTTCCACTACTCGTGTCCTTCATTTCCCCAGTTTGCAGGAAATAGGTTCCGCACTTGCAAGAATACTGCACAGGAAGTGAGAATAGCACTCTGGCTATGGGCCGCCTGCCAAGAGAAAGGTCATCTCAATCAAACGTGTTTAATTCACTTGTCGCTCCTGAATGGCAAGCTGTGAAGGTGGATCTGGAGCTGATGAATAATTCAGATTCATAACTATAACTTTGCTCTTTAAAATACTGAGAATATCTTGAGTGATTGATAGGCCAGTTTAACTAATAAAATTGATAAAATATGTGAAATTTTCATTATCATGTGTTCTCAAACTGCAGTTAAAAACTGAAAGTTTCAGATGATTTTGTTCAAAATGCTCAAACTATTTTTTCCGCCTCCGTGATAACATTGTTCTGAAGTAATGTTTAGTGAGCAAAATGTCAGAGGTTAGATCGTCAGTAGGAAGACAGATTTTGTTTCCTGCAGTGGATACAGGTACCTGATGTCGGAAAATCACTCAAATAAATGTTCCTTTATCATTCATCCATTAATCTTTGATGAAGAAACTGCATTTTATCATTTTTGTTTCTTTTTTTAAGGACATTTTCTTTGAGTTAAAAAGACATGTACAAAGACAAAATCCTCGTCATTATTTTTTCCAACAAAAAATAAAAAAGTTGTACCGCCCTCGTCACTTGAGATACATTTAACTTATTTATGCAGCCTAATATGGCATGGATATTGGAGACGACCAATGTGCTATTTATCACTGAAGACATGAAATTGAAAATATGCATAAATCTATTTTGAAGAATAGCTTGCATTGTTGGCATCAACACATTTAGAATTAACGTCATAGACAAAACTTGACGTCAAAACATTGTTACTTAAAGATACTTTACCCTAGGGCTCCGAATGACAAATATGAACCCTCGATATGTAAGAGTAACAGTTGGGAAACCATATGTTTCTATCTGCATGGGAATGAATTTTATAATTAAAATTAATTTTATGATTTGTTTTTCACTTTATTATTTTCAAAATATATTTATATCATGACAATATGTTAGTCATTGTGAATCTCTAACATCATGATAAGTTGGATGGTAATTAAGCTGACAGTAAATGTATGTTATGCATAAATGCAGACACGGTCAGATGAGGGGCATTGTTGCTGTGGGTGTGAGAGCTTGTTGTATAGCCCAGGGTTAATATGCAGGGACACACAGAGCCATGTAGACTTGCTTTTAGTCGCTCAGATAGGATATAATTATTCAAAATATTTAATTTCTAATATTTGAGGGGAATTTTGAATATTTTCTAAATGCCTACTTCAAATCTTTATACAGGGCGGGATAGCACAGTGGTTAGCCTGTTTGGCTTCAGATCAAAAGGTCTTGAGTTTGAATCCCGCCGTTGCTTTCTTTAGAGAACTGTTCTACATGTCGTAAGGTTTGGGTGCAATGCTACACTGAATTTAGTGCAGTACCAACCTTGCTTTGCTAGTTCCAGCCAATGGTCGCAGGTATCACTGCAATGCATAGCCGCAGGCTTTCTCCCTGCAATAAAGCTAACTGTCATGATATAAGTGTAATACTCCTGACTTTACTACATCTTTGTAAATAGTATTTTCTGGAGTGTAGTAATCTCAATCTTTATGAAAAAAAGATATGGAAAGAAGTTGATATCTATGTATCTTATTTTATAAATTATGAACTTTTATACTCAATATCAAAGGAAAGGCAAATAATCTTTTAAACTAAATAATGATAATAACATTGTTGACTGAAGAACAGTGTCCCACTTTTGCGTTTTGTAATTTTGGTAACATTTTGTTCAGTGCATATTTGAATACCGTATAAGAACTTTCTATATATGAAATAATGCGCTTTCTCCACACGTAAAAGTACGCTGCACTGAAATGGTCAAGCCTGTCCACCTCCATCACAGGATATTGTACTTGATTGAGAATATTGACAGAGAGACAAAGTGAGTGCTCAATCAGGATAATTTTGATGTAAGGAGTCACACTAGCTGATGTCAAGATTAGGGCTTCCACGGGTCCAAAATATTGGACTCGAGTACTCGAGGGGTTGGACTCGACTCGGACTCGAGTACTCAAAATTAATACCTTCAGCTAAGTGGCAACATGTCACAATAACATTTTGTAAGTCTTTGAGGTTTTAGATTATGCATACAGTGGAACCCTACTACGATGTACTACCCATTTCGCGATACAATATGGCCAGATGTCCCCAAAATAACCAGTACCCATACAACGTTCAGCACTACAGTTGATGTATCTAACATCATTTCAGGTTCAAATAAAATAATTATTGATAAAGACATGCAGATGACAGAGAAGGAAAATTCCAATAAAATAATATTTACATATGTTCTCCTTCAGTGACAAAGGTATACAGTACAGAAGACAAACGGGTACTGTTGAATAAATGTGTGACAGTGTCGTTATTCTTATTCAAATCAAGTGTAAGAAATCTAGATATGGAATAGCTAGGAAGGAATTTGCCATCTAATGTTTATATTAAAAATCATTGCAGTGTGTGAGACTATGGTCGCCATGTTTATAAACAAAGAATGGTCTTGATCATTTCATGAAGGGTAGCAAGTATAAAAGTAGAAATTGGTTGAGATTTAGATACTCAATATTAATATAATAAACAAACTAAAGTTTGATTGGTTGTGCCCCTGGTGATTTGACCATACACTTGACATGGAATATTTTACCATATGTCGGTGTCATTATCATTATTCTGTAGTGATATAAGATTTCGATTATTGCCTTTTTATTTCACAAATACACTGAAATAATAACAGAATACATTTATTTTATCTTCTGAAAAAGCGTAACATTAAGTATTAGATATGAAATTTGTCTACTGTAGCTTGTCAACTGGATCAACATACAAGCAATAAACCCAAATTTAATTTTAACATCAGTATATCGACCAACTTGACCATATAATCTTCATATTTATTTACATTTGTTGGTATAAACTTCATCTGATCTCATCAATTCAATGTTTTATGTGGTTGCATTGTACGATTTTAACTGCGACCAAGGCTGATGTCACTGTTCACTTGTAACGTGGTATAGAACTTGCCCCTCAGGTACCACGACATACAGGGTCCACTGCAGTTGTCGTTCAATCAGAGACATGTTCACTGTATATAACTTGCACAAGGTGACTAAAATTAATGTGAAATTAATGTGATCTTTTATCGAGTACTTGAGTCCCAGAAAATGTACTCGAGTCCAGCTATACCAGACTCATACTTAAGTACTCAAGTACCCGTGGAAGCCCTAGTCAAGATACAGGAATAGGGTGAGAAAACAACTCCCAGTGATTGTCTTGGGATAGTCAGGTGACAAATATTCTGATAAAATTTTTACAAGCATTTAATAATTTTAGATTGAAAAGATATATATATTAAAGGTGACTGACAGCTTTGAGAGACCAGCGACAAACAAAACGATTCAGAGACAAATACTCTGATATTGCTAAAGACGACCAATAGACAGTCTAGCAAGAGACAAGTGACAGAGGAGCAGATACCTGAACCGAGAGCATGACAGGAAGTAGACTGGTTCTAGCCCCACCTCCCTGTCAACTGGTGCTTCCTCTGTACAGCCGCTCGCTCACTTCCTGCACTTGCTGAAGGCTCCTTCCTCATTTCTTGGTTTTAGGGAACTTGTTACAAATATTCAATGAAGTGATTGTCATCTTTTTACAAAAACTTTTCACAAACTTTATCGATGTTGAATTTTCCTAGGTGATGAGTTGAGAGTCGTTTTGGTCATTTCTAAACATGATCCTTTGCAAAGTCGCCTATTTCTCACAATTTAAAGAGACAATTCAAAAAGCACATCCATCTATCTATCTATCTATCCAAGCCCATTTCCTCTGACTCAAAGTCTATAAAGCCAATACAGGCAAAGAAATAGAATCTTTGAATTAAATCTATCTCCTACACAGTTTTAGGGAGAATAGTTCCTAGTGTTTGTTTAATCTCCTTCTTAATTTAATTAACAGCGGTACAAAGATTGCTTCATACAGGAATTCAGGCGCTCACTCAACTAAAGGCATCGTTACATCAGTAACATCATTGTGATCTAGGTGTATACATGCTGGCTGTTGGTTATATTATCGTTGTAGTGTGTGAGCACGACACGGATCATGGTTAACGTGATCGGTGACTGACCGACCTTGTATTGTTTGTAGTTGTTAGAAGCAAGTTTTTACCTGCATTGGTCACCTTTGGATCAAGGGATTTGAATCTCGCCAATTACTGAAACTAAATGAAAGAGAATTGTTTCACATGCAATTAGGTTTTGATTTTTTGTCACGTTTTATAAACAGTAAAGGGACTCCAATTATTTAGAAACTTCAAATTATCGTATTATAAAGTAGTTTGTCTTTCAGAAAACTTGTGTTAATTTGCCTCAAATGGGTTTGATTTAGATACCTCCTTGATGTTTTTGAAATAATGATATATTTAAACATTTTTTTTTCACAATTGATAGAGTTTAATGAAACAAGTTGCCACAAGAAGCTTGTGTTTAATAACCTGCTTGTTATAGAATATCATTTCCTTTGACCTTTGTTTAATAACCATCTTGTTATAGAATATCATTTCAATTTACCTGTGTTGTTTAATAACCTTCTTATTATAGAATATCATTTCCTATTACCTTTGTTTAATAACCTTCTTGCTATAGAATATCATTTCCTGACCTGTGTTGTTAAATAACCTTCTTGTTATAGAATATCATTTCTTAAGACCTGTGTTGTTTAATAACCTTCTTGTTATAGAATATCATTTCCTATTACCTATGTTGTTTAATAACCTTATTGTTATAGAATATCATTTCCTATGACCTGTGATGAAAGGAATTGGCTGAAAATTTGTCTTTAATCAAGTATGATTTGTGACGTAAGCTGCATTTATGATGCACCTGCGCCATCCGCTGTCAAAGATCGTATTGATAAAGGTTCGGCAGCATTGTATAGGTCAGTGAATGTGTGTCAATAGGGAAGATCTGATACATCCGATCATTTATATAAAAGTCATAGTGACGTTATAGTCCTTATTGATTGAGTCAAGGGATAGCATAGTGACGTTATTCAATGTTCGCTGACGTTCGACTATTTATGAAGATTCAAGCGTGTTACCTTTGTCATCACAGGCGTCCCTGCAGTTTCAATCAGTTAGGGTTTAGGTACATCTTGGTTGGTTAGTTTCAATCAGTTAGAGTTTAGGTACATCTCGGTTGGTTAGTTTCAATCAGTTAGGGTTTAGGTACATCTTGGTTGGTTAGTTTCAATCAGTTAGGGTTTAGGTACATCTTGGTTGGTTAGTTTCAATCAGTTAGGGTTTAGGTACATCTTGGTTGGTTAGTTTCAATCAGTTAGGGTTTAGGTACATCTTAAGGATTGCCCAAGATGATAACATCAAAATAAAAATCAGTATCACAGCTTGTTTATGATAAGTATCAAGTTGGATTAAGTTCAGACGAATTTCTATTTCCTTGACTGGATTTGTGTTTCCCCAAAGCATACAAAGCATTAAAGAAGCTGATTTCCAGGAAAATCTTGCTTTTCTTATGTTTACCACTTCTAAATGCCCTTTAAAGACCTAATACAAATCAAGTTTCAATGTAAATGAATGTATGTGGTCTGTTTATATTGGTTCTGATAAGTTTAGATTCAGATTAAGGTCAAAGGTGCCTGTATGGTTCTGTATGGTATTTTCTTGACTGGATCTCCTCTGCATGACTGCCCAAACTGAATAACAGGTCTAGCTGTTTAGGAGGACACACAGGAACCTGTTGGGCAGGTTTCCAATGACTCCTTCCACTCGCGGAGTGAGTGACCAGGGTATTGCTGTGTGTGTCCTCTATTTCCTTGTATTGAGCTCCTGTAGTAGATTGACCTGGCTAGCTCGCATGGATAAACACCCCGGGGCCGTGTACTGATAACAGGGCTACTGGATATAGGGGAGGTGTGGGTGCCTGGCTCTTACTTACTTACTTACTTACATACATACATACCTCTGTATCTGGACAGGAAGAGAGTGTTATTGTGTCTTGCCTATCAGCTACAATTGATTGTTGGGCCTGATGCTACATGGGATCGTGTTCCAAATCTGCTGCTTGGTAATATTGTCTCATCAGCAAGTCTCATTGAGACACTGCTGTTTTATTTCCTCCCCCTCATCCTACTGCAGAGTGTCTGTCTGTCTGTCTGTCTATCTGTCTGACTACACACCAGTGATACTGAAGTCAGTGGTTCAGCCAGCCAACTATATGTACAGCCCATGCAGATCTAGATTAGCATCACAAGTGCGTGCCGCCGCCACCACGACCACTAGTCACATGACCTGGACTAGCTACGACACTCTCTCACTCACTCACTCAGCAAATAAAACACAGGCAAGCGGTATCTGCATATTGAGGCCAAGCTGGCTGCTAGTTGTACTTCCTCACTGAGGAAAGGGTGCACGCATATTTGAATGCCTTGCCCCACTTCCGAAGTAGTGCTGAAAGGAGTCAGTCCTGTGACGAGAATCAACAAGCACACTGAGCTGTGCTCTCTGGCTAGCTAGAGGACAGACAGACGAGCAGGCAGCCAGCCAGTCAGGACACTCCACTCTACTCTACTCTACTCCCGCAGTATTCACTGAGCAAGCAAGCAGGCAAGCGAGCCGAGCTGAGTCGTCAGTCGAACTCAACTGAGGCAGGAGACTAGACTATAACATAGCACACGAGGACAGTTAGTTGACCAGCAGACAGTGACTGACTGACTCTCTCTGTGAACTCGGTGAGGGATGGTACTCTCTCACTGACATGCTGTCTTTCTAGAGGACTTCCATATACTCGGACTACATCACTAAACAAGATACAGCCTGGACTCTTGTGATTCCCGGATTACCCTTCCTGTTACAAGCATGCTCAAGTTGTCAATCCCACCTGTTGATCCCCACTGTCATGACAGACTCGGCTTCGGTCTGCATTATCCCATGGCCTTCTCTCCTCTATGTATGCCTATGGTAGACCCTGTTCTGGATCTATCCATGAAGTCCAGACATGAGTCTTCCGACGAAGTGTCAAGTCAGGATAGTGACCAAGACCGCATGAGTGACCAAGGGAGCCCTGGACAATACCCGACAGGAGGGACATATAAGAAACATCTTCTCAAGAGATATTGTAAGTCTGATATCAAAGACCATATTTCAACTCGCTTTTCTCATTTCTTATTCGTTCCTCAACTCATATTGACGTTGTATTACCATTATATTATACGTTAACTGTCACCAAATATTTTTAAGGTAGCATTGACGCTATTTCAATTAAATTTTCTTAGAAACTTATCTTAAACTTATATATCATCGATGAAATTCTTCTTATTCATCTTTCTAATCTCATCCATAAAACCTTTCTTTTCATATTTCTCGCAACAAACATAATGTATTTTATTTATTAGTTATTTTTTTATATATCTATTCTTTCTTTTTTTATAATAGAATTGTTCTTTTTCTTCTTATTAAATAAGGTAATTATGTCGTAAACAGACCTTGATTGTGATGCCTCTCATTCTGTCACCTGTGACATATCACAGAGAAAAACCCCCCAAAAAATAAAAAATAAACGAATAGTGTTAATTTATTTAATTTAATTAACACTAATTGTGATTGTTCATATTTGAAGAATTTTTTAAATAACTCAGTTTTCTTCTGAAACACTTGTCATGATGCAAATGCCAAACCAAAGACTGTCAGTCTCTCTGTAGAATTCGTTTCTTAGGTTGCTGTGTTCTTTCTTTCATTTTGGTTGTTATTTTGTACATGAATTAGGTTATCGATTGTCTGAAACCCACATCTCGTCATTTATTCTTATTAATCCAGACAAACTCAATCAAATGATCCAAGATTAACTATGTTATGCGCACTGTTATTTGCGCAGTTAAATGATAAATATAGAATATAATTGAAAACATGTCGAGCAGAGACATTTCTGTTAAAGAACACCTGTTGACTATGTCCAAAATTATTGTTGTACCCTAATGAGAATTTATATAAGACAATATAGTGCAACAAAGTGAAATATTTATAACACTGTACCATAATAATTTCGATAAGACAATATTGTGCAACAAAGTGAAATGGTTATGACATTGTACCACAATAAGTATAAAAATAAGACAATATAGTGCAACAAAGTGAAATGTTTACAACATTGTGTAGAAGTCAACAACCAACTAGACTGCAGTGACACAGTATAAAGCATCTGAAAAAAGTGAACTTAGAGTCGCAGAAAGAAGAAAAGGAACCTCGACCTCGTTGCAACTACCCTACATTTCCTGTAAACTTAGCGGATGGCGATAATAACATGCGTCTATGTTTTCTGACTGACAGTCTTTCACCCCTTACACTGCAGCTGAACTGTCATTTGCCCTCCACATGCACGTTATACGTGGCCATTTTCTTTCTCTAGTTACATGTTTAGTTATCTGTGTATTTCATATTTATCACCACCTGTTTTAAACAGGTGAATGACGAAAGTATTTACAGAAGCTTTCTTGTGATATCTTCTTTTCAGTGGATACATGTAATTCAAAGAGATGCAACAGTCAATGAGCTAGGGATTTACAAAATGAGGTTATCAAGGGATATTTGGAGATCAGGGTGTGTTTGTTTGGAAGTGTGGGGGGGGGGGGGATTTCAAGTGTAAAATCTGTCTTGATGTATGCAGTAGTTATGTTAGCTTAGAAAGGGTTGTTATTGGTGTTATGGGGATATCAGGAGGTTGACATGGCGGGGGGTGTGAGGACATGGGAAGATCAGGGGGGTGGGGGGTGTCGAGAAGGGGGGTTTGCAGAATAAGCGGTGTTGAACAAGTACAGGAAGTGATACGGCCCACCAGGGGTCAGGTATTGTCTGGTGGCTATACCCACCTCCCCTGATGTAGTTACAAGAGGGAAATAGGCCCACGGTTTTAACTTCCCACTAGGATGTAACTTGATATACCTGCTGAAACCTGTATGGGCAAATCTTCCTTTGGATGTCTCATTTATGTAGAGCACAGTTTGTATATTTGGTCACGATATATATTTGTTCACTGAATGTGTCAAAATAACTGCCCTGTAATAAACAATGGCTTAAATTTCTGTTACCAGTTTTTCTATTGAAATTAATTAAAACATTGTGTACTGTTTCTATTGTGAGTCTCCTGATTAAGTTTCTGCATGAGTGGAGGGGATGCTACAGATCACAGTTTGGCAGGCAGTGTTGTGGGTGAGCTTGATGAATGGTTGTCCCTGGTGACGACAGATCCACCTAAGACAGGTTGTGGGGGTTATTTCCTATTCAGGTTTTGCTTGTCCTTGATGGCCCGACTGATTGAGATGTTTGATACATGCCCCAGGCCCCTGACAACTCCCTCTTGATTGAGTTGCTTGATGGTGGTGATGCTTTCTTGACGACTTGTTCCAACACCCTGGGGAAACTGTCCTCTCTCGGGTCGACAGCTTCATCTTAACACGCCTCAGGTCATCATTAAACATGTCCCCAAGTTGTCCCCAACTCGTCATCATTATGTCATTTCCTGTTTCTTCTTGTTCTCGATCGCTCAAGCATGGTGTTCAATCATGTAGAGCCAATAATCCGGTAACTTTTCTCTGACAGATTCCCTCGGCTGCCATTCATTGTTCCAGGAAAACTTCTGAAGGGTATCAGGAAGTCTGTGTTCTCTCAACCGTGGTTAATGCCCCTAGGATTTACTGCTATTTGAAGTTACATAGGTACACATGGATTACCTCCGTTCTTTTGTAGATTATTTCCTAATAGTGTTATCTACGAGTTATTGATCATGTGATTATGACTGTTGGGACATCAGTAAAGATACTGCGTAATAGTTTGTCCTTAATACTTAAACGGGAAGAATATATCACTTGACAGTTGTGAGATCACCATCATCATTGTATTTTTCCTTGTTTCTATGTTTAGACCAGGAACTATATCTACTTGAGATCACGAGCAAGTCTTTCCTCTAGTGCCACGCTGTACCCCAGATTATCAATTGCGAGACCTTTGTGTTGGGATGAGTTCAGACAGCTTAGGTGCGAAGTCAGAAGTTAGACAAGAGTTTCCTCCTGTGATAACCGGGGACAGTAGTCTTTGTGTTATCTCTCATTGTCCCCATTGTATCCCGTTGTGAAAAGCTCTTCTGTTTTAATAAGCAATCTTCCTTGTTTCCTGATTGTGTAATGAGGAGATAGCAGGCTTGATGGTTCTTGTTAGGAAAGTTTTTAAGTTTGGAAAGTTTTTTTTGGTGAAAAAATGTTTTTTTCTCATTGAAAATTTAACGTGACATTAAGGAAATAAATTTTTGGAGTTGTTATTCATTTGTATTTAGTTAATGTCAGTCTTTTGTTTAAAATTTCTTTGCTGGCTAAACTTGCATATAGGCTTGTGTTAAACATATTTGTGCAACACCTTTTTGCAAATATTCCTTTTTTTGGAGTGTGTTTTTTAAAGAGTCTTTTGTAAATGTAAAATATTGTCAGATTAGAGTATATAATGATTTCTGTTTGGTTTAATAAAAAATCTTACTTCATATATCATTGACATTTAAACAAAAGTATTAAATACTGGTAGTACAATTCCCATTTAGTTTTCTGTTTTAGTGTTCAACTAGTAACTTTTGTCTCTTGCATCAGTGTAGTCTTACACTCAAGACTCTGATAAAAAAAAATTATTCATAAAATATCACCATTTTATTTTCAGCACTGAAATCAGAGGCTCCTTTCAATATTTAATAAAATGGTGATATTTTCAGAATAAATATTGCTTTCAGAGTCCAAGTGTGGGACTAGTCAGTGTATATTTGGTTGGTGTTGAATGTTGCCTAACTGGAGGAAAGTACTGCTGCCTCGTATGGTCAGGAAGTCCATCTCCTAGCCCAATGTTTCCTCATGTTCGGGTCATGTCGACACCAATACTTTCAAGGCTAAAGGAAGTCACTTAATTATTTCACGTTTTCCTGTTGCTCATTTCGATGTAGGAAGTTTTATATGTACAGGCTTGTTTGTTTTGTAAACTGATTGTGTTTCTTTAATAACAGTTGGTTTGCTGTGTTCAGAGTGGTGAGCATCTGTTGATTTATTCCAATCTCAAACTGAAAGTTCTATGCCTTACGAATGAAGAAAAATGGTTTAGTTTAGAAAAAAAAACTTTAGTTGAGATAGAAAAGATCTTTGAAAATTTAATGAGTTTCTCCTCTTTTCTGTTAAAATTTAAAGAATATTTCTAAAATTCAAGAAAGAAAGCCTAATACAAAATGTCATGATGAACATAAATGCTGAGTAAACAGAACAAAAACCTTGCCATATGAGATTCTGAGTGCACAACGAAAGTTAAAAATCTGCTACAAATATCCTTCTTGATTTGAACTTTTCTGTAAACTTTGGTGCAGTGCAGTGGCTTGAGGAGATTTGCCTCGTCACCAATGTTTGTGGACCGCGTCCCACGACACCGAGGTTATGTCCACAATCACACTGGTCCCAACAATGTGACAAACTCCAGCATTTGCTTAGAGCTACTTCCCCAAACCCTCACAAACAATAGCTGAGGAGATGCAGCGTGGTGACGTTCATTCCGCTCTCTCGCCTACCAGCCCGTCTGTTTGTCAGGGTGTTGATAGGAACAACTAACGCAACTTTAGTTTTATTTTACTGTTGCACAGAGGTTGTCTTGTTGATGGACTGAGAGGCCAAAGGTCACCAGTTTTACTTATAGAGCATGGTTTTCTTAAAAGTTCTAGCTAAAATTAAAAATATATACATGTGTTCAGCACCAAACTGGTCGTATTCAATACTTTGTAATCAATGTCAAGCTGGTCATATTAAGACATTTTTCAGCACCTAACTGGTCATATTCAGTGCCTTGTCTTCGGCATCTATTCAATTCTTTGTATTCAGCACCAATCTGGTCATATTCAACGCCTGGCTCCTCGTATTCAACACTAGGCTTGTTATATTCCACGTGTTGGAGGATGCTGGAGGTGAACCAGTTCACTTTGTTTACACCGCTGCTTCCCTCCCTCTGCTGGTGCCGCCGCCACCGATGCTGAATCTCTGTATCATCAGGTGCGCTGTGAGGTTCTCACACACGGGCATGTTGCTGCTAAATATAAACCACTTCAGTAACACCGCTGAGACTATTTACTCTTCTATCCTTCTATTCAGATGTCTTCACATTGAACAAGTCCAACTAGCTTATCAGGAGTTTGGCTTAGTCTTCTTTGCAACTTGATTTGTTTGAAAATTCGGGCTTTGGTCTTGTGTTTTTGAAAGATTTGATTTTGTGTTAGTAAATACAAACACTTTGTTAGCTGGTGAACAATATTATTGTTGTACGTTTTGTGAGTCGATTGTTTTCACTGAGACCCTATGTTTACACAAATTTAAAAGTGACAATTTTGAATTTGTAATGTTTATAGTTTAGACAGTTCATTGCCATTAAAAAAAAGTATACATACTTGAAACATTTTTTATCTATTTGAACTTATTTGACTCTTATTCAAAAACGTAAAACAGACCACTTGTTGCTTGAGAAGTCATCATTCATCGAGTCCATTCTCGACAAGAAATTACTCAAACACTTGTTGATCAGTCATAAGGAACCGGTTTTTAAAATTCTTTCAAAATGGGACCATAGAAGAGAAGTAGCAAGCCACGAAACGTTATCAAACAGGAGTGGAAGTTTTGGTCTTATCAATCTACTTCCAGGCCAACTACACGACCACCTTGTCATGCTCGCCAGCCAGCCAGCTTATGCAGGGAACCGTCATGACCTAGTTTAACAGCCCGTGTCAACCATGTCCTGTACATCGGTGCAGGCTCGCTAGTTTCAGCTAGTTTCAGCTTATCATCGGACTTGTTTGTCCAGAGCTGGCCCACTTACTAAGCCTATTTTGTAAGCTATCTCCAGCGGAAGGCTTGATAAGGGTACGTAGCTACACGCTCGAGCTATCTACCCGTCACCTGATCTCCGCTCTTATTCAGGTTGCCTTTTGGTCGGAAGAGGAAACTGAATTCACGAGATCTTTTCCTGCTAAGTGGTTCAACAGGCTGTAGCTTGTTTGCTTGATATAGATTACCTACCTACCTAGCTACCTACCTATCTACGTAGTGACCTCGTGTGGCACTCTGCCAGGCGGTTGATATCGCCCGATTAGCTACCTCACCTACAGAAAACTGCCCAGTCACATGTACTTTCCTTTACTGCACGTTATTCTCATGAATAAATCAGTCGAGAGTTGTGGTATGCATAAAGATGAGCTTTTGTATGAATAAAAACAGTTTTTTTTATGGTAATGAAGTTGAATTCATGAACAATGAACGATAAATATAAATGCCATCTGGTGTTGAAGTCTTTCTCTTTTAATATCTTCTGATTAACAACTAACAAATAACAGTCTTTGGCTGTTAATATTTCATTTTTGACGAATAAAGTAAATGTTGTACGTACAGTAGTGAATTTGAACAGTTGTGACCACTAGGAGTTGTTATTCACATATTCATGATTTCATTCTTAAAAAATGAGTTGTTGAATAATAAATTTGTCAATCAATATTGTTTGTTGACATTATATATTTGATGAATATTCAAATGATTTGGTTTTGTAATGGACTTGAACATTTGTGACCAAAAATATATTTAATACCCGGTAACTGGGTTTGATGAATGTTGACATAGTCTTTACTTGATTGATTGTAACGGGAAAGAACTATTAATACGTTGATATTTGTTAGGTTTTATTAATGTTTTTATGTATGTTAAAAGTCAATGATAACTCCATCTCTATCCTGGATTGATAGAAACTCAAATAGATACATAACCTTGATAGCACTTTTGTGATTAATTATTTTAACAATGTTTATTACATATTTATTTTGGAAATATAAAAAATATTGTTAAAATTCTGTGCAGGTTTTAAGTTGCTAAACAATATCCTATAATATTATCCATATACAATAAAGGATATGTAATTTAAACATATTTATTTCCAATAACAAATCTGTATTGATAAAAAAAAATAGTTCTTGTTTAACACGTCATGAATTGAGATTTAACTGTTAAAAAGATAATCAGTATAACAACAAAATCTCCCTATTTGTTAAAATAATAATGTTTAAAATGTGTCCTATATTGTTCAGACGAAGCTACGAAAGCAAGTAGATATGACTTGAAGTGCTTCAGTCTGTAGGCAACATCATTGAATGTTGGGTAAGCAATACTGTGATGACGTTGGTATTGACCTGGATGTAAGTAAGGCAACCCCCTGTCTCTGCTCTCCTGCTTACAAGCAAACAATACTAACACTGCCATGTGCTGTGTTTATACGCTGACTGGGGGCTATGTTACGATATATATCCACCAGTCTGCGAGGATATAACCATCATAACCAGCTGTGCATGACACAAGGATTGCAGTTCACAGCTGGCCGAGCTTTCTCGTGACGTCAGTCCACACGTTGCCTGGCAAATTATCGCTGGCCATTTGCGAATATGTAGGGCAGAATATGTGGAACATTCTACCTTGACCTTTCTATTCTAGACCGATCAATGCTGTGGCGCTTGCATGCTAGTTGCAATAAAGAGAAAGAGCTTTAACCCTATGACTGCAGCACACTCACACTTTGTACAATGTATTCATCTGTGGCAGGCAGGGGGTTAAACCTGTTAATTGCTGTGTGCGTTAATTTAAGCTTGCCTTTTGCTTGAGGGAATGGGCAGAGGTTTTACCTTACATTTTCCTGTCATCCGAGTGTCTGCTTTATACATCATACAGCCTCGCTACAAAACACCCTTTCCTTAAATAGAATCATATAGTGTGCTCTTTTCAAAGTTAACCATGCAGAAATGGGCGTTGTGAGTGAGAGGAAAGCATTAGCATTCTCGTGTAAGAGGCTCGGTTGTCAGATAATGAAACAGTGCAACTGACTCTGCGATGCCCTACATATCGACAACGCAGCCAATCTTTTCGTAACCAGATTGTTATTTATTGCACAAGCTGTGCCAGTAAGAATATCTAAACTTGAACAAATATGTTGAAATTTGTTGCTGAATAGCGAACATGAAATGAGATTATACAATGGATATTTAATGAAGTTAGAAAATAGAGAAATGCTATTCTTTCATTTGATGAAAGACATTCTAACTAGTGGATGAATAAATTGTTCAAGTTCCGAGTATTTCCATAGGGTGTTCCAGTTTTATTATTTGGTAGGCAGTGGAGAAGTCGTGTGCACTAGGTGTCTGGTTGAATGTGGCAGAGAGAGCCAGCAACTAGACACAACTGTTATTAAAGAGAATCGTGTTGGAAATCTTCCTGACTGTTTTATCGTGAGTGACGTAGACGTACATGAAGAAGAAGCAAATGCCTTTCCGAACAGATATTACTGACATCGTTATGGGAAGGACAGAGAGATTAATGTTGATAAATTTAGGAGGTTATATGTAATAAGCTTCACACACTAACACCTGACAGACAGACTTTGATGAGCTGTAAAGTATAAATTTGAGAAGGAATATATGCATTGTTGGCCGCAGGTCAGAGACTGCTGCTAAAGCTTAATTGGTTGTATCAGTATCAAGTCTTGTTCAAATTGAAGTCATTTTCTGAAATAAGAACATGCTGGCTCTTAAAATAGTTTTAATTTTGTTTGGCCATCACAATATGAAACAACTTTGTCATGATTTACATAATCAATTTGATGTTTCTTTTCAAACCTTTCTAACAAAGAGAAGACAAAATGCTGAAAGTGTCCTTTGTAATTAACATAATTTTGGTCTACCAAATTTAATGATATTATATTTACAGGTATTTGGCTCACTTTTAGTTTCTGTCAACATGAATGTTTTCGAATCTCTCTAGAAATGAACACGTCCGATGTATAGACTAATGGTTCGTTTTCTTCTTGCAGTGGTACTCGTGAACAGAAATGGTACACGCCATTGGCCACTGGTAGTTTCTGTCTTCATGAATTTTTCCTATGTCTTCTCTTGAAATGAAAATGTCCGATAACTAATGGTTCGTTGTCTTCTTGCAGTGGATGCGTGTGAACAGCAACAGAAGAATGGGAGGCAGGTGGCAGCAGAGGCGTTGCTCAGTATGGACTCCCCGACCAACAGCATGGAGAGCAAAACCTTCCTCCACGGCATCATGCAGGAACAACGTGAGTCTTTATATCACATACTCTACTCTCTGTCTGTCTGTCTGTCTGTCTGTCTGTCTCTGACAGTCTCTCTCTCTCTAACCAGCATAAAAAAAATCAAGCAATACTTTTTATCCCACCGGTGAGTAATACTGTAGGATATAGTCGTCATCCTGAACTCGAAAACCGTTCAATATATCTTTCTGAAACTTTCCATGTGTATTACCCACTAACTGAAGTGGTGCATTTTGATATTTTCAGATTTCTGAAAAAATGTTGGTTTTTTTTCGTTTCCATAGAAACAAGTTTGATTTGGACTTCGGATTTTCAGAAATATTTTCGTTTCAAGAGCAAAACTTTCATCATATCTTTCTGAGATGGTACTTTAAAGATAAGCAATCATCCTTCAAGATGTGTTTTCAAATTATGTGAGACGGGATACGTAATCCTCTGATGACTCTTGTTGTCTGTCTCTTTCTCTGTCTCTTGTATGTTTATGTCTGTCCTCGTTTCTCTGTACACCATCTCTTTCTACATGTGCCTATCCATTTGTGTCTCTCTACACCTCCGGTTTTTTCTAGGTTCTCTCTGTGCCTTATTTGAGTCTGGCTCTCCATTCCATTTCTAATCTGTCCATCAAAAGTTAAACTATCTTCTAAATGTAATCCTCTAAGTTGCTGACTGTTCTGACTTTCTGAAAAGTGGGTAAAATTAATAGCAACTGTACAATGTGATGATAACTATTTCATTGCTAAATGAAAATGATAATTAATTTGTTGATATATGAAAATGATAAGTATTTTGTTGCAAAATGAAAATGATGATAAGTATTTTGTTGCGAAATGAAAATGATTACTTTGACCATATATATAAAGATAAGTATGATAAAGGACATGACACGTCACGAAGAGATAGCCATGTGTAGATGATATCACCGAGATAAGAAATCCATAACGTTCCCATTTATTACTCTAGACAAACATGTTTCTATGTACATAGGTATTGAAACTGTTGGCTGTTTGTAAGTGGTGGCTAGTAGTTATACAAGATAAGTAAAGATTTATACCTACACTATAAGAATAGATATACAATATGACCTAGTCATGGTTGCTGTTATGGACAACTACAAAACTCTTATCACCGGATTTGTTGCTTTATTACTTGCACGTTTTACAGCAGTGGTTGTTATTGTGAGAGCTCCTGAAAAGAAATTAAAATAGCTTTATTCCTGTTCCTTTCTAAGCTCAGAAGTATTTCTCATATGGAGAGCACATTTGTGTAGAAATGCAGTCTTATAGTGATGAATGGCGCATAGAAATCGCTCCATGCGGATATGAAAAGCTTCGCTAGCTGTGTATGTGTGTGGGTATCGTGAACTTGGGTGCGAAAATAGTTTTATTATTCATCTTCTAGTCTCGATGTACTGTCAACCATGTCTGTCTAATAAGAGATGATTAATAGTGCATATCAAAATTACAAATCACAGCACGCCTTAGCATTTTATCATTTGCCAGATTTACATTGATGTATTAGGAATATTGCTTTGGAGATAAGAACAGATCATGTGTAGATATTTATATTAAAATATTGAAAACTTAATTCTTCTCTATCAATATATTGTCAATTTGTTTTTACATTTTAAACGTAGATTTATGTATTTTATGACTTACGTTGTGGGTTATCATTGAGAGTGTGTGTTATTTACGAATATGCCCCCGATTCAAATCTTGAGAGCATAAAGCAACATTTATTTCTTGCAACCTCAATGTCCAAACTTCTCCAACAAAAATATTGTGCACAAACAATTATCTTCAACAAATAACAAATTTGACTTCGATATGATAGCTTTTGTGTTCTAATAACTTATAGAGGATATTATATGAGTGTCTATGTCATACTATGTTTACGACACGAGTGCCTGAATATTAGTATTTCCCGAGCGAGAGCGAGGGATATACCGATATTCAGGCACGAGTGTCGTAAACATAGTATGGCATAGACACGAATATAATATTCTGTTTATTACCGAAGTCGTAAAATTAATGAAAACACGCTAAAATCCACTTTCAACCATAGGCTGGCGACCCACCGTCACGCATTTAGAATGCAACGTCATAGACGAAACGTGACGTCATAGCATTGTTTATGACGTCACGTCACCATGACAAAGTGATATGTTGCCCTAGGGCATCGTATGAAAAATATGAACCCCGATATGATTGCCCCCGTAGGTAATAATACAAATTATTGTCCAGAATTATTGACGGATTTATTTTTGATGAAAATAAGAACCAATAATCCTTTAACAAACTCAAATGAATTTTAGAGTGAGGTGAGGTTTTAAATGTGATAAAGTGGGTCAGGATAATTGTACATACCATATCATTTATTCATGCATAGCAATTACAACAACATAGATATTGTTGTTCAGACATCTGATAATGTTTATGTGGCGGATGGAACTGAGACAAACACAGTCGGCAACAGTTGTGCTAGCAACAGCTGTCTGTGTTGACAATATTAGATAGACGCGATGTCACAATTTCTCTCACCGACAGGGATTTGCGTGGGTGAGATCGTGCTGTCAATACCTGTAAAGTAATTGATATGTCTAGTTGACCGATCCATCCTCAACAGATTTTTCAGCCTTACTCTGAATCTGTTTCACCTCTGTTGAGTCCATGTTTTGTGAAGGATTAACATGTTTGACTCATGTAAACCGTGTGCCTGAACTCGGATCTGTTGGTCGAAATTCTGGGGTTACGTTTCCTCAACGACCGTCAAAGGTTATTAAGTGCAAAGACTTGTACCGAGTCGCAGGGAAACAGCATTAAAAATTTCACATCACGTGGGTCTTTAGGAGCCAAGTTGGGAAGCACTGCCGATTTCCCTGTTTAAATACTCGCCAATCCGCTGGCCAATCGCAGCCAAGTTTATAGTTCACGTACCTTGTGACCGAACTGCCCCTTGGAGGGAAATACGAGAGTTGGAGAGTACGATTACTTGCTCTCGTCCTGCAAACATTGGAATCAATAGGATTAGATGAAGTGCAGCCTTCTGTCAATTTGGTCAATACACTGTTGCAGTGACACGCATACAGAGGAACCAAGTGTAAGGAAACAACACGGTTCTGTGGACACTCTCAGAAATGCAGTTTATTGCCAGCAATATATGAATATGTCTTTACTTCTTGCCAAATAACGTGACTTACTCCGTGTAACATTTTGAAAAGTTGAGTTGTTGAAATCATTTGTTTGTATGAAATGAAATTTTGCGTTGCGTGAAATACTTCATCAGAATAAAAATTCATGGGTTATATTTTATTGTGGTAGCTGTAATGGACATCTACAAAACTCTTATCACCAGATACGTGGTTAAATAATTTGCATGTTTTGCAACTGTGGTTGAACATCTCAACACAAAGATATGGTTTAGAAAATATGGCCAAATCCAATGTTTATCCATAGTTTCATGTTTTTTCAGCTGCTGTTGTATAAAATATTTTTTATTCATGAAGTAAAATGATCCTATTCAAAGGCACAGAAAATATAGTTTTACTCGGAATACAAATATACACAACTGCGTACAATGTGTTCTAAATTTCTTAATAAGATTGCTGAACTATTTTAAAACAACACTTTTTAAAATCAATATAACAAGCTCTATTTTGTCAATAAAAAAGGCAATATTCTATCAATAAACTTAACATTCAATTACTAAAATAAGCAATATTCTTTTAATGAAATAAGAAAAACATTTGTATCAATGATAAAAGGATAATTCCTAAAAATTCTATCAATACATAATGCATAAGATCCTATCAATAGGTTAGGCAATAACATATCAATAAATTAAACTATAATAAATAAATGTTCTATCAATAAAATAAGCAATAATATATCAATAATATCAAAATAAGCAATGTTCTATCAACATAATAAGCCATCATTCCGCACTAGTACAGATGTCTATCAACAGCACTAAATAACATGTTATTCCTCATTTTGAACCATGTTCAGCTTTGACGTCAGGTGCTACTTAGGCAACTGGCTGGTATTCTGCTTCATACAAAACCTAGATTAAATCACTTCGCGATAGTAAAAATTAATTTTTTTGCTTGATGAATATCGTGTTTATTTCATCTTTTAGGTTCAAAAGTCATGCAAGACAGATGCCCAAATTTAAAATAAAATGGACACAAGAGTTGATTTCAGTAAATTTATATCATCTTAGATGATAAAGTGGATAGAATTTTGCTGCCAAAATCATTAAGATATATATTCTCTCAATATTATTTATCTCAAATGTCTATTGGGGGAAAAAGCAGATATCTTTGATGTATCTGAAATATTTATCATTTTATAGAGTTAATTAAATATTTATAAAATTATTTTTCCCCAGCCTCGTTACCGCCAAGTCCTGCAGACAGTGGGGTTTCCGACATCGACAGCAACTCTGACGACATCAAGATGAGAGTTCATGGGTCATACAGTGAGTTGTCTCCTCTTGTTGTCCCATGTATATCTCCCAGGGAGATGAGATTTTAGTTGAGCTCCAAAATGTTCAAAATATTCAATAAGGGTTTGATTTATTAACAATTGATCTATTTATATCATCACAGAACAGCAATTTTGCTGCAAAATTACTTGGATTTGTACTTGCACAGCTTGTACTTGTGCCAGGAAATAGTTTAAGATACATTAATTATGATTGCAATCTCAATTTCAAATTCGTATGTTTGAAATAAGACATGTCAATATTTAATCGTCCACTACCGCCTTTCTTTGCAGCATTTGTGCCGAGTTCTCCTCTGCCAGGCCCAAACCCGTTTATTCCGCCATATTGTCAGCCGCCCCCAGCACATCAACCTCTCCCTGCACACTTCAACAATGCCACACATATCGCCATGCGGCCAGGTGAGAGTTAATGCTAAATTTACTTCTTGACCTATAATTTCATCTGTCAGCGTCTAAAAATATGAAGAGTGAATTTATCAGTTTATTTCTTTCATTTCAAATCTGATTTTATTGCCTGTTTATATTTGGAGTAGCACTGTCTTGAAACGGGAGAAACTGAGACTTCCAAATGTCCAATGCATTTTTAACTCTACAAACACTGTTCTTATAATATGAAAACATCCAAATTAAAGACTTCATTGGTCCAGAAATATTTATAGAATAAGGACGTATTACACAAGCTCTCTTATCACATTGTAACAAGTTATGTGTGTATTCAATAGTTTACAACTCTCAAGGTTAAAGTTATGAAAGTGGTAAAGTGGAACTCATTCATCTATGTAATTCAACCTTGAGTTGATTTGCCTTTGTAAGCATAATTGTGATATAGGTTATCAATAAACTAAAGGAACGTATCAACCTGGTTTCTGTGCACTTATATGCCTCAGGCAGGCAGATGGTTAAGTCAGGTGATATTGCCGTGACTGCCATGAAACACTGTGATGTGCTATTACCTGGCTCAATTTCAATCACTTTGAAAGACATCAGAAGCAAATTGCATACTAATGAATGGTGAAAGAGTAGTTATCAATGTCATTCATGTTTCTTTTGCATAAAGAATATTAAAATGATTTTGATATGTTTATGGTTGGAAGCTAAGAATGATATGTTTTACCATCACATATTTCTTTGAGAACATGCTCATGGCACAATCAAAAACCACACGCTGACATTGTAAAGTATATTGTAAAAACACGTAAATTTGATGAACCAACTGGGTAAACTCCCTTTTACAAAATATGCCCCTCTTCCCCCACCTCCCAAAGTAATTTAAATACCTTATATTCCCACCCTTTTTCCTCCCATATACACTTGGCTATCAAGAAGACATAGAATCTATGTCAAAACGTGTCCCTACACAGAATAAAGAAATTGTATATCCATAAATTTGTCTTCATTCTTCATCACCTCTACTTCTAGAATGCCCATCAATCGTACACGGAATCTTAAAGGGGCAGTAGCACGTTTTTTCGCTGAAATAAGTCGATGAAATGTATTTGAAAAAAAAATTCACCAAAAGTAAAACACCCTTCGCTCTTCGGAAAATTAAGTTAAAAATGAGTGTACATGGCTCTGTAAAGACCCTGTAAAGTAAATATAAATGACATAAACTTTCATTATAAATGAGAAATTTTAAAAAATAAAATTTGCAAAAAACGTGCTACAGCGCCTTTAACATGTTAACAAAATAAAAACATCTGGATTAGCGAGGGTCTAATAAAATGTTAAGGTGTTTTTATTAGGTTTGGATTTCAATGGAAATTCAATAAATATAGTAATACATGTATGTATATATAATATAGCTAATAAAATCTCCTCTCACATGGTCTATCAAGCATGATTTGTAAATAAATTCAACTTGTCTGAAAACTAGTCAAAGTGTAAAATTTACTGTTAATGGGTAATAAATATTCAGCGTCTACCTACAACATATTTGCAGCGGATATGGTAACGTGCTTCGAATGAAATAAGTCAAATTTATTCATTCATATTTAATCAAATATGCTGTTTGTATATTGCATTGCTGTTTATTTGTCAAATAAATTTTTTAAAAATCCAGTTTATTGAAAGGTATTGTGATCAGCATGATGTTTACAGTTAATAATTGCGTAGCCTGGATTGGTAGAATATATTTTAATTGTGACTAGTTGGACCTGCGGGTTCCAGAATATTGTGGGATGGCAAGTGGTCAGTTAGTGCTACTTGCTTTGTCAGCAAGTTTTGATTCCTGTCTGCTAGCTCCGGCCGATGCTGCGCCCTTCGTGTTTTATGCTCCCTGCTATGTTTTATTCAACGATAAAGCATGCCAACTCGTCGTCGTCTTCTTAAATACACTATGAAAAATACATAACAATATAGGAACAGGAAGATAGATTGTTCCTGTTTTATGTATGCTGCTTCTAAATGCTCTTCAAAGACTTCACATAACAGTATGTACCGGTAAACACAATGACCTTGTCAGAAACAATTATCTCTTGAAATGAATTTTCAGAAGAAAAAAAACCCCAAAACATACAAATTGAACATTAGTATTTACGCAACATAGATAAGACAATATAGTTATGGAAACATTATTTTTATTACACGCAGATGGATGAAAGATTAAAAGACCGTAAAAAATTATACTAAAACATGATAATAATGTTTTTATAGATATTCATATTTAATTATAGATTCTTGTAAAACATGAATTTGTTTTTTTTAATTGGTAAGTTGGATCCAAGTAAACTAGATCCTTTGATGTGTTAACAGTTTGTAGACTTGTTGAGAGGAGATCGATTGTGAGTTGAAAGGCGAATAAGTGTGGAAATAAGACAGCTGTATGAATAATAGGCTTATTGTACCAGAGGAAATATGTCGGGAAGTGGGTGAATGAGCGAGGAATTTGGAAACTGATCCTCGACTTTGAAGATTTATTAATTTTGACCAAATGAGACATTTGAACTCATAATTAACACATTTTGTTGAAGGAAAGGCTACACAAGCGCAGATGTTATCATTAGGGAAATGGGCCATATACTTGAGGAGATTTAGATTTATGTTAGTCATTTAAGATATTTGGAAAGGGATATTGGATCAAGATTTGCTATATTAGATAATTCTATTGGGATCTGAGATTTCTGTATTCATATTGAAAATATTGAAACTTGTTTTGTTAACGCTGCTTAAGGCATGGGTCTTGAAGATTGAATTGTTGAGAGAGAAAAAAATCACATCCGAAATGAGGATTTATTGAAGATATTTAAATGATTTCTGGAGTCGAGGAAACAAACAAACAGAGACTGAACCTTGGACTTGATGAAGAGATGCAGGAAATGTTAGAGTGACAGTCTCGTGTTACAGTTGACATTTAGCTCTCCTTTCACGGACTTGGCATAATTTGGCAGAAACCTGACCCGCCCCAGCGGTGTAGGCAATGTCAGTGGTGGTACACTCAGGAAATGTTCATGGCCGTCAGCGTGTGTGACGTATAATTTTCATATGATCAGGTGGTTGGCCTTCGTGTTCATGGTAATTTGTGCGAGTTTACATATCATGTTTCAGTTTAACTGTAATTTTATAGCCTGGGTTTAAAATGTTGAAGAAGTGGAATTTTCATTCAAAATGAAGTTTCCTTAACTAGGCTATTGTGGCTTGTGGTCTATTTCATATGTTAAGTATCATGTTTCCTTTAAAATTTGTTTTTCCAATACTCGAAAACAATTTTTGGTTATTTTCGTCTGGTAGGTGTCACATTTTATGCTTAGGGCAAATTTTTATATGCTTATTTGGGTATTGCAGCTAGAAGTTCTTCACATCTGTAACGTCAAATTAAATCAATACTGGTTATTTGTTTATTTTAGTGACAGTGTATATTTACAGTCATACAAACAAATATCAAATTTCAAATCATACATTTGAATGTTGTAATTTTGACCTCAATGTTGTTTGTTTTGTGTCAAAACTGATAAAAGAATAGTCACCTAGATATAAAGAGGCTTGTCTCATGACCTATTTTCGTGACTGGTGCTTTGACTCATCAGATGCTGTCTGACGTGTCATCTCACTATCGTTTATGATAAGGCAGGTGTAGTTTCATATATTGATCTTCAGGGATGGGCTCTGCATCTGCTATGCTTCAAAACAATCTTACATCAATTCTAGGTTGACATTTGATTGATAAGTTACGTCAATTCTAGGTTGACATGTGATATTGATAAGTTACGTCAATTCACTGCTGTCAGTCAATTGATGATGTCCTGACATTTTAAAGTTCAGAGGCATGAGATTATAGGTTAATAACCGTAACAATGATCTTATTGTCCTGGTAGCTTCATATTCCACTTATAAAATTCATTTAATTGTGTCAGTATCTGAATATTCTCTTATTTTACACCATGTATATATAGCAATAACCGTAAATAACAATGGTAGTTCAAGATAGTTTGGTATTCTTATTTTTATATAATCCATGAGTTTTATCAACAATGATGACAGATACAGACTATTTATCGTCACTCCTAGTCTTTAGTGTTCTGATAAAATGCATAACAACAATGACGATTTCAGAGAATTCACTATCATCACCTCTAACCAATGTGTCAATTCTAAATTATTACCCACAACTATCACACATGGTACATGTACACCAAGATCATGTTTTAAAATAATAAAATTTTCTGGATAACAACTTCTTTATTGTGAACATACACAACATTTCGCAGTATATGCTTACTCTTTCATCAGCTGGAACATTCTGCAAATAATTTTTAAAATCTTATTTTTCTACTGCTAAATGTCCTTCAAAGACTTGAATATGATGTTTGTTCCAGACCATGTGTACCAGTCGAGCAATCTGCTGCCGACACCGGTGCAGCAGGCAGGGAGTGAGGGCTGTTCACCGAGCAACACACCGCCAGCGTCTCCTGACAGACCTAAAAGTAAGAAAGGTACGTCATTCTCAGCATGTGGGCCTCGGTGCCTTAGTTGCTAGCTTCTGCGTTGTTAGATGCTTTAGTCCAAGTTGGTTCCTGCATTAGGTCCAGTCTCTTGATTGTTGTTCTATAGTTTATAAGCATTTGTTTGACACTTTATGAGCACTAGATCAAGTCATACTGTTATATTGTAGTTATGAGTTCTTCCAAATGTTAGCGGTAAAAGAGCTGTCCTAGCTTTATGGATGATCAACTTCTTTATGCTATCACGTGGCTGTATATATCGTCACGCCTGTATTGAATAGAGATGTTTATCATTCATTAGGCGTAGTCGTCTTTATTTAATAATTATGATTTTGTCTTGTCAAATAGCCAAGGAGACAAATGTTTGAATAACAAGTTTTGTGTCTCTTTCCAATTTCACCTCAGCTAACCTTATCTGGCAAAACATTTCTGGAAACTTAATTAGGCGAAAAACAGATCTGTTGAGATATGTTTAAAGCACAGGTTAGATTAAAGGTTTCTCTGAGAAGAGCATCTGTTGCATTTTGTCTCATTTGTAACCCTACATAGTTGGTAGCTCCCTACATATTTGTGCATGGGCTCTTTAGGTCAAATGCTACACCCTGTTTTGATGGTTAAATCTGACTCTGTTCTTTTGAGTTGTTTCATAGTTGTCTTAAATACAAAGATATATCTTTGTTACATTTACTCTTTTTAGATTAGATTCTAGTTGTTTTTAGTCCAAGTTGCATGTACATACTTGCAGCGTGTCCATTGCAATGAAAATACGACACCTCTGTGTATTCATTCTTATGATGAAATTGTAAATCAATAGTATCTACAGTGATGAAAGCTGCAAGATTTGTGTAAAGAGTCAGTTTATCCAATCACAATCAGCCAATTGCTAATGCTGGTAATAAGCAGATAGAGGTTTGCTTTTATTTAAACAGAAGATTTATGTTGGACAGTTTTGGTCCTTGGTCCTTGGTGACCAGTTCAGGTTGTTTTGGTTTTACCAATGCTGAACATAAGGACTTTTGAAAACATTATCAAACTTATAAAAACAATTAAGAAACACCTCGACCAAAGTGTGGGCAAACTTCCCTATGACCTGTTTAGGAACAACGCTGTAGGCATTAGTTGCTCTGTAGCAGTGCTATAGTTGCTTGCTGTAACTGCAGGTGAATACTTTGTTACAATCTATGTATTGTTTTCATTGATATTCTATCTCTTTACGCGACTTTCTCCCGAGAGAAGAAGTGAAGCGCGACATGAGGACAGAGAGAGCGGAGATATTGAGCATGTCAGGCCAGTAAACTGATTTGACTTTGCATGACCTGTGTGTGTCCATGGTATTGGTGACCTGACCTGCGTTCAGTAACACGTTTGTTCATGTGGGCATCCATCCATCCATCCATCCATCCATCCATCCATCCTGTATCATAACCTTTTATCTGTTGATGCAGGGATATATCTTGTAGCGCTAAAGGTCTTGTGTTTTCCACAGTCAAACACTCAAATATCCAAATGGGTGACAGATTAACAGAATTGAGCTGATTTGATTATGCTCTGAATTCATTCTCTTTTTTTGGTCTGAACATAAAAACATTTAGCCTTTTCATAGATTTACTGTCCCCTTCCCAGCCAAATATAGATAAAGTAGATAAAGTGCCATTGAGCGTAACACTTGCATCCCAAGAACGTTGAAGCTCCTTGGAAGGAAGTATTGTTACTGAGCGCAGGTCTGTGTGAATCTCGGTATCAGTTCCCACATAGGTGTCCATGGTATTGGTGACCTGTGTGAACCTGGGTTAAGTTCCCTCTCTAATCTCATGTTTTATTTCCAGGTCGGAAGCCAAAGAATCCTGAGTACCCTATGAGCAGCCAACCGAAGCGGAAACGTGAGGGAAACACAACCTACCTTTGGGAGTTTCTACTGTCTCTCCTCCAGAACAGGGAAACATGTCCTCGATATATCAAGTGGACAAACCGAGAAAAAGGCATTTTTAAGTTGGTCGATTCCAAAGCTGTTTCAAAACTTTGGGGACTGCACAAGAACAAGCCTGATATGAATTACGAAACAATGGGTCGAGCATTGAGGTGAGTTTCACATCAGTCTTTAGTGTTGTTGATTGAAAGGGTTTGAATGTTGATACCATGAAGGTAACAACTTGTAGAAATCTGTATGGTTTTGTACGGTTTTACTCAATACTGTTTAAATGAAAAGAAACTTTGTGTTCAAATGTAAATTGAATTGACAGAATGTTTTGTTTATCAAAATGTCATCTTTGTTTTGCATGTCACATGATTTGAAATGACTAATTGGACTTCTCTCTCTCTGTCTGCAGGTACTACTATGCAAGAGGAATATTAAACAAGGTTGATGGTCAGAGACTTGTGTATCAGTTTGCAGAGGTTCCAAAAGGGATTGTAGAGATTGACTGCCATAGTTAGTGTGCAGGCAACGTACATGCGTGCGTTCATCTTCAGTGTGTGTACATGTGGAACGAGTGGGATAGTGCCTGCCATTGACCAATCATTATCCAGCGCTTACACCAGCAACCCAACCACTGTGATAGATCTCCTTACCCTGGCACTGCCAGACCTCCTCCGGGGGGCTGATGGTCGGGGGACGGACGGTGCCCTTCTACTGTGCTAGTGTCCTGCATCCCAGTGAGACAGACATCCTTGTAGTCCAACAGTGGAAGGCTGGACGGATAGATAGATAGATGGACAAACAGACTATGTTCCAGGGTAGTTGCTGGTTGATCTGACTGATTCTCTGACACCGTGATATCCCGAGTGACTGCTACGGGGACCGTTTGAGTGATCTAAGCCCAGACTGCCTCGTCTTCGGCCTTTGCTGCATCTCAGCGTGTGTAGTGGAGGCCATCAGGAGCTTCAAGGCAGCATGCTCTCCTTTCAGCCTCGAATTGTCGAAAGAATGATATATCGTTCCTTCAGAAACAGACCGACTACAAATTCATCAAGAAACCCCATGCATTATCCTTATCACAGTGATTCAGAACTTGTTCATCAAGAAACCCCATGCATTATCCTTATCACAGTGATTCAGAACTTGTTTGTTAAAGTTTAAATGTTCTATTTTTGACCCAGAACTGGTGAAGGAAATTTTTTCCCATAAACAGTGGTCAGTTGGTTGCGAGACCACCGTAAGTTTTGAAAGTCATCTTCCATTCCATTCACACTCAATCACTCTAGTTTACAGACTTGGGAACTTCCCCACATGGCCAGTACCTACCATGGATATATTACAAAATTATCTCAGTTGTTTGTACCCACTGCAGTGTGAGAATGCCAACTGCTAGAGTGTCTGCATAGTATAAGGTGTGAGTGGTGAGAATGAGAGAGTGAAAGAGAGTGAGAACTTTGAATGAGTGAGATGGAAGCGAGGAGATGTGGCATGAGAATTTTTTTGTGACCCCAGACATTACAAGTGAAGAGATATTGGTGTATGCTTTGCGAACCCCTGTGACACTACAACCCTGCTCAAAGTCAACTCAACATGCACAGTGTACCAGAGACTCAGGATTCTGTATAGAACCATGCTCAAGCACAGCACATGCTCAGTATTAGATTACCGATCCCTGGCTGACGTAGAAGAAGTGTGTTTCAGTATCCGAATGTGGACCCACATGACAAGGGCATGGCTGAGTATTGGTCAGAGTTCTAGATCCTGAAGAAGTACCAGAGATCTGGTGGACAGTCTACCAGTTCCTCATCCCGTTGAAGGTTCTCGTTAGGTCAAGGTGACGGTCAATTGTCATCATGGGAAGTTGTCTGGAGACAAACCTGACGGTTGTCGTTAGACACATATACTGGTGGTGCTGCAGAACCATCTCAGAATAGAAACTCAATCTGATGAGCAGGGTTTAAGGATCTCAAGCTTGAGGTCCTGTGTCCCAAACTTACCAATGATTGCTGAACATGCCAACACTATGGTTTTACTTCAAGCAGAGGTTTTACTGGTTTTATTTGAGTTTAGTGGTGTTGACTGTTTGACTGAGTGTTTCCTCGGCTCTCATCGCTGACAGAATGTTACGGTGGACCACCTTTTATGACATATTAGTTGTTGTATTGTTGTATTGTTAATTATTCCAACAGATTTTATTGGTTTTCTAGCACTGGGCTGTGAGAGGGAAGCCGCATCAAACTAGCGTCTTTATCAGTTCTGGCTTGATCCAGTCTCTCCTTCATATCTCACAGCCCCGTCCTGGGAGTAGAGACCCATTACTTGTTACTTTGTGTTGCGTCCTCACACTGACATTGCAGTGATGTATTCTGCTGCAGTTTGCTTCCATTGTTTTGCTGTGCATTCCAAGATTATTAAAGAGCCCGACTATAAGAGTAGAATGCTGTGTTCATTTGAAGGTCCACTGGTGCGTTAGTGCTGGTGTGTCTACCAGCTGCACCGTCTCCCAAACAAGTTCCTGGACAGGAGCTTCAGGAGGCTCTCCACAATTCAAGATCCAGTCCAAATTAGAGAGTTGGAATGGCATATGAATTTGTAGATAAATGGAAAAATATGTATATTTTTAAATGAAATCAATGGACTGCTGTTCTGAGCGTTATTGGAATTGGAGGCAGTTTTGTAAGAATGCTTGACAGACAGACAGACATGCACCTATTGTGACCTGTCGATGTAGTTATGACTAGACGTGCCTTATTCTTGAGGGGATCTGTTCGCCCATCTCCGATGATGTCCTAGGTCTGGCGTTGGCTTTCAACAACGACCATTGTTCTGAATATGACAGTTTTGCAGGTCGACTATAACACTTAAAAGGAGAAATAATCAAACCATTTCTATTAACATATATGCAGATTGTTTACTTTTACAGACTCTCAATATGAATTCAAAGACAATAATTGTTGACGCACACAGTTAGCTCTCAGTGATGGAAACATGTTGGTGGATTTGTCCAGATTTTAGCCAATGTCCTTCAGATGAAAAGCCAGATTTTAGTGTGAGTTCATGATGGTAGTGCCATATATTCAGTTTTGGTATGTCTCTTTCATTCTCTGAATAGCAAAACATATTTAAGATTATTTCTCAATTGAAATATAATGGTTGTCTATTAAAATAATGAATTTCATTCAGTTTTATGAAATAAAATATCAATGAATGAATTCATCTTGTCTCTAAGCGAAACAATTTTGTGCAGATTTGGCTTTTTGTTTATTATTCTTGGTGACCACAAAGATGGAGTTTGTAAAGTTATTTTTCTGAAAGTGGGACAAAATCTTGTCTCATCTTTTTTTCGATTTCTTTATCCAATGTTCATAAGTTCAGGAACTTGGGTTAAATATTTGTTGTTAATTATCACCAGTGAAATCATGTGATGTATTCAAATTAAATCGTCAAGTTTTGTCATGTCGAGTAAGTTATTATTGCCTTGTTACCCTGTTATGCTATTTGGGTTAGTGTTAATTATTGTGAACACTTTGTGATTTCAAGAAACAGTGTTACTGGATGATGACCATGGGTCTGTACAAATTCAATCTGGTCTAATTGTAAAGGAATGTTGATTTGTTAAAGCTGTTTTGATAAATTTAATTATTGAAGAGTTTTATGAAGAGTTAAAGCATTCAGACAAGCAACCATGTGCCTCAACTAGTGAGGACATTTTCATACACGGGCATTATATTACAGCAAGGAAGGGGGCGACTCACCCTTGCTATCAGTGAATTCACTTTTTTGTTTCACTTCATTTCAATAATTTATGACATATCTGATTTAGTGGGCACTTTTTTATCAAGCTTAATCAATAGTGATCATATTACTGTTCATATTAATTCTTGTTTGCACCTTTTTCCTTAAAGCATTTTTAGCAAATTATTAGTATAGGTTTCATATTGTGCCATGGCAGCTTGCTTTGAGACATTGGTATAAAATAGAGACATGTACTCTTAGGTAAGGTAATCTTTCATGGTTTCACATACAAATTCAAGACTCTAATCATTATTTATCAATGTTCCTTTCAAAAATGAAATTAAACCATCAAAGGTCAACAAATTCTTCATATTTCTCCAATAAACGTAGGCACCACAAGTTGACACCGTCTGTCTCCACGTAGCGGGTATCAGGGCAGTTGACATGTTTGCCGCTAGGGTGAGCCGCCTCCTCACTTCCTGTGCAGAATTACAAATGGACGGACACTGGTCCGTCAGTTTAGTGTACAGTGCTACCTTGTCAAAGGAACGGATCTCTTTATTTGTACTGTAAAGTGTATATACTGCCTATGATTGGTTAGAATTCTAATCAATTACATGTTATATCTGAATAAAGTAGTTAACTATTTTTCAAAAATAAATTGATCTGTTTGTTTTGTGTCCATGTGGTTGCAAAGAAAAACAAGTGGAAATGACTGGCTGAACTGAGAAGGGTGATGATAATGAGTGATATGAAGATAATGACGACGGAAATGTTGATTGTGTTAGTGAGTGATGAAGATAATTCCGATCCTGACTGATGTGATTGACATTATCATGCTTATGAAGAAAGATGTCCTGATTTATAGATTCAGGTCAATTAAATTAAAACCAAATCGAGGAGATCGTATTACTAAAAACGTAATACTAAGAGAGCGTGACAGTCTACTGAGTTTTGTTCCTTAAGGGTCATATATCGTGACCTGTTACTCTAGCCAATCAGCTACAGGGCTTGGAAGTCGTCGGTTTGATTCGATATATAAGACGCATTGTGATTGGTTGAATTTAGGAAAGGTCACAGCCACTGAGCCAAGCTAGTAAGACTCCTGCCGAGCACAACTCCGATTTGGTACATGGGTAACCTCCAAAAACTTCTACAGACTAAACAACACAGTTCATGGTCCAATGCACATTTTCATTATCTCAAATACGAAAGGACGATTAATTAATGTGCCAGAACTTCTACATTAGGCTACTAATACATAAGGCAAATATCACAGGAGGTTGCAGGCTGCTTATTCAAATATATAAACATCATAATATAATCAAAGTTCGAGTGTCATGTTCGATCTGATCTGATGAGACGGAGACTCCGTGTGACGTTTCGTAGTCATTGACTTCCTACTTGTAGCACTCCTGATAGTATAAGTCATGTGCACCTTGATTGGTGTTGAGTTGGAAGAAACGGTTGAGAAGAGACATGACTTTACATCAAATACGTTTAAAACCTATTTTGTAGTATAAAGAAATGGAATGAAATGGACATGAATTTCGTGTAATTATGCCATTTAAATAAACAATTAATTACTTCACGTGTTAATCGTAACGATAAACTCTTCGCTGTTTAAGCCTAGACGACACGATTACATATCTATAGCATTTCTTTAGATTAATGTTTATTATTGGAATTCATGTTTATCGTCTATATATTTATTGGCGTTGCACCAGTATGTTGTTCAAAATGACACTGCATAAGAACCACATTGAGAACCGTATAAATAGATTCATCCTTGACTCAATGATTGTTGTGTAACGAAAGAGCCTCTGAAACGCATTCATACGATTCACTCGTGTTTCAATCTATTTGTGCAATGGACTGGTAAGGTTAAATATAGACAGTCGGTCTTCGATTATGAATATGTAATGGCGACCGCTGTGTACGGTAAAAGCTCGGGTTCACTAACCTTGAATTCTTTTGCGCAGTAACCGCTCAATATACACGTCCTATTCAACGCATCGTATGTCTTGAATCAGTTGATAAAGGATGTATATACCAAGGTACAACTATGAACAGAATATATTACAGGACATGCAATCCCAAAGCACGTCGCCTACTTAACATGACCTTGAACGTATAGCTTTAAATAATATACGCGCATTGAACAGGCATCTGTCACCCAACCGTGTTCCTTGGGAGATTTGGAAAGCTTTTAAAAGATTTTTGGACAATGCGCCGCCGTCATCAACAACTTGATGATATCACAATGTTTAAGTATCAAGAATGTAAGTCGCAAAAGTGTGATATCCAAAACTTGACATCACAATGCAATGGTGTCATAGTTTGATGACGTCATGGTGGTATGACCCCACTACTTTGAAAGTCGAACGACAGAACTGTGTATATTTGATGTTCATTTTCATTGACAACTACTGTGGAATGAGTTTGGACGATAAGTAGAACATCATCCTTGTGTCTCCTGATATCAAACATATCAACACTCGTTGTTTATAAAGCTCGGATATTTATCAAGTGTTGATATACATGTATTCGATATAAGAGTACACTTGGGTGAGATTCTCTATTTATCATCCAATAGAAGAGCCTAAGTAGTAATCGTTTGTGTGAGACCAATCACTTCAATTAACCGCCATAACGCTACTACATCATCAGTTAATGACATCACAAGGCTTAACAGCTTTGTCATTATTAAGAGGACAATGATCTGACGTGACAAACTTGATGACAATTTTACGATGTCGTAGACAGACAGACAGACAGATTATTTATTTAAGTCTCACCTCACATGTAAAATACAAAAACATCAGATACAACAGGTTACAAGTGAACCACCCGTTTTGGGTTATGAGAGACTAATATGTGTATAATAAATACACACTACACAATAAAACAGTAAAATATAAAGTTAAACGTAGCACACATAAAATACAGTAAGAGGCCAAATAACCTATTATATATACATAAGATATGTACAGAAATAGATACAATCATTTGTTAAAAAGTAAATGGTTACGATGTTTAAGAATAGATTTGTCGTAAAGAGATGCCACAAAGCTATGACCTCACTTTAAGCACCACCCAAGAAGCCTGATAGCAGTTTTCTGTCTCCGGCATGGTTATGTGGTTATTCGTTAGCCTAGAGCTCATCGATGTGCATGATTTTGGATGATGAATCATATCTCTCAACAATTTAGCTTTATTTTAATCAACGAGTGTTGAGTCAATACTCGTTGATTATGATAAAACTGATTTGTTATTCAGTCAACTAGTGTTGAAATTTTCAGTATCACAAGAATATACTGAAGTGAGATTCTCTGCTTTTCTCATGTTTTAGAACTATTTTTCTCAACACTACATGCACTGCCAGTTGTCCAAACGTGTCGCCTACTTACGGTAACCCCGAACGTGAATAATGTAGCTATATACGTCTTGGAATTGAGGAGTGCATTGCGTATGTTATTGATCTGAGTTCACCACTGTATTCGTGTCGATATTCTCTTTGTATACAACACTGGCCTTGAACAACACCTTGTTATATAATTATAGATGGATGTTAGAGGCAACGTTTGATGTGGGCTATGATATATTATTCGAATAATTATTAGAATTTGATTGGGTAAGATGAGTAGTAGTATTACGACAAATGAAGACAATTATTTATATGGAATCGCAATGAAGATTTACTAAGTCCATGTAGTGGCGACACGAGTATGAGTTTCAATTGATATATGCCTAATAGAGATTATTACCAGAGGAAGTGTATCATATGATTTTTACGAAACGAGTGTGAATTTGTTTATTGCCCGAGCGAGAGCGAGGGCTATACACAAATTTGCACGAGTTTCGTAAAAGTCATATGGCACACTTTCGAGTGTAATAGTTTCTTTATTACCCATTCTGTTCCGTTTCATTCGCGTAAAAATAGGCAGGAAACGGCCCTATTCTCTTGCGACGGCAAGCTATAATGACGTCACGAACAATCGTTTCATGACGTCACAGACGACACAATACGGGAAGTCGCGGTGAAACAATTGTTGCTAGGCAAACGTGATATGTGCACATGTGCTCATATCAATTTTATTAACTCGATTATTTTCAACCATGTTGGTAATAAAGTAAAATATGAAATTGATGATCAATGTTCAGAAGGAAGCAACCGTAACATATCAAATTATAAATGTCTTCATAACTTCATTATTTAACTGAAATTATCTATACCAATATACACATGTACTTTCTGTAATATCTGTTTTCTGTTACCACATTAGTTAGTGAAATGTATGTTGTTTTGACAATTAAAAAAGTCATTTCTTCCATTGCATGCTATATTTCAGCGTATAACATTGACTTTTTTCATAATTTCCGTTTCATTTGGAAAGTTTTTCAGATCATATTAATCCTTAAATAATATTTTACCAAATAACGATAAATATGTCTCAAAGAAGGTAAAATTGTGGCTTTACTTACACAATCTCTGAGGCAACACAACATCTAAAAAACTGACATAACCATTGCGAGCCGTTGCTGTGACCATAGCAAACCGTAACGACCAGTAGCAAACGTCCACACGCAGTAGCGTGTTACAGGGTGTGTTGTTAAGGTCCTGAAAAAACTAAACGTACTTTTTGGATGTACCCGGATCGACTTGGGTCCCATATATCCCTTCCAACACCATCATTATTTTAAGAAAGGCATGCGTACTGTATCGTCTTCAACGGGAAGCTCTTAAGGATGAAGAAACATTGACATTGGAGACAAAAGAATAAGCAATAAGAAGAAATGAACACATTTTAAACGACCCTAGATGTTACTGCTGTTACAGCATCGGTAGCAACGGTAACAACAACAACAACAACAACAACAACAACAACATTAAACAATAGTAGAACGCTTACGCATCTGATCATGACTCGCTGTGTGAAGTTCAGTACATTGTTGGAAAGTGATGGCGTTTCCATACTCCGAGTTGAAATTTAATGAAAATTCTATTTGTTGAGAGCTAAAGTGTATTCTGCTATAGTAAAGTCCCGATTTAAAATTTAAATGACATTCTATAAAATGCATAAATGAAATATATCCATATTAAAAATGTTAATGTAAATTTATAGGTGGAACAAATATGCAGGAATTGAATATATTGTAAAGTCGCTGTGTTGTACCTAACTAAATATGGTAATTCTGGCGATACAAACGGTGTCAACTACACTACAGAAATATGAAAAGTAGAACTATCTGTTAAATGCTAAATAAATTAACTTTAAAGTCCTACTGAACATTAACTCTGTATTAGGTATTTGTAAACAATTTGAGGATTCAACATAGCAGATGTTCACCCCGATCACGGATATAGGAAGTGATACTCCACAGGTAAGGTACGTGTTTCTCCCAACCGATCGCAATGTTCTGCATGACACTAGTGACTCGGGGGCGGAACACGGATGTTCGTTTGGAGGGGGTCCCTTCTGGATCCGCGACTTGATGAGCTGGTTGAATGTGTTTTACGATTTGAGGATGCAGGATTACTTGTGTAATATTCATGCAAACCAGTTGGTTTTGACAGAACACAAATAACGAAACTATATATGTTTTTCTTCTGAATGCCGTACCCGATGTAATAATAGTGCATATTTATATTGCGCACAAATCCACGCTCGAAAGCATGCTAATGGCGCTAATATATCATGTATGTCTCTAGAGACTAGCTTAGGTGCTATTTAAATGAAACGAAATAGATTATAAATATTTACTTTATATACTTCTGAAATTTTGGACTGGATTTTTTAGGCATGCTTTCGGTTTTATCTAATGTGCTATAGAAACATAACATTGTACTAAACAAACATGTTATGATTTATTTCTTAATCTCAGTTAAATTTCAACCCTCATCCAATACATTCACTATTTGTCATAACTAGTCCCGTCACATAAAGATACTGGCACATATGGATTAATAAGCAATTCGATAGATCAAAATCAACGAGCTTTAGAAAGATAATATTTGAAGAAGCACACAATTCTATCCAATGGCACACCATTCACGTGAGTCTAATCAGAAAGAATAATTTATTCTGAAAATATCACCATTGTATTAAATATTGAAAATGAGCCTCTGTTTTCTGAAAATCTCATGTTCACAGTCTCCTTTTCAATTGGTGATATATTACAAATAAATATTTTTATCAGAGTCTTAATTTTAAATAAATTGCTAAATATATTTTCAGTGTTATCAAGATCCGTGGAGAAGAATTCTAATTATTATTGTCTCTATTTATGGGCCAGATGGCCTTGAGTTCTATTCTATTCGTTAAGATATTTTTGCAAACTGACAATGGACAGATTGATCAACAAATAAAAGCAATAAATTACAAATGAAAACTTAAATAAACTGTTAATAGTCATTATCAATCTAATCAGGCCTTGAACTTTTGGATAGAACTACAGTCATGTAATGAACATGTAATGCTATCGTGCACCTGGTGTTTGCTATCTTATACGTTATCAACAACAGAGACACACACAGAGTAAATATACACTATATCGATTAAACAGGTGTATATTTGTTACTTTAAAGTACAGAAGTCACCTGTATGATAATTATTATATATCATGTGAACTATGTATTGACTGTTATTGGTAAATGATATGTTCATAAGGAATAAGTGAATAAATACACTCCATGAACAGAAATCTAATCAAGATATCCGCATACATGAACTGTTAAGGCCCCACAGAAGCAGATTCCTAATCGTCGGATATGTCGTATCAGATGTTGAAAGTGAACCGGATTTTCCTCTATCTGATAAATGATTGTCAAGAGGCGAATTTGATGAAAACAAAAAACAACATAAAGGTACAATGTACTTTGAGTATTTCACTGCACCCCCCTAAAACCCCACACAAGACTACTCTGAGAGCACAAGAACCCCCGGGTTCCTTATTGTCCAAAGAACATTTTAAATGTAAAGGTAATTTAACGAGTTTTTAAAAGTAAATAAGCATGTCAAATATCTAATAGTTGATTTCAGAACACAGGTACCGTCATTCTGAAATTGAAAAGCCGATTGCTCTAAATCAAGGGCCATAGCTCTGAAAATATTTATTCGATCGGTCCCAAAAAAGCACATGCGTATCGCCGATGTATATCCAAAGCATGTGTAAAGTTTCAGAAAGATTGATAAAAAAATGTGGAAGGAGTTGATTTCAGAACACAAGTACCCTTTTCGGGACGGACCGACAGACGGGCTGCGACACGACAATAACCCCCTTGGGTTTCACCCGAGAGTTAAAAACAACAATTAACAACTAAGAAAAATATTTAACGGTAATTGAAAGTTAGTGCTACAAGCCCGGGACTAGCATTTAGATCGTAGTTAACTAACGAGCCGTACTCGTAGTAGAGTATCATTGGTTTCATCTTGTCATTTGACAACTTAAACTAATTTGTTATTCAGGAGATGTTAATTAAAGCAATTGATTAAGTGGAAATACTAACACATATGATTTTGATGCAGCCGTCCTCCCTTCAAGGTAAACTGGACCAGGAAATATTCTCTCTAGACGAATATCGATCAGCTGTTGCTTGGAGAACCATGGATATTTGTATTACACAACCTGAGAAACAATACCTTTAGTATTATAGGCCACCTTGACGTCATTTCGTACAAAGCGAGAAAACGTTTTAAAAGTAGATTTAGCTATATTAACACCTATAACAAGTAAACTAGTACGTAGGGCTATTAAGGATGAAATACAAAAGTAGAAAATTACTTGATGCGTATTGAAACTGAAAACAGAAACGTATTCTTTGTCAAAGAAAATTTGCAATCATACCGACTTGTAAATTTTGCAGAATATCAAAGTCAAGATTTGGAAATAAGCGTTTTATCCGAAAATTAATGTTTAAGATACAAGAGTTGCCACACGTGACTAGCTGAGAAACTAAACTGACGGGCAAAAGCAAGTATAACACTCACCACTTGTTTTCCATCAATTAAATATTTTAAAGACATGAGATGCATTTGATTATGGCACGATACAATAACACCTTTCGGCAGTAGTTTGAATGACTTAATTGGTGACTGTTTTATTATTATCATTATTTAAGTAGACAGGGTAAGAAATGAAAGTTACACCAACATGACCCCTACCATGTTCAAAATGTTGTAAATATGTGCAGGACGGAGCACATTATTGATTTTCACACAGAGTATGTGTTATATGTGGATGAACAGTTATGTTTTATCAAAATTAATTTGGAGGAATTTCAAAATCAAAATTTTAAATTTTAATTAAAAAAAAATTCAAACCGCGTAGAGGTATTTAATGTTTTGGACAAACTTCACAAACTAGCCCGTTTTTAATACGACGTCGAAAACTCCAGATATTTGACTTTGAACATTATAATATGATAAATACAACTGAGCCATATACTTTCTTTTGCCGTCAGTGTATAAAACCCCACTCGATAAGACGACGGTTCCCAGTGACCCGAGTCATGCCATCGCAAATAAGAAATAAGACAGTTCTACATCCTACAGTCTGTCATCCATACCCTAGAGCAAAATATTAAATTGACAACCAGGCCTGTCTAGAAAATTATAGCAAATCTAGATTACTCAGCTGTCAAAGTATAACTACTTGAATTGTTTGTAAAATGTTGATGGTAAGAAAACATAAATCTGAGACTAAATGTTAGTCTATACATCCTACAGAGGGAAAGTTTTACTTGGATGACAAGCCAGGAAGTCATTTAATAAATTATATAAATGCCTTTACATCACCATCATAACCCGTAACTAATTGTCGGTTATAGTTATAGATCCAGTGCGTTCGAACCCAAGAGCCCTTTTGAAAATGTAAATTTGATTGACCCTTTTCAAAATGTGACGCCTCCCACTGATAATTGAAGGATTCCTTTGATTTTTATTCGTGCTACCTGTGCCTGTATGGGCTTTTCATTTAGTGTAAATCTATACTTCGTGTCGCTATACTGTTTGACATATGTATTTAAAAAAGGATGCGCTGATTTTCAATGATCTCTATATTTGTACATTGCCACTTATTCACTGCAGATTTGGGCCACTCCTTCTTGTACTATGTCTATATACAGTTTACATTCAAAGCAGATAATACATCAGATAATACACCGGACAATCCCAGTAAACGCACCCATATTAACATTTCGCACATAATAGTATTTCAAAATATCGGTTCTATTAATAGGCTACTTTAAACTAAAATTGTTTTATAAAAAATAAAATTGTTTATGAGCTCATATGTTTCTACACGTGCTTTCGACGTGTCTTATTTCTTCTGAGCGCTAAGAGGTCCGAACTTCAGTGAAATCGCCCTACTGATAAATTATGAAAATCTATGTTTTTCTTATTATCTTGTAGGCCTCATCTGGTTTGAAATAATATTTAGGAACCTTTGTCCTAATGCAACATATTTTTTTACGCATCAACTATTGTGAAGTTAAATATTCCTAAAGGTGTGTGTCCGCAGTATTAGCCATTTATATGACTAACTTTCTCGGGGTTGAGTTCTGATGGTATACAGCTAATTTATTTGTTTTTTTTTTTACAAATGTTTTTCAACAACATCCGCATGTGACCTGTTTACCGTTTAATTTTTTTTAGGTATGCCTCTAATAACATTCCAGTTTTTGAAAAAAACTAATATCATTTACGATAATAACTATCATTTATAGTTTCTATCACCTATGTGTGAAACCTTTAACTACATGGTTCTGTCTCAGTTAAATAATATTTATATAAATATTTTAGAATATTATATCCCCGATTCCCCTGGTTTTACATAATGTTTCTGTACTCTTAACATCATGGTACTATATTTCATCTAGAGGCAGAGACATATGTCGTTTAATGACGTTCTATTTGCATTTAAAAGAGGTTTTAAAAATTATTTATGCATAGAAACTGTATGAACGACCCACTATTACTCCGTGAAGGTGTATTTTCCGGTTGTTGTGACAGGAATGCGAAATTTGATATATCTCCCAGTGACCCGGATATGTGAAACAAGTAACATCCGGGTAGTAAACAATGACATATACGTGATTGTTGACTCTCGTTTACATAACAGGCTGAAATCTTAGGAGAAACACGTCTTGGGAGAAACACGTCTTGGGAGAAACACGCCTTGGGAGAAACATACATGACGATAACAACAATAAAACTGATATTCTCCTAGTTGAGAGATATGTTGATTTCTCAGTTTCTGACTTTGACCTTGACTCACAGCACCCGTTCACAGTAACGACCCAGTAAGGGTGTAGAGTGTATATGAGTTTCATTATGAATACACAGTGTGTTGAATCGATGTTTGGTTGCCATATAAGGACATCGGTATATACTCTTAAATGTGAAAAGTTATAGATGCCAGAATCAGAATAATGCAGTAGAAATATTAGCTCCTACCATGTTTATGAATCTAACTGTCATCATTCGAAGGACTCGACGATTTTTCACGATAATTCAAAGATTTCAAGTTAATTTAAACAGGAAAATAATAAACAGAATATTCACGAATAACTCTGATATCTAAACAGAATATTCACTAATAACTCTGATATCTAAACAGAAGATTCACTAATAACACTCGAATGTAAACAGAAGATTCACTAATAACTCTGAGATGTAAACAGAAGATTCACTAATAACTCTGATATCTAAACAGAAGATTCACTAATAACTCTGATATCTAAACAGAAGATTCACTAATAACTCTGAGATGTAAACAGAAGATTCACTAATAACTCTGATATCTAAACAGAAGATTCACTAATAACACTGATATTTAAACATAATATTCACTGATAACGCTGAGATGTAAACAGAAGATTCACTTATAACACTGAGATGTAAACAAAAGATTCACTTATAACACTGAGATGTAAACAGAAGATTCACTAATAACTCTGAGATGTAAATATAAGGTTCACTGATAACTGATGTATAAACATAAGATACAATAATAACACTGATATGTAAATATAAGATTCACTTATAACACTGATATGTAAACAGACGATTCACTAATAACACTGATATGTAAACAGAAGATTCACTAATAACTCTGATATCTAAACAGAAGATTCTCTAATAACTCTGAGATGTAAACAGAAGATTCACTAGTAACACTGATATGTAAATATAAGGAGGAGAAAAGATTTGATGATAACTTGATATTTCACCCCTCCTTCACAAATGTACAAACAACAAATGTTTGTTAAAGCGCTCTTTCAAGTTCTATGTTCAAAGTTCTATGTATTGAACCGTTTCTTTATTCTGTTTTTAATTGCAACGCCCGATATCATTATATTGGAGCTATCATTTAGATATATTCCAGAAAATAAGTTTGAATCATTCTACTTAAAAACAATCTGCCCTGTACGTCATCTTATCTTTTTTTTGAACGTCAGTACTTTTAATGTCTTTCTTTATTGCTTTAAAAAGACATTTCGAAAGTTTGAAACTTTTGTACTCAAAGGCAAGGATTACAAACATTCATTATACAGCACTGTAAATGAGAAATAGTAAGTTTTAACAAATTGTTAAAACAGTAATGGAAAGATTAAGAATGACTTAAGATCTTAACACGTTATAACATGTTTGGAGTCACAAGTGAAGTTTTGTTTAACGACAAATGTATCTCGGAGTTGATTGGGAACATCCATGTGGGGTATCCACTTGGGGTATCCACGTGGGGTATCCACTTGGTATCAATCCGCTGAAACTAGACAACCTGGTTTCCAACTAGAATCCATTTTGCATTCTATAATAGTTTCCGTTATGGAAACCAACAGGAAACTCTTGATTTTGTGTTTCCTGTTGGTTTCCATTCCTGGAAATTGCAATCAATGTTTTCATGAAATGGAAATCAACATGAAACTATAATTTGAAGTTTCATGTTAGTTTCCATTCCTGTAAACTGCAATTATTGATTCCAGAAAATGGAAACCAACATGAAACTATTAAGGTCTTCACACTTTGAAATGTAGATGACATCTTCCTTAGGTTTATAGATAACTTACGACTGTAAATAAAAGTATATACTATATAAAGTATATGATAAAAGACCGCATGACTAGAGATCCTGTGAAAGAAAAGGTACCAGTTTGTTTTATTTCGGTGTCGTCTATTTTTGGTATCTCTCAACTTATTCAACGATTGAGACTTGGGATCCAAACAAAACTCCAAATAGCAGGGTTACTGAGTGCAGACTCCATTGTTGCTCGATTCGACGAACAATTCTGTTAAATGTTGATGAAGAAATTCAGCTTCCATGTACTTTTGCACCAGGTTGCCGGCCGATTGGTTCCGAATGTCAAGAGGTATTCGGTGTTTTTGTTGACTCGAACTAACTGCTGCGGAAGAGTTCATATGGACTGGGCAGGGTGTTTGTTGAATACACAAGTTGTTTACAGGTCCTAAAGAGAAGTAAACAGGTCGAAATGCGGGAAGCTAAACGGTTCATTGAGGGTCTTCTTCAATGAAACGGGCTATAGATATCTCTGTCCTGAATGAGTACAAAACATACCGAGACTGTCCAAATATGGAAGCCACATCACTATGCACCGGATGTTGAGAATGTTGAACTGAATAAATAAAATAGTGCGTTGTTTGTATTTACTTAATTACTATCACTTCAATAACATTTGGATCGAAAACAATATGTAATATTGAAAATTATTCGGTTGCTTGTGAATTATTTATTAAAGGTACATCCATTGTGTTGTTGGGGGTCAAATATGACAAACGTTATAAATGGTCTTATTTTATCGAGAAGTACCAACTGTAACCGAAAACAACCATTTTAATGATACTCGATTGAGTATATTGACAATATGAAGGTAAAAGTAGTGATTTCTGATCGAAAACCGAACAATGCACTGCGTGTGGCGCGCGCCAATGAGTCAAACGTAATTTTGGAATCTTATTTACACCAGACTAAATAACAAATTTTGGTTGATAATGTTCAATAGGTCATATAACTACTGTGCATGTAAATAGAACGTGCACTTTCGGTTTCTGCACACGCATATTGATGTTACTCGATTTTAATTGAAAACTAGTAATCATGATATGTTTGGCGATTGGGTATGAATGTGCAAGCTAAGTGAATTTGTTTGTATTGTAAACAGCACATATGGTGTGTTGGAACGTATTAAAGTCAAATAAAATTTTATGAAACACAATGGATGCACCTTTAAGCTTACGTATGTTCTCAACATCTGTACAATGGGCAAGTAGGGCAAGCATCGACGCAGTCTGATTAAAATCGACCTAGTAAAAGCTAGTCAAGAGGAATAAAACTTGCAAAATAACCAATCTACCGGGATATGAACAGGTTCTGTAGATTCTTTGTTTGGCGAGGAAGCCTCCCAACGATATCAGTCTGGCTCCCGGTACGATATCAGTCTGGATCCCGGTACGATATCAGTCTGGATCCCGGTACGATATCAGTCTGGATCCCGGTACGATATCAGTCTGGATCCCGGAACGATATCAGTCTGGATCCCGGTACGATATCAGTCTGGATCCCGGAACGATATCGGTCTGGATCCCGGTACGATATCAGTCTGGATCCCGGTAGATGCACTTTTTTGCAATTCTCATTCCTCGGAAAACCGTCGATTTTAATCAGACTGAGCAGCGACGGGAAGATTTGTTTTGTGACAGGACGCCCTACGCGGGTGCGCAGCGTGGCGGCCTTACTTGTGCGACTTCCGGCATGGAGAGCTTTACGCTTGCTATAGGGTATCTGAACAATATTGAGCTATACTTATACTATTCTAATTAAACTATGTATATAACGATTAGTTGGTGATATAGATGTGGTGTAAACAGAGGTTAAACAGTTTGTCAGTAAAATCAGTATTTCATTATGTACAATATTTATTTTAGAAATTACTGTAATTCGATTAAAGGTACATTGAAAACGTCACTGTTGTACGAGTACCATCTTCCCCACCATAGCTCAATAGTCGTGATACTTCCTGTATCAGAAATCCCTTCGAGTTGTCGCAAGGGTCAGTATGCATTTTCTAAAAGTGCTTATATGGCCCGATGCGTGCGGAAGATCTACGCGAACATAATCCAAAAAGAATATACACGAACCTACTGCTGATTGTATTTTCCAACATGGAAAAATGTTCCTCTAAACAATCGTGGAATGGCAATACTTAACAGACATGGATGCTATATTTGCAATGAAAGAATAGTTACTTCTATGAATTTTATCTCTTTTCGATATAACTATAATATATTTAGAATTACACACGACAGTTCTACCGAAGACCGTACAAATTTGTCAAGCGTGTGAACATTAACCTTTGAGTAGTGCCTATTATATCAGTCACTGGTCACAGTGAAATATCAGATATCTTCGCTGACAAAGCCCAGTATTTCATTGTTCGTTGTACAATAAACTGTATAATACATGCCGGCTATTATCCTAATCCTATCAATCAGCGATATATACATATAACTTATAAAGTAAAGTAAAGGAGCCTAAACTCTGATTTTAATGATGAATATTTCAGTACTAGTGTATGTATACGTATCAACAATTCTAAAACGTAGAGAAACGATACGTATCATTTCAAGCTTGCGGGGCAGATGAGCCTGCCCCCTGGCTGTGGAAAATACACGGGCCTTTAATACAGTCTAGATCCCTATTCAGCAAGTCTAGATAATCTGAATACAAAACTGAATGAACAAACGTATTAAACCTATATATTCATAAGGATGAAGGTACACAGATTCCATAGACTAAATTTTAGTCTTGGGCCAGGTGTTTTGCATAGGTGTTCATATTCGATGTTCACATTCCGTGTTCACACTCCGTGTTCACATTCAGTATTACAGACTCCCCATGTTTGAGAATATTTAGAAAAAAACATTTAGTCTCAGAAATAAGTTTTTGTCTGATCAACAACACTATTTTACAAACAATTTGAATAATTATACAAAATGAAGCCCTAAAAATGCCGGTATACCTGAGCACAGCTATCTAGACTTGCTATACGTTTCTAGACTTGACTGGTCGTTCATTGAATAGTTTGCTCTTTGTGGAGGACAGATTTGAAAATATTAAGCTGAGTTAGTTAGTACATAATTTTGTACTAGGGTTTCTATCCCCAACTCTTGTTATTTTGATTTTCATCACATGATAAGTTAAATATGCACATGACACCTCATCCTGAACAGTTTATAAGATACTTAGCTTATAGTATTTATTACACTTGGAAATTAATTAAGCAACAGTCTATTTTCAAAACTTAAATGTGGGAATTTTAGGCTAAATTGAAAAGAATGTTTACTCCTGAAATAAAAATGGTTTATTAAGTGACTAAGTCGTGATGGTACTTAATTTCACCCAAAAATAACTGTCTGTCAAAACAGCAGAATAAATTGAGACCTTAGGCGTAAAAAAACAACAAGGCTTTTACAAATCAAAACTTGTTTTAGCATACCAATAAATGACTTGTCAGACATCTCAATTGCAGCCCAATTTCCAAATACAATCGAGAATTTAATTTTTTTTTTAGATTTTAGCAATTTAGTATTGATTTTTTATTTTTATTTTCAGTGTAACAAGACACGCTTTTAGTCAGAAAAATACCATACTTATCATTAACAGGACTTACCCTGAAACATAGCAATAGTATGATTTGAATGGAATTTAGGTCTTCAAACTGATAGAGTATGTTAAATCTGTTCAAACCAATTATTTTGTTTACATTGTCTTGTTTAGTATAAGATACATTTCAGAAGTTAAACAAACTGAGTGTTGCTTTTTTAAGTTCAAGTGTATGTGCCTTAAATCCCCGTATTAAAGTATTTATATAAACATATGCGTATACGTATCATCTCTTATTGTATGCCTTATTGCAGACAGACAGACAGATTTTAAAAAGGGAAGATGGCCAACGCACTTCTACTAAATAAAGAGTATACTTATATCCTCCCTGGTGGACAATGGTGTTAAACATAACCTGTTTTACCTCTGTAGTTCATCTGGCCTAAAGGGCACAAAGGGCTTATGACAGCATGGCGCCCAGCGTCCGTCCATCGATTCATCCTTCCGTCCGTCCACCCGTAAACTTTTCGATTTTTCGACATCTCCAGAACCCCTGACTTTACAAAACTGAAATCTTGTGTACTCTCTTGTCCACGAGGATTATACATTGTAGATTGTGTGACTCTGTGGACCCAAATATGAGCCACAGGGCCCACAACTTCATACCTATTTTCTTTCTCAGACATAAAAGCCTAAAAACTTAAATCTTCTAGGACAACATATTTTAAGTTTGGTAACTCTGCTGTTCTATAAAGGGGTCACAGGTGACATGACCTGAAACAAATATGTGCCTTCTTAAAAAAACACATGCACTAGAAAGATGAAATATTGGCAGGACTTTGCAGACTGAGATTATGAATTATAGATTTCGTTACTAGGCACCCCCAAAAAGGGACAACAGAGGCTACAACATGGAACCCATTTCCGTGTTCTTTTCAGACCACCTTTAAGCCGAAAGTAGACATATTGGCCAATGTGGATTATACAGTATACATTGTAGATTTGTCAACCTTGACAAATGAAATCTCATGAGCTACAGAGCCAATGGCTCTATTTCATCTTCACCAGAACGAAAAGTTCTAGACAGCTGCAATCTTGTGTAAAGACTCATTAGTTAATTGGGATTCATTCTCTCCCCTCATAGGGTTCTCCCTTCATATTTCAGTAGCCTCTGTGGGAAGAGAATGGAGGTATTCTAAATGGTAGATTTGGTGATTCTGTGGCCCTTAATTACTAAGAGCTAATATGAGATGAAAACACGTGACATAAAACTGCATAGAATCACGAATAAACTATCTCGCGCATATGCCCTCCGTTGCTTCCTGCTAGTAGGTGAGACGTGGTAGGCCTAGGACTATTTGTTTAGATCGTGCATGTAAAAATAGCTTCTTACCTCAATTTAACCTTTCTGCTAAAACTATTACTTAATTTAGAATAAGAATGGCACGATACAAATGAAGTTTCTAGAAATCGGCTACCGGTGCAGCCAGGTATTCAGATATTCTGATAAATAAGCTACCGGTGCAGCCAGGTATTAAGGTATTATGAGGAATGAAATATACTGTCACGTCTTAACTGGAGCCTGCAAGGACAGTCTCGTCTTCTCGTGATATACACTTATGCTGACTTTTGTAATCTCCCAGTGATATATACCTCTTTGATGCTTTGATTGGGACTACACTGCCCCAAATCCCCCAGCCTCAAAGAAATAGTATACAGGGGTGTCGAAAATTGGGGAGATACGCGCGTTGGTATTTAAATGTTATGTTTGACAGATCAAAACAAATTCCATTTGCAACATATCGCCTAGACTGTTGTTTTTATCAGCATTGAAAGAATGTTTCATTTTGGGTTTCCTGGTCCTTTGATTAACTGATTATTTCATTAAGTGGTTCTTTGATTAACTGATTCTTTGATAAACTGATTCGTTGATTAACTGATTCTTTGATAAACTGATTCGTTGATTAACTGGTTCTTTGATTAAGTGGTTCTTTGATTAAGTGGTTCTTTGATTAAGTGGTTCTTTGACTAACTGGTTCTTTGATTAACTTGTTCTTTGATTAACTGGTTCTTTGATTAAGTGGTTCTTTGATTAAGTGGTTCTTTGATTAACTGGTTCTTTGATTAAGTGGTTCTTTGATTAATTGGTTCTTTGATTAACTGGTTCTTTGATTAACTGGTTCTTTGATTAAGTGGCTCTTTGATGAACTGGTTCTTTGAGTAACTGGTTCTTTGATTAAGTGGTTCTTGGATTAAGTGGTTCTTTGATTAAGTGGTTCTTTGATTAAGTGGTTAAGTGGTTCTTTGATTAAGTGGTTCTTTGATTAACTTAAGATATCATTCAGCAAAATTTCAAGTCTTTTTATGTTTGAAAAGTTCAATGAACCATTCTTCACAGGAGACGACATATGACTTCACAAGCACGTGTTTCAGGAGAAGTAATTAAACTGCAAACTGTGAAGATTGTCAGTTTGTTGGTGATGGATGTACTTTTATTGCATCAATACCACTTACTTACGAACATTATTCGCGCATGGACTGATGAATTTGCAAAGGAATTGAACATACACTCGTTACCCTTTCGTGCATAATAAATAGATCACAAAACTCGTGAGTATTGAATATCGAGATACAATACTAAGTAACTTAAGATGGGAAGCGTTCTATTTTAAAATTCACGATGAACGTTATTTTGACCCAAGGCAATTTGTATGATGCTTCATAGTCACGACCTCAAGAACACCGTGAGAGCGGCAGAAGACGTAAAGAGAAGAGCAGATATATATAGATAAGTATATATTCAGGCGAGAAGCACGTCGGCATGTCGACCACGTGCTGTACAGTACACTGCGCCAGAGATAGCTGATTGTGAATGGAACAGTTTCTACGCTACAGCAGGCCTCTCCTGATAGACAGACCCCCTCCCCTCCCGACTCCCCCATCCTCTCAGGTAAGTGGAGACGGGTCAAGGTGAGACATACGCTAGCACCAGCTCCCAGACTCTCTGGTTTCCAGTGTACGTCAAAGAACGTCATCAGCGCGACCTCCGACCCCTACGTTGTATTTAGCTCCGTTGCTAACGCTGTCGCACCGACAACGATCTGTGAAATACGTTGAACTTTGACTCTTCCCACCATCGGCCTGGCTTCCCGCCAAATCTGGGCTCGTAGTAGAGCAGACGTGGATCCCGTCCAGGTAATGTTTACGCACAAAGGACGCTCAGACGGTGAAACGTAACAGCAGACCCGTACTGCGCATTCCTCCGCTGTTAGCGTAAATACCCCCGTACTTGAGGTGAGAGTAGCTGGGCTCGGCGCCAACTCGATCTGCTGCACCCTTGCAGACTTCTGGCAGGGACATCGGGAAACGCGGAAAAACGGTAGAAACGTTGCTGCTGTGAAACTGCTGTGACGTCAAAGCCGTACAGAAAGATGTATTCAAAGAGACAGGTAGCTGCATTTAGACATGGAAACAGGGCATGCAGGTGCGATGACGAGGGGGGTTGAGAGGAGGGGGGCGGGGAGCGTGTTAGCGCTTGGTGGGGTTGGTGGTTCATATATACGGGGGCAAGCTTTGAAAGTGGAAGTTTGAGGTTTATTATGAAGGGGCATATTTGTTAGCGGGTTGGAGTTTGGGTAAGATACAATCATGGCATATGTGTGAGCATGTGTGTTGTATGTCTGCCTGCTGTGAGTGGATGTGCAAGCGGGTATGAGCGTATGTGCTTATGCTCGACGTTGGTGGTGTGGGGGTGTTGATATGGGTAGCAACTACAACTCCGTTCAACGAGGACAAATTGTTTCAACAATTGAGAGGCATTTCAGATCAGATGTCATCTCATAAACTTTAGATTTGTTCTATTTTAAGCAATGATACGATAGCCTGCCCATCATACACGTATGCCCTCATGTCCTTGTGATGGGTAACATCCACCATCCCACTCGACGCTTCATTGAGTGCTGGTCTGCTCTCTGCTCGCATTAACCTGCAGCCGTGTTGCTGTTGTGAGTCTGTGCCGGGGTTGAGCGAGTCTCTACAAACATCAGACTGTGATTCTAGCTACATTACACTCGTCAGCAGTTGGTCCTTAGCAATCACGCACTCCGCCACAGGGCGTGGCAGTACACACCGGCAAGGAGTCTTCCTGGCAAGGGGAAGAGGGCGTCAGGAGGTTTGGGGGAACGAACGGTCACACCGATGGGTGAGCAGAGGGTGTGTGCTTAGGGTTCGACCATTTAATGTCACTCAAATAGTTCAACCAAGTGCTCTTAGGTTAATTCCTTAAGTCGTGTTTAGTTAACATGTCCATTGTTTGGCCACGGAGCCAAAACAAAGTCTCTCTGGAAAGTCTTTAGAAACGCTTTGTTTCACGAATGAATAACGAACAACACGAATAGATATATTATATAGGACCTAAACAAGAGGGCGACGTTATCGCCTTTCGATAAGAAATAAATGTTAATATAAATATATAATTTAAATAACTATTTTATACCTGATAATCATAAATTTGATGAGACTTAAAACAGTAACATTAAAGATACGTATTTAAGCCAAACATAAAATTAAATTATATAAAATGAGTAAAATTTTGTAATTTTCTACTAGGAATCATAATTCATTCCCCATAACCATAGTGGAATGAGAAGCAAAACGTGAATTTAATTTTTTTTTATCATACATAATTATTTCTGTAAGTAAACGATATATTACATATTTGTTCAATTTGAACCATATAAACCATGGACAGATTTGGGGTAATAAAGTGACTGACTATACATTTTCTATTCCCCAGAAACGTTCAAGGTGTACTCGCATTCGATAAACACAGACGTAATACGGACATACTATCTTGTAGTTTTAATATGGCACGTCTGCCCTCTTATATATGAAAAAGGTTTGCAATATATTCGTTTACGACTATACAACTGCATTCCAATAGTATGTTCACCTGGTTGTGTATCTTAGTGCAAACACCACTTAGATTTGCTTTCATTGTAACGTAAATATATTTAGTCAAATGCAATGATAAAAAGCCCTCTATATATGTGTGTACAGTGCTCGTTCACAAACGTATCATGTGATTGCCACGTCATTAGTGCACGTTTTCGAACCTTGGCATAATTAAATAGACAGGATGGGTATAATTTTCAAAATTCAAATTTAAAAAATTTGGAATAAAAGTGTCCATATCGATTAAATGAGATCAAATTCGTCACAAGTACATTGAATGTGCATAAGAGGAAATTCGTGATGCATGTTCAAACCAGTTAAATCAGTTAGTGGATACTTCACAGAAAAAAATAAAACATGTAGTTTTGGAATGTTTGACCCACTTTAAAGAGCTACCAAAGCTGTTATCAGGTATTAAATTAAATTATATTATGGCACATTCAACTGTCTCCTTACGAAACTGTATTCTTATTTAACGAAAATTCAAAATGATCGGTTTAGTTTTCACGTTGATACGATGCTCAAAATGCATACCAAATTACATGATATTTGCACGAAGAGGCACAATCAGGTGAACAAACTTTCGGGATGCAGCTATAATGATAAGTATTCTAACATATCCGATCATTTACGGTGCCGTATACATGTATGATGTAAACACACGAACATAAATAACAATGTCAGTTTGATTATACTTGAGCTTGTTCCTAATATAGAATTCCTTAAAGAGACACTCAGTATTTATTAGAGGAATATAGGTCAAAAGTTACAATGGGTGTTATTTTATCCAGAAATAATGACTGTTATCGAAAATTACTCATTTAGTGCCAATCTGTTCAGTATAGCTACATTATTAAGATGTTTAGTCTTGATTATGATCGAAAACCGGACAATGTTCCGCGGCTGTCGCACGTCAATTGTTCAAACGTAATTTTGAAAACTTTTATGCAGCAGACCGATTTTGGTTGGTTCTGTTCAATGGAACATATAACTGGTATACTTGTACATGGGGCGCATGAATTCGTGTATTAAGTCGCTGCTCGAGTTTCATTGAAAACAAGTTATTGTCAAATATTTGGCGTTAGGCGATACATATGCAAGTCGAATGAGATGATTTGGACGTAAATCAGGACATTTTATGTTTTTGCATATATGTATCAAATCTAAATGAAATTTGATGAAAAACACGGAGCGTCCCTTTAATATATATTGTGTAGACACGCGAACATGAATGGACAAGTTAACACTTTTAAACTAAAGGCTCAACATTGTATATAGTTAAGGTCTTCAATCATTAGAGCATGATATTCAACTAGTTCTCAAAGGATGAAACGTCTTCAACAACACAAGTGGGAAAACTCTTGAACGACAAGAACGCATTTGATAATGCAAGAATAAAATATAAGTCCTTGGATGATGTAACTTTGATTAGTACAACAGCTCATTTATTTTCGAGAAGCAATGTTAAAACAACCATTACTGCTATTCCAGAACTTTTATGAAACTCTACTAGTAACTTCTTGCTTCGTATGCAAATGTCTATAAAAAATAAATTCAGTCGAGAAATGCCTACGGCTTGATCAACGTGGATTATGAGTATGGGTATTGTGATTATGACTGTTAATCGTCCATAATGGAGACTTTATTATTTGATATATTATTTTTTACTTTAGCGATGACTGATATAATACCTGTTGAACTGCAGAGTTTGGCTTGTTTGGATAACATACATGTACATTAAAAGGCCAATCTATCATGGAATTGAAATTTTACAATCTATCTTTTACGATTGTAGTTCGAGAGGCATTTGAATCAAAGAGGGAATGTCAGATTCCTCCACCTGTTATATAAATAAATAAATATAATTAATAAATAAATATATATATATATATATATATATATATATATATATATATATATATATATACACACACACACACACACATATACACACAATGTGTGTGTATGTATATTTATATATATCTGTTGTGTGGCTGGTTCCATATGCTGACATGACGAAACGAAGAGACTGTCACGTCTCGTTTCCACATCAAGTAAGAAGTCGCTATTTGCGTCATTGGGCAGTAGATATCGGTTACTTTATGCCAACTTCGTGTTTTTCTTCCACGTTTCCGATCAGAAGGCGAGAAATGGGAAAGGTGCGATATCAAAATAGCGAAGACGCGAAACTGTTTCACCTCGCTGAGCTGCTCTGGATCTCATTTTACATAGCAACGTCGCAATTGTAATTTCACACTGCATCCATCCACTTCGTAACATCGCTACCTTGCTACTTCGTAGCGTTATTTCGCTACTTGTTAGGGCTTTTTCGCATTGCACCTTGGTGACTTCACATCCTTGCTACTTTGTAGCGCTATTTTTCATTGCACCTCTGTAAGTTCACATCCTTGCTACTTTGTAGCGCTATTTTACATTGCACCTCTGTAAGTTCACATCCTTGCTACTTTGTAGCGCTATTTTACTTTGCACCTCTGTGAGTTCACATCGTTGCTACTTTGGCGCTGTTTCGCATCGCAAATGTCCTCACTTCGCACCTTCACGTTGCAATTAGACACGAAAATCATGAATAGGCCTGTATAAAGTACAAAACCACATGACTGGACCTGTGCATCCCAGCATATATTGATTATAAAACACTTTATTCTCCTGTGCAGTACCTTCCAACTGATTTGTTCCTTCACGCCTCAATAAAACTCATTTAAGTATATATTTTTTACTTTAAAAACATGTTATATATAGTTATTACCCTGTGATGTTGTCGCTAGTAGTCCTGTATCAATATGACGTAAATCTATATGTTTGGGTTTTTTAATAAGTCGATTTTTGGAGAGGTGTGCTCAGTGTTTTCTGACGGAGTACATGGCGTGTGCTACCGGTTAAGCTGCTCCTGGCACCAACTGCATCAAACCTGATTCGAGTCGTTGTTTACCCGACACGTACCAGCTTAACAAGAGTGTTCGAACGCACTACCTGGACGAACCTGAGAGTCGATCACGAGTATGATCCACCCTGTTTTAACCTTATTTATGCTGTGTACATTAAAAAAGGGTTGACAATTTATGACTTGTATGAGTTGTCAAACACTTGCATGGCGTTTAAGAGGATAGCCACACATGATACGACTTGTACAGTTTCTGATGCCTACTTTGAAGTAACGTTACCAACAACGTGACCAAGTCATTGTAAATTATATGATCAGAGGATTTAGTATGCTTTAGTAACTTCAAGAGTCAGTGGTATACTGTCGCAGCATCGAAATTAGAGCGTACATTAAAATGAAATGTTAGTAACGTTATGTCTTTCAGTATCCTATATCTTTATACCAATAGTTTAAAATTGTTTAAAAATAAACTTAATCTTTGATTTACTTAAAAAAATATGTCTGGTGCATTGAGAATTATGAAACTTTCATACATGTAGGACTAGAAAATAACATTTACAACTAAAACATCTAACAACATTTGAAGTACACCATTGTGTGATGTATGATCAATGCTTTTGTCCATTGTTATTTATGTCTATTTTAGATTATTCTAAAGTGCTTGTTATTACACATTATATATTATATTGAGAATATAATATGTTTGTCGACAATACACTCTTACTCTAATATTGTCAACAGCTAAACATTCCCAAATCTCAAACGAAGAATTTAAGAGACAAAAGTGGCAAATTCAAATAAGAAGGGTTATCAAGGTCTATACATACATGATAAACACGTAAACATGATCGGTAATAAAGACATTATTACACTCGAAAGTGTGCCATTTGACATTTACGAAACTCGTCCAAATTTATGTATAACCCCCACTCTCGCTCTGGCAATACAATACTTTACACTCGGGTAATAATCTCTGTATCTCTGAGTTGGAAAGTAAACTTTGCACGCAGGATATGCTTCTCCGTGACATTGCAGAAGATGCATGCTGTAGTACCCCCAGGGGCAAAAGAAAGGATACCATAAGAATCAAGGATATGCGATACATACGACTGAAACAGAGTTAGTCAACTAAGTTAAATTTGAAATTTCAAAATATTTTCTGTTCATATTTCTAAGAAACACACGTGTTGGTAATCGTCGTTTTCGAATTTCTTTAACTAGAGGAGACAAGATAGTAAAAAAGGCGACGTGCTACACTAATGATGTGTCAGAGAACTTACATTATGCCCACAACATATATTAACATAAATTCCATACCGGTATTTGATAAAGTTGCACCTTAAATCCGAAACATTATGTTCAGAAAACCCCTTTGAAATAACACGCCATGTGTGTTTGAACAGATATGATATATTAAATATCATACCCTCATAAATACAATTGTGCATATTTCTTTACAAGATATATCCTCATCACAGACATTCATAATCGACTTTATCCGGCAGAAATCGTTTGTGTTTGACTCTGTTGAAAATTGAGTATCGTTTCTGTTGTGACTCGGTGTATATATCTCAGCATCTGAGATGTCTAACACAAAAGATAATAATTTCAGAGTGACGATTTCCGGTATTGCATACAACGAATATAAAAGTAAATGAATGAATAAAAATACATTTCAATACAGAATGAATGCAAACTGAATACAAAATGAGTGCAAAATGAGTCAAATGTCTATACGAAATGAAATCGAATGAAAACAAAATGAAAAGCCATGCAATGAATATAAAAATGAATACAATATATATTTATACAAAGAGAGTGTAAAATGGATAGAAACTTATAAATGAAATTAAAGTAAAACACAACACAAACTAAATTGAGTGAGATGAAAATGAATACAAGGGGAATATAAATGAATACAAACTTAATACAAGGTGACTATAAATGTATACAAGGTGAACACAGATGAATACAAAATTAATGATAGGAATGAGTGAACAATTCAAAGTGAATTAAAACGAACGTAAAGTGGTGACATATAGTGAGGTCAACATAGATATAAAATAAATCACACAGTAAGAAACTATGGTACTCTTACTGTGTAACAGACAATTTCTACTTTACTTAATGAACGATTTTGTCTCCCTTTGAGTCGTGACGTGCGTTGTTGACGCTAGGAGAACCGGGTCTGACATGATTGATTACCTTCAGTCGACTCACAGTGACGTGAAAATACCGAAAGTACACTTTTCTTTCCTTGTAACCCATTTTCCCTTTAAACGATTATCAACAACGTCGAACGAGTGTACTTGGTAGCACGTAGGACGTCTCACCACGATGACTGGGGTTCAAATCCAGTTACCTTATTTTCAATTCTGCAAAGTACCCCCTAAACACCGCATCTGAAATCACCACTGACGTCACCTGTATACCTGAAGGTAGAAGTAGGCCGGCCAGGTGCTAATGCGCGAGGCGACAGGTACACCGTATCTATTTCCTTGTTGCAGGGGAACTCATAAATACCTGTATACGTCACCTGGGGACGATCTACCTGCAGGATGTAACGCCGTGTTGACGACAGCTTCTAGACAACAGTCATCCTTCAACAGCTTGTCCTCACCACCCAGTCGGTTACTTAGAATTACTACGACGTGCTTAGAACAACGTAAACTTTTATAATACAATGCTCGTGATGAGGCAATCAACGTTCAACTTAGATAAATGGCTGCTGTGAATTCTCATAATGCACATTGTAAAACTACTATTTACCTTTCGCACAGGCCCGCTGGATATCGAGAGCTTTAGAGACAAAAGACAATTGTACAGTGTATATCTGTAATAATAGGGTATTGTCAACAGTCATTAACCTCTCTCTCCCTGCGTCACATAACTGAAGGGAATTTAATACAACAATGTTATAATATTATACACTTATTTGTCTTAATGATCTACGGAAATCCAAGCTAGGCTTTTCATTGTTGGTTTTATATTTTTATCAACCATTCTATAGAAATGTATGAACGCGAGACTGACTTGATATACTCTAGAACAGTGATGTCACTTTGGTCATACCATTATGTCATCACATGACATTCATTGTGACGTCATTACTTCTATGACTTCGAAGCATGATCACTTTCGTTCAGCGATGTAACCATTGTGTGGTCATAGCGTGATGATGTACATGTGTCACTTCTCTGTCGATATCCTTTGTGATGATCATGTAGATATCGCTTACTTTCACAAAACAATATTTGATGAAGAAGCCAACATGTAGATGATAATGTGTGTTAATCAACTCGCATTGGACACGATTTTCCACAGAGGTTGCCTCTTTTTCAGATAACCTTTAGTCAGATCCATGAAATAGTCAAATATCAATAAGTATTCCATTTCAAATACCACATCCTATGGTAACGTGAAGTCGTCACACACTCCCTTGGGCCATATTCATCTTTTACAGTACATCTCACAGTTTATGGCTGCTCGTTAAGACTTAATACATGCCACATAGATAGTCAACACATGTAACATTTGTTATATTATATATATATATATATCACAGCATCTGCAATAGTGCAGATTATTGTACCTTTTCGCGACGAATTCCTTGGGGAATTCAAACCAACCATCAGAGCCAGGCACCATTCTTAAAGACATTTGGAATGGTCATTTTCATTTTCAATGTGACACATTTCGTCACAATCATAAGCTTTTCAAAGCTGATACACTCGCAAACACACATATAGAGCAAAATATGCACGCATGCCATACGTCGTAAATGCATTGAATTGAATTTTACTGTATCAATTTCTCCAAGGTCTTCTCCATGCCAATGACATGTCTTCTTGCGAATTCGCATAATAACCATAAGACATCGGGCAGATTTCACATGCGGAGAGTTTCGGAGGAACCACGTTACCAATTGTAGGATAAGATGACAAATGCGCAAAATTGCATCTCGAAGGGCGTAATGGAGACAAATATTATTTACGAAAATGACATGTCAAGAATTTTGATCGCCCTGTGCCCGATGTTGCTGCCAAAGTCGAATAAGCATTAGCGGCGGCCACAATATGTGTTGAAGAACGATTCGGTTGGTTAAGATCCTATGAGAAGTTGACCATTTCACTTTTTGTTAAATTCGGCAGTAGAAAGTCTGTTTGAATAACGTGAAGAAGGTTAAATGTTGTACTGAAAAGAAACACACAATCAGCTGAAATGTTTCTTTTTTCCTCAAGTAAGTGCCTGTTAAAGGTACATCCATTTTGTTTCATAAAATTTTATTTGGCTTTAATACGCTCCAACTCACCACATGTGCTGTCTACAATACAAATAAATTCACTCAGCTTGCATTTTTATCCCCAATCACCAAATATATCATAATTACTAGTTTCCAATTAAAATTGAGTAACATCATTATTCATGTGTAGAAACCGAAACTGCACGTACCATTGACATGCACAGTAGTTATATGATCCATTAAACATTATCTCACCAAATTTGTCATTCTGTCTGTTATAAATAAGATTCCAAAATTACGTTTGACTCATTGACGCGCGCCACACGCTGTGCATTGTCCGGTTTTCGATCAGAAATCACTACTTTTACCTTCATATCGTCAATATGCTAAGTCGACTATCATTAAAATGATTGTTTTCGGTAACAATCGGTACTTCTCGATAAAGTAACACCATTTATAACGTTTGCAATATGTGACCCCCAACAACACAATGGATGTACCTTTAAATTAAAATGATATACGTACATGTATTTTGGCGTCAGATTCTACAAGTTCTACAAATATTGAAATAAGATCGACAGTCAGACATGCGTGTTGAGCATTATGAATAATGTGATGAATCTTTTTAGGAATTTAGAGTAGCCATTATTGACATCGCTTACCGTCAAAACGTATCGAAAAATATAAATCTCTTTTCTAACATCCACATTTTTCTAAAAAATACTGCAAGCAAGCACAAATGTGAGCGTGGCTCACTAATACCCCGACTGTTTAAAGTTTTACATTTTTATTTTACTTTAAGAGGGAGGTGTTTGTGAAAAGGGTAGGACAAATCTCTTCATGTAAACTATGTGGTTTTGGAGTAGGAGTAAGAATAACTTGAAAAGGTAGTATAACATAAAACACTCCTGCCATTACCACCGTTTTTTAACATTAATTCATCATAATGATTCATTCGAGTGACTTGAAACAACAGGTACATGGAAGCACACCCCTCTGTGCACAGAGAGGGGTATACAGCAGTGTATGGCTGAAAGGAAAGAAAATGTAAAATAATAAAATCAACAAGAACACAGAAGTAGCTTTTGATGAAAGTTACATGTAAAAGAAAATTATAAAGTCAACAAATCACAACATAGAAGTACCTTCATTCATTCTAGCTCCGAATATGACTTAGTAAAAAAATATTTTTTTAAAATTCGCCCAAAAAAAATCAAAAAAATCACCAATTCAGTTTTAATTTCGCACTGAACCTCTCCTAGTGGCGAAGAAGATATATGCCAAATTTGAAAAAGGATGATATGAATATATCACTTTATATCCCCAACCGTTGGTCGGGGGTATGTAAATGTGAAAATGCTTCCGATGACGTACACAGTGTTATGATCACTATGTCCTGATGTTGTATTACGGTCTCGAGGCCTTTCAATAAATATTTCATTTCAAATACCATATAGCGATGCAGACACGGTACAACCCCATGTGAGTAAAGTGAGTCAGTTTACAGCTGATATTTAAGAGTTACAGTACAGTATTGCTCTGAGGATTGTCTGGGAAACTTGGTTCTTCAAGTAGTTTCAACTGGACTTGTGAAGAGACACGCCCCTTTATATACCTTGCTGAAATTCTCCATGTTCGTGATTTCAAAGCACTCGACTATCTCAAAAACTGACAGTCCAGTCAACGTCATGCTACAAAACTGGGATTTTGACCATTTGAAGATCGTAAATTATAAAGTCTTGTTAAACTTTAGTGGAATTGAGTTTCAACATAACTGACATTGTTATACTTTAAAGGGGCAGTAGCACGTTTTTTTCAAAATTTATTTTTTCAAATTTCCCATTTATAATGATAGTTTATGTCATTTAAATTAACTTTAGAGGGTAAAACATCTCATTACACAAACCAATTATGTGTAGTGGTAAAAACTATGTTGCGTATAAAGCAAAAATTGCATGGCGGCCATTTTATTGTGAACACAATTTATTATTTTGTATTACAAAAACGATTCCCATGGCTTTACCGAAACATGCACACTCATCTTAAACTTTATTTTCCGAAGAGAGAAGGATGTTTTACTATTGGTGAAATTATTTTTCAAATACATTTCATCAACTTATGTGCTACTGCCCCTTTAACGTAGATGTGCTTAATAAATAACACAAATTACGGACTTTGTTTCGCTGTAATAGGTTTGGTTGTACTATACCGAGTATTTACAATATAATGGACTTTGTAATACTTTAATTGACTTTATTACACTCAAATAGAGAATACTATTACTGCCTTTGTAATACTATAACAAGAGTTGATTTACTAAAATGGACTTAGTTTCACAATCAGTGTGAATGTAAATATGGAAATGCCGTATGTGAGAAATCAGAATGCTATACAATCATATTAGGATGTCGATTAAAGCAGATCAATTATCAAGAGGTCTGCACTTTTTTCGGGGTTTGTTCTTTGTTCCGTTCCTTGAATTTAATAAATAAGACGATTTTACGTTAAATTTAAATCTTTTGGTATATGCAAAACTGCATCAAAATCAATGTAGAATGTAGATCTAAATCTTGAAATTACTTCGACTGTGGAGGAATTCATGTATGGCAGTGTCAAATTTTTCGTTATTTGACTTTTCCGTATTGCTAACTTCCAAATCGAACAAAGAGTAATGAAAAACGATTAAGTATGACAATATGGTAATGTGCTGTAGAATAGTAGTATGATCTTAAGAAGTTAATACATAAATTGTCCTGCTCTTTTAAGACTCCGTGGGTATAGGACACAACCCTTTAACATACATTACACAAGATATATATCAACTATCAATCAACAATGCTGAAAACGTCCTGTGGCCCAATCGCATACGTGGGCCAGTAATGAAAATTTTGATGTTGTATGCATGGAAAACATGATATCATAATATGCTATAAATGATATCCGACGCGTAGTTCCTCGTTCATATATACAAATTATATATTTCGTAAATAAAATTATATGAACAGAATCATGGATACATACGTTTAAATAAATCTCCGTATGCAAAATTTAAATAAACATAGCCAGTTGCGCAAGACATACTATTATATATGTATTGTGCCGTAATGCATCTACATGATTTGTACATGTAAAGTATGATATGTCGTAAGTTAAATATGAACGGAACACTTCCATGAGGATTTATTGTTTTATTAGTAAAATACTACGGATAAAGCCATTAGAACATGTCCATACGAATGTATATTCTACTCGTAAAATGCCATACCCTACAACTGCAGACATGTATTAAACTGTACGGAGAAATGCCGGATATTACGTCATAGTGGCAGTGTTTATCGATCGCTCAAGTTTTGTCGGGGACCCAAGGGGCGTGGCTATAAGTTCGAGGACATTTCACCGACGTAAGCAGAAACTATTTTGGTCTGTGGTATAAAATTTCTCACAAACTGACACAGATTGACGCAGATCCTCTGAAGGATCTACCATTACTTATGTGCATTCAAGAAACTAAATGTCGATATTACAAATGAATAAATCATAATAAGAACACCTTGAAATAGGACCGAGGTTTCTGATACATTCCCATGTTTAGAAACTGAATTCCTATATGCATATATAATTGCTGCAAATGCGGCTGCGGTTCCGAGACATGGAATTCATTTTGTGATAGAAGTCGAAATGTGAGCTCTTCATGAATCTCTTGTAGACGTAGTATGTACGCTGGTAGTTTTATGACTAAAATGTGGTTTCATCTCAGTGTGTACAGTTGGCTGGATATTATTAATATCCAGCCGAACATATGTGTCGTTATATCATTTACCACAACTATCGTTGACTGACTGAGAGCACATGTTCAACCAATGATAGTGTACATGTTGTACAGAGCAAGGTCGCACATGTTGTCTACATGTAGATCTAAAAGCAGTAATTAAAGGATACACTGTGTAATATAACTAAGACCTTTAAGAGATACACTAACGTCCCAACATGCAGAACTTTATAAAACGTTTGAAGAGTTCGATTCTTATTGTGCATAACCAATAATTTAAATTAGATGTATTAAAGGGGCAGAAGCACGTTTTTTCACTCAAATAAGTTGATGACATGTGTTTGAAAAATAATATCACCAATAGTAAAATACCCTTCTCTCTTCGGAAAATTAAGTTAAAAAATGAGTTTACATGGTTCCGTTAAGCCATAGGGAATAGTTTTTGTCATTCGAAATAATAAAATGTGTTCACAATAGAATGGCCGCCATGCAAGTTTTGCTTTAAACGCAAAACTGTTATTACCTCTACGGATAATTGGTTTGTAATATAATATATTTTACCCTCTAAAGTTAATATAAATGACATAAACTATCATTATAAATGGGAAATCTGAAAAAAATAAAATTTGAAAAAACGTGCTACTGCCACTTTAAAACCTTATATTCAATTGTCAATCAACAGTTATGATGGAATGTTCTTGACGTTGTATTTGTCGGACTGACGATCTAGAACAAAGGTCCGTCTGTTATCTCATCTCTATCTTTATCATTGGAATAGTCCGATGACGTCAAGGAGGCACTGGGGAATGCGCGGTCTGGAACTAGATGTGATTTCCCTAACGAAAACGAAGATGACTATTCTTCAGTCATACGTGACACCTTCAGGGTTACATCTTCAGATGTCCATTGCCGATGTAAAAATATTACAAAACTACAACATTTTCGTTTAATCATTTAGGGTTGTATTAATCTATCTTTATCGTCAAGTTGACATGAGGTTATTTCCTAGGGTCCTTGTCAAAATTATATCGATCATATTTATTAATTGTACGACCAGCTGCATCTCCGTGTATAAAGAATATAGGTCCAAGTACATAACCTTGAGAAACACCATACACCATAGTTCTGTCATGCGCACCTGCAGTCATCTATCTACATGAAGAAAGGGGAATAACGTAATATCTACTCAACCAAACGTAAACTATACTTAACCCAAAAAGTATATTATTCAATGAATATTTATTTAACATAATTAATGAAATGACTTTACTCAACATTCTTTTTCAATTTCCAATGTCTTGACAAACCCTGTATACTACCCGTGTATAATATCAGCCTCAAATGACTGTGGGACAAGAAGACTTTATATCACCTCACCTGACTCTACATCACCCTAAACATTCGTCAGGCTTTAAAGGGGCAGTAGCACGTTTTTTGCAAAATTTATTTTTTCAAATTTCCCATTTATAATGATAGTTTATGTCATTTAAATTAACTTTAGAGGGTAAAACATCTTATTACACTAACCAATTATCTGTAGTGGTAAAAACTATGTTGGGTATAAAGCCAAAATTGCATGGCAGCCATTTTATTGTGAACACAATTTATTATTTTGTATTACAAAAACGATTCCCATGGCTTTACCGAAACATGCACACTCATCTTAAACTTTATTTTCCGAAGAGAGAAGGATGTTTTACTATTGGTGAAATTATTTTTCAAATATACATTTCATCAACTTATTTGAGCGAAAAAACGTGCTACTGCCCCTTTAACGATGCTATCTTCATAGAGTCATTTCGGACTTCAGTCCATTATAATATGATGTTGATATGCGTGAGTAGAGGGAAATAGATTGTATTCCATCATTTCAAAATTGATAATTGTTTGCTACTTTTATATGCAAATTGGTTAATTCGAAGGAGTGAATCCATTCATAGCATTTGGAGATGTGCTGAAACAATGAATATCTGAAATTATGATTTGAATTATGATGGCCCCATGTAGATAGTATAGATCAGTTTTATTTCCGGTATTGAAATGCCACAGGCCTGTAGTACAATACATTTCAATGATAATATGTATATACGCACATGTAATGCAATGAAGATGATATTCAACAACTAGATGTAAATTATGTTCTGAATAACATACGATGTAGCATGGTAAACAAACATAGCCAGATTTTGAAGAACTGCAAGTTTGTGTTATTGAACAAATCTACAAAAGGTTTGGATGGAGATAGTAATAGTTTTTAATATACAATTTTCTCAGTGAATTATAAATAGGACATTTGATAGTGATATTCATCCGTTCTATTTGGTTATAAAGACTGTAAAGTCGAGTAGTCATTTGAAACTGGTACTGCGACTAGTCCAACTGAAGTCCACCATATATACAGTGCTGTCTACTGGCAGTACAACCAACGTACGCTGTTTTTATAAAGGAATTTGTTTGATTGAATATATCAGATATACAACAATTCTGAAACATCTCTGACATCTAATGAATTCTTCCTATTAATCTACTGTTAGAGCATTACCCTGAAACATATAAAAAAAAGATATCATCAATATATTTGATATTTTTTAATCAACTGTTCTGTGGCATTCTATAAATGTTCCAATCTTACAGAGTCCAAGAATACATTAAATGATAAGAAAGGTATTATTTTATATACTCTCCTCGATAGTTAACAATATGCCCGATTATCCTAATCTGTCTAATTCCGACAACCTTCACACAGAGTAAGGATAGAGTTATCGCCGCTCTACCCTGTACCGAAACTCGCCACCAGGTGGTCAACCCTACGTCATCATTGCTTTCCTGTCGGCCATCAAGTACACTTGTGTTTTTGGTGGCTCTGAATTTCGAGTATTAAATAACCTTTTCACTCACTTATTACTGCTTTCCTTTGCGTTTGCGTGTCGTTGCGGGACCTAGCTAATTCTGTCGAGGCAGTTAGCGTCTCTCTTCGTCGGTTACTTGGATTTTGTGCTTGACTGCAGTGACTCTGTCTACTGTTGTCTGTTTCAATCAATCTTTATTTCGGTACTTAAAGGCCACAGGCCTGTAGTACATTCAAGAGTAGATCACATTACAGATTTTGTTCTGGTACAATGGTTTTCCTATATAAGATTGCATAATAAATAAACATTGCAAGGTTCTGTAGTACTCGAGTATTAGTATTTGCTAACAGTGATAATAGTTTTGTTACACTAGGGTACATGTAATAGTATGATTTAATGTATTTCAACCGAAGACTTTTATAGATTGGGCAGATTAACAAGAAATGTAGTTCATCTTCGACAGCATTTAAATTACAAACTTGGCATATTCTGTTATTTCTTGCAATGCCTGCATATCTGCCAGTTTCAACAAACAATTCATGGGATGAACAACGAAGACGAGCTAAGGCAGTACGAAACTTTTTTACATCAACTTTTGAAAGATAACTTTCAAGACATATTTCATATTTCCACTGTCTATAATATAGACATTTAGTTGATAGTGACATGGATTCTGACCAGGTTTGCAAGTATATATCCTTCATTCTTTGTGTAAATGATCTAATAAACTGTGGTTGTAAATCTACACTTTGGCTGTGCCAAATATGTCCATATCCTGTTTTGTTGAGTATCTCTCTAATATCGGTCACCCAATTACTTTTACCATTATTATCATACAGTTTCATCATATCATAACATTTCTTGGGATATCTGTGGCAGGGCATATTCAATAACCGTATCCAATATTTAATAGCCTTAATAGACGAATAAATGAACAATGGAAATCTGCCTAATTCTCCGTAGACCATCGTGTTACATGTGCTTGTTTTAACACCAAGGAACTTTTTACATGCATATAAATGTATCTTTTCAATGTTATCATACTGTTTTAATCCCCATATTTCAGATCCATACAAAAGTATTGGGCTTATCTTCATATCAAATATTTTGAAAAAGGTGTTAAATGACATATCACCTAGCGATCGCATGTTTTTGTAGATACCTATAAGAATTTTCAATGCTTGTGTTGATGCCTGTTTCGTGTGGTGAGACCAAGAGAGGTGATTAGAAAAGTATACCCCTAGATATTTGTATGCACTGGTAGTTTGAAGGAGTTCTCCTTTATAAAACCATTTCTCGAGTTTTGAAAGTTTTCCCCCATTCTTAAAAACAATAATTTTGGTTTTTTCTCTGTTGACACACAATTTGAATTGCTCAGAAAATTTGTCTAATTCATCTATTTGTTTCTGTAAGCCGCTAATGGAACTTGAAAACAGTACAATGTCATCTGCAAATAGTAATAGAAATAATTGCACTGTGTCCGGGTGAAGTTGGATCCCATTCCTACACGTGTTACATATTTGCTGTGCTAATTCATTAATGAAAAAACTAAACAGGAAGGGGCTTAAAATACAGCCTTGTCTAACGCCAAGTTGACTAATAAATGGTTCAGATATTTCTTGATTATTTCTAACACGTACCTTGACATGTTGATATATACTTTTGAGCATGTTATTCATTTTACTACTAATTCCGTGCGTTTGCAGAATATCCCAAAGTTTATTTCTCTCTACAGAGTCAAAAGCTTTTGCAAAGTCTACAAATAACGCATAAAACTTCCCCCCTTTTGAACTCAGATATCTTTGTATGAGGCTGTGTAGAATAAAGATATTGTCTGTTGTTGTGTATTTTTCCCGGAAGCCCGCTTGTCCTTCATATATTTTGTCCAAAACGTCCGCCCAAGTCACTAACCGTTTGTTGATAATATGAGTAAATAATTTGCCAAATATACTTAGCACAGTAATTCCACGGTAATTATTAGTGTCGTTTCGATCACCTTGTTTATATATTGGGACAAGAATTCCAACCGACCAGGATTCTGGGAAGTCCCCAGTATTAGGGTATAACGTTGAATAATAATTCAAGATATGGAAGTAGTTGTCTGTTTCAGCCCGCCCGGGTCGCACGTGCTTTTCGTGCCGGTTCACTTAGGCTGGTTAGCTCGGCTGGGCTTTCGGTAGACCTCCCGTCCACCGCCTGGCCGTGTGCGCTTGCTTTGGACAGCGCTTGCCTACGGTAAGGCGCGGCGCCTCTCTAGGCGGCCTGTTTGGAAGCGCCTGTCGTTGGACAGCGCCTGGTGCTTAGCAGCGCCTGGCGCCTGTAGCTTCAGGCGCTCTACCGCCTCACTCAAGCGGCGTCCCTTTGAAGCGGTTGGGGTTGGACAGCCGTCTCGGAGGGGTGTTACGGGGATGTCGGATCCTTACTCAGGTTTCTGTGGTGGGTGTGGGTCCCGGAAGTCCGCGCGCTTCGACCCACACTCGCTCTGTCGCCTGTGTCGCAATTGTGCGGCGAGTTGGACAAGTGCAGAGAGTGTGAACACCTCTCGCCTACGTAACATCGTGATTACCGCGCGGCTGTGAAGAAATCTGAGACGCAGCACAAGTTGAGGGCCGCCAGGCGGCCCTCCTCGTCCGCTTCCGCTACCGTCACCACGGGGTCCGCTGATGACACCTCCCGGGGCTCCGATCTGGTCATTTCGGAGGATGTGACCGAGTTTGACCTCTCGGATCCAGGTGTGAGGTCCGACAGGAATTTATCACCAGTCAGACATGTTGGCGGTTCCCCTCCCTCGGGCGGGGTGGAACGATCTCCCGACTTGAGGTCCTCTCCTGACACTGCTTCCTCAACGAACCCTCGGAGGGCCGTCAGGAAGAAGGAGAAAAGGAAACACAAGAAGAAGAAGAGGTCGAGGATCTCCTCTCCCCCTATTCTTGACCAGAGGAAACTGACGGACGACATCATGTCCTCAGTGAAGGATCTGGTTTCTTCAATGTTCGTGGCAAGAGAACGAGCTCATGCCAGGGTTGAGGAGGAGGATGTCTGTTTTCCGACCTCCCCTGTGGCGCCCTCCACTCCCAAGAGGAGGCGTGTGGTGGTTATTTCCCCGGGCGCCACCCCCTCGGACCACGAGTCCACGGCTGTAAGTGACCAAGAGGGGGGGGGGGGGGGGGGGCGTCTGACTTGGGGGACGGGGCTCCCCAAGCGCCTTCCACTCCTCTGACGGGCCCTGTGGAGGCGCCCGATCTCAAGGAGCGTCTGACAGCAATCGCTGATTGGTGTCAGGTGGACATCAAAGAGTTGGAAGAGGAATCTTCATCGACCAAGGCAGCCAGGCTGGAGACCTTCTGCTCGGAAGAGGAGGCGCCTACGCAGCGTCTGGTGGCGCTGCCAGTGCACAGGCTCCTTCAGGCAGCGGGCAGGGACTTCGACTCTAACGTTGCTGCTGCGGCTCCTGGTCGGTTCCTCCCCCCCTTAGTTCTCACTGACAAGATCCGGTCTGGCCTTCCCGTTCATGGCAGTTCCGTATCTCTTTCCCCTCCCATCCTGGACGACGACATCCGTCGAGTTGCCGCTCCCTTAGTACCTCACCAGGTTTCAGACTCCCATTTGTCGCACCTGGACAAAGAGGCAAGGAGCATCCTTGGTCTGGCTAACCACGTGGCCCACGCTTGCCAGGCGATGGCAGCTTTCGCCAAGGAGGCGGGCATGGAGCAGGGGGCCAAGGCTCTCTACCGCGGGTTCGGCTCTGTCGCTGGGAACCTAGCGCAGATGATGTTGTCCGCCTCCCGCATCTCAGCGGGGGTGACTAACCTCAGGCGTGATGGGTTTCTGGCGCGGACCAACCTTCCGGCGGAGCTCCGGAACCGCCTGAGGTCGGCCCCGGCAGGCTCCTCCACCTTATTCGACGGTCAAGTCGGGGAAACGCTCAGGCAGCGCCAGGAATGCCAGCAGCAAGAGCTAACCAATCGGTTGGCCTCTGGCGGACGCAGAGCATCGCCTCAGGGGACGACGCCCAAGAAGAGGGGAGGGGGCGCGCCCTCCTCTACCTCAAAAACTGGAGGCGTGTCCTTTCAGGGAAGGGGTCGACAGGATAGAAGTCGCGTCTTCAGTGCCGGCCCCTCGCCAAAAAGCACCCCCAAGAAGGGCATCCAACGTGGGAAGGGTCGCGCCTACGGAGCTCCCCCCAACAGGCAGTGACTGGACACCTCCGGACCTTCCACGGCAGGTGGTCCCGACCCTGGACGGTCCTGTGGGAGGCCGTCTCTCACGTTATGTCCCCAACTGGAGACAGTTGGATCTCGATCCTTTCGTTTGCAAGGTCTTGGAACGGGGTTTTCGTATTCGCGTGGCACGCCGCCCCCCGCCCCCCGCTGACCTGTTCGCCTGTAGAGCGCGCGCTGGACCCAGATCGGCTCGCTCTGACCTTGGAACAGGTGGAGACTCTAATTTCCAAACGGGCGGTGGAGGAAATCCCGCACCAAGACCTTTCTCCAGGCTACTACTCTCCGGTGTTCGTCCGACTGAAGCAGGAGCCAGGGAAATGTCGGCTGATCCACGACTTGAAGGAATTCAACCTCTCCTTCCTAGATCCGCCGCCATATTTTCGACTCTTGACAGTGACGTCAGTGATGCGATTACTGGAGCCCTTGGACTCGATGATATCCCTAGACCTGCAGGACGCGTACCTGCACATTCCCATCTATCACGGCGATCGCAGGTACCTACGTTTCGTCTTAGCGGGTCGCCACTTTCAGTGGAACGTCCTTCCGTTCGGGATTTCATCGGCTCCGTGGCTGTTCACTCGCGTGACCCAACCCATCGTCCAATACCTCCACACGATGGACGTTCAATTCGCAATGTATTTGGACGACGGGTTTGGTCACAACAGGTCCCCGTCTGTTCTGGAGGCTCAACGGGACTTTGTGATAGCGTTGTTCAGGCGGTTGGGGTGGCTGGTCAATCTGGGGAAGTCAGACCTGCAGCCCTCGACGTCCTTGGTGTTCCTGGGCGCCCACCTGGACACCGCTATCTACAAGGCCTTTGTGACCACGGAACGGATGGAACGTTACCGAGATCTCCTGGAGCTGGCACTTCGGGGGCCTCTGCCACTACGCCAGTGGGAGAGGCTGCTAGGCTTTCTGAGCGCGACTCAACACTTCACCCGAAGGGGAAGGTTGCAGCTGAGGCCCCTTCAGATCTTGGTAAACGTACATGTCCGGGAGAAGGCGTGTCGGCACGTGTTTTCCATTCCTCTGGAACTCAGACCGCACCTCTCCTGGTGGCAGCAGGAGTCCAATGTGTTGGTGGGGGTTCCCCTCAGGGAACCACCAGCGACACGTCATCTATTCGTGGACGCCTCCTCCCAAGGCTGGGGGGCTCATCTCGATGCGGAGCAAACAGCGGGGGTGTGGTCGTCGACCCAAGTGAGACGCCACATCAACGTCCTGGAACTGGACGCCATTCGATTGGCAATCGACCATTGGTCAGGTCTGCGGCGGGGGCAGGTTCTGTGTGTTCATACAGACAGCTCAGCGGCGGCCTGGGCCATCAACAAACAGGGGTCAACCAAAGCAGACTCTCTCCTGCAGTTGGTGATGGTGCTGTTTCGCCTAGTGGACAGTCTCGAGCTCTCTCTCCGTGCGGTGCACATCCCGGGAGCCAAGAACGTCCTTGCGGACGCCTTGTCTCGCCCGGACAAGCCTCCTTCCACGGAGTGGATGTTGCACCCGAGCCTCACATAGACCTCTTCGCGACTCGGCTCAACCACCAGCTACCGACATACGTGTCTCCTGTACCGGACCCGACCGCGTGGGCTCTTGATGCGCTCGCGTTAGAATGGGAGGGGATGGTCGCTTACGCCTATCCCCCTCCCGCCATCCTGAACCTCGTGGTGGCAAAGATACAGGAGACGCGGGTGCTCCAGCTACTCCTGATAGCTCCGCTGTGGCCAGCCAGAGCCTGGTACGTTCCCCTCCGGAGGGCTTGCCTCCTAGACCCGATCCCCCTTCCTCTAAGGTGGGACCTTCTGACGAGCAAGCCAAGCGGGCGGGTTCACGAGAATCCCCAGGCTCTACAGCTTCACGCTTGGTTTGTCTTCAAAGGGGTATGACGGGGGCAGGGTTCTCCAAATCCGTTGCCGAGGTGGTGGCGACCTCCCAAAGACCGTCGACAGGGAATCTCTACGACGCTCAGTGGGGGGCCTTCGTGACCTTCTGCAGCAAGGAGGGGTACGACATCCAGGCGGTAACGGTCCCTCAGGTTGCTGAGTACCTGGTTTACCTGCGAGAGACGAGGAATCTCAAAGCCTCGTCCATCAACACCAACCTGGCGGCGATTATGTCCGTTCTCCGGAAGCGGGACCCCCAGGTGGACATCTCAGTCCTTAAGGACCTCGTTAAAGTTGGCGGAGTTTGTGTGTAAGAACCAAACCGCCGACGAAAGGGGTAGGACTTTTTCCCTACCGTCCATTTCCGGTAACATAGATCCGACGGACGAGGAAAACCGCCTCCTCTGTCCAGTCCGAGCACTTCGGATCTACACCGAGAGGACCCGGACGCTGCGTCAGGGGAGAAGAAGACTATTCATCCCTCATTCCCAGACCAGCGTACGGGAATTAGACAAGAGACAATTAAGCGTCTACCTCCGTTCGGCGGTGTTAGACGCGTAAAAGGCAGCGGGTCTAGACCCTCCAGCGAGGGCCAATCCGCACAAGATAAGGGCCATCTCAGCGACGATGGCCCTCCATAGCAACTTGGCGGTGGCGGACATCATGGCTGGCTGTTTCTGGAAGTCAGGCCTGGTGTTCGCCAACCACTATCTTCGAGACATCTCCAACGAGGACTTGGAGGGAATCAACCGGCTGGGGGCGCAGGTGTACGCCCTCATCGCAGGAGTCACCCTCTTGCTCACTAATGTTTCGCTTCTCAATAAACCCGAGGTTGATTCTTTTTGTGTGTCTGTTGTCTCTTATACCAGTTGGCGACTTCGGTTGCGGGCCTCCTCGCATAGCGAGGTTGAGCCAGGGCTAGTCCGATTGACTAGTGGGCCTCATGGGGGTCACTCTAGTTCGGCCTTGAGTCACCAACTCTCTTCCTGTAGGATAGAGCTTTATCGCCTTAGCCTCTCGCACCCACCTCCAGCAGTGGGATTCGGGCATATTGTTAACTATCGAGGAGAGTATATTAAATAATAGTATGTTTTTGTTTAAACATCATTATTTATACTCACCGTCGATAGTTAACAATCGTTAGCTCCCACCCGGCCTCCCCTCTGCACGATCGGCTTTTTTCTCTGACCGTCAGAAGAAGCAATGATGACGTAGGGTTGACCACCTGGTGGCGAGTTTCGGTACAGGGTAGAGCGGCGATAACTCTATCCTTACTCTGTGTGAAGGTTGTCGGAATTAGACAGATAAGGATAATCGGGCATATTGTTAACTATCGACGGTGAGTATAAATAATGATGTTTAAACAAAAACATACTATTTTTAATTGTTTGTTCACATCACGTGTCTTATATAATTGATAGGAAGTCGAGTGTTTTGTTTGTTCTTGTAAGAGAATATATTATTGATAAACATAACAACCATTGTTTCCTTTGTATCCCGCCGGTATGTAATAGTATGTTTTTGTTTAAACATCATTATTTATACTCACCGTTGATAGTTAACAATATGCCCAATTATCCTAATCTGTCTAATCCCGACAATCTTTACACAGATTAAAGACAGAGTTATCGCTCAAGTGAACTGCACTCACCACTCACCGCCAGGTGGCCTACCTTATATAGCCATTGCTTCTTCTGATGGACAGACACGAAGCCGAACGCGACCGAGGGGAGGCCGGGAGGGAACTTACGATTGTTAACTATCAACGGTGAGTATAAATAATGATGTTTAAACAAAAACATACTATTATTTAATATACTCTCCGTGATAGTTAACAATATGCCCGATTGCCACAGAGGTGGAGGGGAGCGAGAGGCCACTAAGAGGGATAGCTCTGTCTTAACAAGAGTCAAGTTGGTGAGCCAATACAGCGTAACCAGCCTGAACCCCGATGGGGTTCATCTGTCAACCGGAGGGTTAAGCTTGACCCAACTCGTAACCGGAGGGACTCTCACCCGCGTGGTCACCAACTAAAGAAAAGACAACAAACGCATCACTAAAATCATCGAGACTATGTTTATTACATACTCTAGACTGGCCCAAGGAGCAGCCGAATTAACGAGGGGGGGGTAGGCCTCTTCGGTACGAGGCCGACGGAACTCGTTGCTGGGCGTACACCTGTGCGCCCAACCGATGAATCCCATCCATGTCCTCGTTGGATACGTCTCGAAGATAGTGATTGGCGAACACCAGGCCCGACTTCCAGAAACAGCCGGCCATGATGTCCGCCACTGCCATGTTACTGTGAAGAGCCATCGTAGCCGAGATGGCTCTGATCTCGTGTGGATTGGACTTCGCTGGCGGGTCGAGGCCCGCGGCCTTGTAGGCGTCCAACACTGCCGAGCGGAGATAGACGCTGAGTTGTCGCTTGTCTATCTCCCGAACACTAGTCTGGGAGTGCGGAAGAAAAAGTTTCCTTCTCCCTTGACGTAGTGTCTTGGTCTTTTCGGTGTAGATCCGCAGGGCTCTCACCGGACAAAGGAGCCGATCCTCGTCCGTCGGATCTATGCTACCGGAAAGAGACGGTAACGAAAAGGTTCTACCCCTTTCGTCTGCGGCTTGGTTCTTGCAGATGAACTCAGGGGCTAACCCCAGTGTGGCCGACCCACCGTCTCTCACCTCAAAATGCAAGAGGTCCGCCTGGAGAGCGTGAAGCTCTGAAATCCTGGCTGCGGACCCCATCGCAACCAAAAAGGCTGTTTTGATGGTGAGACGGAGAAGAGTCGTCTCTGTCAATGGCTCATAGTGGTCCGACTTGAGATGGTTGAGCACCACTGTCAGGTCCCACTCCGGAGGCCTGAGCTTCCTCCGCCCGTCCTCATTCCGGTAGGTCTTAATGAGTTCTTTAAGGACCGAGATGTCAACCTGGGGCTCACGCTTCCTAAGGACTGACATGACCGCCGCCAGGTTGGTGTTAATTGAGGAAGCTTTGAGCTTCCTCACCTCTCGTAGGTACACCAGGTACTCAGCTACCTGCGGGACCGTTACCGCCTGGATAGCATACCCCTCCTTCGCGCAGAAGGCGGCGAAAGCACCCCACTGGGCGTCATAGAGATTCCTCGTGGAGGATCTCTGCGAAGATGCGACCACTTTGGCGACGGACTTGGAAAACCCCGCCCCTGTCAACCCCCTTTGGAGACAAACCAGGCTATGGAGCGCCTGGGGGTTCTCGTGAACCCGCCCGCTTGGTTTGCTCGTCAATAGGTCCCATCTCAGAGGGAGGGGGACAGGGTCTTGGCGGCACATCCTCCTCAGGGGAACGTACCAGGCCCTGGCTGGCCACAACGGAGCTATGAGTAGAAGTTGAAGTACTTGTGTCTCCTGTACCTTCGCCACCACGTGACTCAGGATGGCGTGAGGGGGATAGGCATAGGCGACCATCCCCTCCCATCCTAACGCGAGCGCATCGAGAGCCCACGCGGCCGGGTCCGGTACGGGGGACACGTACGTCGGCAACTGGTGGTTGAGCCGAGTCGCAAAGAGGTCTATGTGAGGTTTGCCGAACCTCAAACACAGACTCTCGAACACCCTCGGGCGCAACATCCACTCCGTCGAAGGAGGTTTGTCCGGCCGAGACAAGGCGTCCGCCAGGACGTTCTTGGCTCCTGGGATGTGCACCGCCCTGAGAGAGAGTCCGAGACTGTCCACTAGGTGAAACAGCTCCGCCACCAGTTGAAGTAGAGAGTCTGCCTTGGTTGACCCCTGCTTGTTTATGGCCCAGGCCGCCGCTGAGCTGTCCGTGTGAACACACAGGACCTGCCCCCGCAGGTGACCTGACCAATGGCTGATCGCCAGCCTTATGGCGTCCAGTTCGAGGACGTTGATGTGGCGTCGTGATTGCGCTGGCGACCACACCCCCGCCGTTTGGTCTGAATCTAGGTGGGCTCCCCACCCCTGGGTGGAGGCATCCACGTATAGCTGAGACGTCGCTGGGGGCTGCCTGAGGGGCACTCCCCCCAGCACGTTGGACTCCTGCTGCCACCAGGAGAGGTGGTGTCTCAACTCGGTTGGAATCGGGAAGACATGACGGCAAGTCTTCTCCCTGACGTGCGCGTTTACGAAAATCTGCAGGGGCCTGAGCTGCAACCGACCCCTTCGAGTGAAGTGTTGGGTTGCGCTCAAGAACCCCAACAGCCTCTGCCACTTGCGGAGTGACAGCGGCTCCCGGAGTGCTAATTCCAGGAGATCTTTGTAGCGCCCCATCCGTTCTGTAGTGACGAAAGCTCTGTAGGTCACGGTATCCAGGCGAGCTCCCAGAAAGACCAGCGACGTCGTTGGCTCCAGGTCTGACTTGTCTAGGTTGACTAGCCATCCCAGCCGCCTGAACAACGTTATCACAAAGTCTCGTTGCGCCTCCAGAACAGATGGGGATCTGTTGTGAGTGAACCCGTCGTCCAGATACATCGCGAACTGCACGTCCACTCGATGAAGGTATTGGACGATGGGCTGGGTCACGCGAGTGAAAAGCCATGGAGCCGACGATATCCCGAACGGTAGAACGTTCCACTGAAAGTGGCGACCCGCCAGGACAAAACGGAGGTATCTGCGATCGCCATGGTAGATGGGAATGTGCAGATACGCGTCCTGCAGATCGAGGGATATCATCGAATCCAAGGGCTCCAGCAACCGCATCACTGATGGTACGGTCAAGAGACGAAAATATGGCGGCCGCTCTAGGAAGGAGAGGTTGAACTCCTTCAAGTCGTGGATCAGCCGCCACTTTTTCGGGTCTCGCTTCGGTCGCACGAAGACCGGAGAATAGTATCCTGGAGTGAGGTTTTGGGGCAGGAGTTCCTCCACCGCCCGTTTGGAGATGAGTGTCTCCACCTGTTCCAGCGTCAGTGCGAGCCGATCTCGTTCTAGCGGCCTCTCTGTTGGAAAACAGGTTAGCGGGGGGTGGTGTGCCACGGGAATACGAAACCCCCGCTCCAAAACCTTGCAGACGAAAGGATCGAGCCCCAATTGCGCCCAGTTGGCCACAAACCGAGAGAGCCGACCTCCCACTGGCCCGTCCCACGCCGGGACAACCTGTGGAGGCAGCTCGGGGGCCACCCACGAGTCACTGCTTCCTCGGGGTACCTCCATATGCGCGGCCCCTGCCACGCTGACTTCCCTTCTTGGGGGTGTGCTTGGGAGAGGGGCCGGCATTGAAGTCACGACTTCTGTCCTGCCGACCCCCAAACCGAAAGGAAACTCCGCCAGTCTTGAAGTTACCCACGGGAGTGTTCGCGCCTCCCTTCCTCTTCTTGGGCGTATGCGTCTGAGAAGAGGCTCTACCCCCGCCAGCGGCCAGTCTGTTGGTCAATTCCTGCTGCTGACACTCCTGCCGCTGCCGGAGGACCCCGGCAATCTGCCCATCAAAGAGTGACGAAGATGACGCGGGAGCGGCCCGCAAGCGGTTCCGGAGCTCCGCCGGAAGGTTTGTCCGGGCAAGGAAACCATCTCTCCTGAGATTTGTGACCCCCGCCGAAATGCGGGAGGCGCACAACATCATCTGAGCGATGTTCCCCGCCACGGCGCCGAAACCGCGGTAAAGAGCCTTCGCCCCTCCCTCCATCCCCGCCTCCTTCGCAAAAGATGCCATACCCTGACAGGCATGCGCCACGTGATTGGCCAACCCCAGGATGCTCCTAGCCTCTTTGTCAAGATGGCTCAAGTGAGCATCCGACACCTGGTGAGGTACGGAGGGGACGGCCACACGGCGAATATCGTCGTCCAGGGCAGGGGGACAGAGGGGGAAAGAAGACTGTGTTACTGGGAGGGAAGCGCGCTGCTTCTCACCCAGAACCAGGGGGGGCAGGAGACGGCCTGGCGCCGCCGCGGCGACATTGGCGTCGTAATCCCTGCCCGCCGCCTGAAGGAGTCTGTGTGGCGGCAGTGCCACGAGGCGTTGGGTAGGCGCCTCTTCCTCGGTGCAGAATGTCTCCATTCTGGCCAGCTTGGTCGAGGAGGGCTCATCCTCAACCTCAACTAACTCCACTTGACACCAGTCGGCGATAGCCGCCAGGCGTTCCTTGAGGTCAGGGGCATCCACTTGAGGCGTCTCCACAATGGTCATCTCGGGAGAGGATCTCCCTGAAGTGGACATCCCACCCTCCTGGGAAGCCACCTCCGGGGGCGACTTGTCTGGATCTGAGGAGGTGCCGGCAGGTGAAACAACCACCACCCTCCTCCTCTTGGGCGTGGACGGCGGGGAGGTCGAGGGCGAAGTAACCCCTTCCTCAACCCTAGTCTGCGCCGGCAGTCGTTTGTCCAGCATGGAGGAAACCATGTCCTTGACTGAGGACAGAATATCCTCAGTCAATCTCCTTGTATCAAAGGGAGGAGGAGAAAGAGGCCTCAACCTCCTCTTCTTGGACTTGTGTTTCTTCTTCCTCCTAGGCGAAAGTCGCCGGTCTGGAAAGGACTCGGCGTCAGGGGAGGATCTCCTGATGGGAGATCTCTCACCCCCACTACCCTGTGAAGAGACGTAAGTGTCCTTGGCGGCCGCCTCTCGACTCGATCCCGCCCCTGCCTCTGGCAAATCGAATTCCGCCGTGTCCTCCGAGATCACCAGGTCTGAAGCCGGCGACCTGGGATCGGACATGGCGGTGCCGGCGCTAGCGGTAGCGGTGGCAGTAGCGGACGGAGAGGGCCGCCTGGACGCCCTCAGCTTAGACTGACTCTCGCTCTTCTTAACGGAGTTGCGATACTCGCGATGCTCCGCCACAGAGAGGTCAGCACATTCCTCACACCTGTCCGCGTCCGGACAAAGGTTGCGGCACAGGCGGCAAAGGGCGTGGGGGTCAAATCGCGCTGACTTCCTATAGCCACACGCCCCACAGAACGCCGAGTATGGCGAAGTCATACTCAGCAAGCAAAAGAGAGATACGCGCGAGCGGCCGGCGCTATCCCCGCGCAAGCGGCAAGCGCTAAACAAACGCAGGCGGCAGCGCAATCCAACCCAGGCGACAAGCGCTGTCCAACCCAGGCGACAACCTACCAAGAGGAGGCGGCAGGCGCTATCCACGCGCGAGCGGCAAGAGCTAACCAAGCGCAGGCGGCAAGCGCCAACCGCTACAGCAGAAAACAGAAGGGCAAGCGGTATGATCCCCGCGCCAAGCGCAAGGGACAGGCGGCACGCGCAAGCGGCCCCGAGATCACCGACCTGCACGGACTGCACGTGCAGAACGAGCACCCCGAAATCAACAACAGTTGACACGTCAACTGCAGTCAACAACCACTAAACCTGTCTAAAGGAGAGAGACTACTTCGCGAAAGGCAGTCTAAACACCCTCAGACAGAAAAAATACAACTGAGAAGGAGAACAAAGTCGAGACAATAATCTTATTACTATCGAATTAGAGAGCTATCAAAACACAACATGCTTCGATGGCCGACAGAAAAGCAATGACTATATAAGGTAGGCCACCTGGCGGTGAGTGGTGAGTGCAGTTCACTTGAGCGATAACTCTGTCTTTAATCTGTGTAAAGATTGTCGGGATTAGACAGATTAGGATAATTGGGCATATTGTTAACTATCACGGAGAGTATATTAAATAATATCAAACATGGGATATAGTCGTCGCCCTGTCTGTTTGTCCGTCCGTCCGTCCGTACCTTATCGTTTTGTTTCCGGAGCAGAATTCGATAACCGTTCATGCTATCATTCTGAAACTTTCCATGCGTATTACGAACTGAAGTGGTGCCTTTTAATATTTTCGGATATCTGAAAAATTTATTTTTTTGTTTCCACAGAATTCGGATTTTGTACAAGGATAGGTTCGATACCTCCGGATAACTCGAAAACCCTACTTGATATTTTCCTGAAACTTTGCATGTGAATTATCCACTAGTCTAACTAAAGTGGTACCTTTTGATTAATTCAGATTTCTGAAAATTTTATAATTTTTTCGTTTCCATAGAAACGCGTTACATTTGGACTATGTTCAGGGATATAGATAGGTTTCAGGAGGAGAACTCCACAACCATTCATCATTCTGCATGTGTCTTACCCACCTACTGAAGGGGCGCCTCAAATGTATACAATTATCTTTCAAATATGTGTTATATATAATATGTGTTTTACAATTTATGTGAGACCGGTGTGATATTTCTTTGACTCTCGTTACAAATGAAGTTCATTTGATACAAAAGCTTGCAGAACATCTAATCAGTAACCCGAGGGCATACTTGTACCGTATTTCCTCTACTAAACTGGTCTTTAGTAAAGGGCGGGTTCTAGTGGGATAGTTTTTGTAAAACCTAAATTCTATAGCTGAAGAAGAAGAAATGTTTATTTTTGTGTCACGCCATGCAACTCTACTACAGTAATTATATCAATGTAAGCCCAGTCAATAAATGACTGATGAGACCCAATCTACAGGTTAACAATTCACATTATAAATATAAATATTGAAAATAAATAATAACAGAATATATAAATATATTAAATGTAGGCATCCAAAACAAAGTGGACAAAAAACAATGATTACATTTTATTCTTATGTACATTCTGTTAAGAGTAAAAAGAGGCTGTGAATATGGTTGCTTAAGAAAACAAATATTGCAATATAAAGATATATCTAATACTCTTATGTGCCGAGTGTGCCACGAGTAAACCATTGTATTTAAAGGATGGATGAAATGACATATGGTCCAAATCGGATTCATTAAAAGGGGATGTCAATTTGACAATTGCTCGATTTTAAATTTCTGAAATCGGTCCATAAATTACTTATATACGGCTTTTTAAAAAAACGCCTGATTTGGCCCCGGCGACCAGAATGAAAGTCTGCGGGGGTGTGACCCGTGAAGGGATGACTTCTGTGACGTATGTGGAGGAATTTGATTTTCAGCGATAGTCACAATTCAACGTAATTTCGCAACATTTTGATTGTTAATTTCACAAAGATATCTTCAATAAACCAACTTAAATTTCCCATATATCGAATGTTTAGATATCCAACTAGGTAATTCCGCAGATGACAATTACACAATTATTACATAAACATGTCTTTTTGGCGATGTAATACACCTCATAAATTCATTTAGCGGCAGTGATAATTATCATTAATTAATTAACGAGACATCGGCGGAGAAGCTATCTAGCCGCCCCGTCAATCGCTTATCACAGTCACGCCTCAGTGAGCATTTTCAAAAGGTTTCGCCGAACAAATTGCGATAGTGTTAAAATGGGTGAATTAAAATCGTCTTAATTATCAATTGCAAGTGTATATTGTCTCGATTTTATGCTCAATTGATTCCGATATACAATATACGTAGAGGTAATCATCTGTCATTCTTGAGAAAAATGCATTTCATCTATCCTTTAAATTCTGCTGACGATTTCAGCTCCAGGTGCCGAGGTTTAGAATAGTTAAAACGCGTACATCAGAGGAAATGCGGTTTTTGTTTATACAAGAAACTTAACATTTCTTTTTGATTAAAAACTTCAGCATGTTGAAAACATGATCACACATATAATGTTCATTTCATTACCGATGTACTTGAATGGAGGAAACACACAAATATCTAATTTTAAATATCAACTTCTTACCTGTAGCCACTGCATTTAGAACTCACCATCATGGACGAAACATGACGCCATAGCATTGTTTAATCGCAGTAGGTGGCATATCTTGCATTAACAAGATACCGGCTTGACACCATTTAAAAACAAACCGTAAACATTCTTTCCAAAATAGTTATCATTATTATTTCCAAATAATTAGAGTTTTTTCAAAACACAGAAAATAAGTTGAACTTTGTTGATTCTGTTATTCAATACATGTTCATATGTATATGGCATCGTTCCATGGTATGTTTTAAATGGTATTTATTTAGTTTCCATAACAACGATGACAGTGTGAGAACAACTGGTGACGTAGCTTATACTTGATACTGGAACCAAATGTCTCCAAGTCCCCCCATATATGGACAACACGTGTCTGTCTCCCTTTGGCGTCCATGCGTCATGTCTCATTCCCAGGTAGGTTCTGTCTGCATGGCTCAGCTCGCCAAACACTAAAGGTTACATTTAACTTCGCAAAGAAGTCATCAAAACCATTAAGATATAATGCCATTATGCTGGATCTAGCGAAAAGGCTTCTAGATGTGTTGCAATATCTGCATTCATGATAACGCTTTTCCTTTTTGACATTATAACGTTTTTGTAAAATGTTACAGTCGTTCATTATGGAATGATCTATATGCACATTGTCAAAGAATCTAGTTAACTACTTCTAATTTAATTTGCACAAGTGAGTATTAATGATTAAGTTTTGTGAATGAATGCTCTCTCACCACGTATTTCAACTAAACTACCATGATGCTTTCTGTGGATAACCATACTACTCATGGAGGTCCTTAAAATAAGTTTTTAAAAATGCAGCTTCTGGGAATAAAAAGGAATAAGATCAATGAATATGACAACATTACATGTTAATAAAACACAAGACAAAGTGTACATATCTGTTATTCAACACCGAGGTCAGGTCACAAGGTCAAATAGTATGACTTCATGGTGACGAGGGAAACCTGTGTCAAGTACCAATGGTCTATGCAGGCCAATCCGTTCCATAACAGCGAGCGCTTATAATCGCTCATTGATTGCTCAATATAGCGCTCAAGTAGCGCTCAAGTAGCGCTCAAGTAACGCTCATTCTCTCCTGAACGACACGGTACAAAAACCTCAAAGTTCGCTCGCTTTCTACGTAGCGCTACATTGAGCAATCGCGTTCAAGAGAGGTTTAAAAGTAATCGCTAATTGAGCGATAACTTTGAAACCTCTCTTGAACACGGCCAAGGTTCATCTCTCTAGAAAATTCGTTCTTTGTCAAGGTGAAGGTGAAGGTGAAGGTGACGAAGTTAATATTATGACAACAATTGACTGATCTTGTGACACAGGACAATACACATGTCAACCATCAAATACCTATCAATGACCAATCATAATTTATGGCAAAAAAATGCGTGCTAGGCCAAGGTCAGTATCTGAATGCAAACTATATGGCCTTACGTGAATGATCTTATGACAAAGGGATGGATACACAAGTCAAGTATTAAGAACCACTGTTGATAGTTGCCTCCAAGATATCTGATGTAGAGAACTGGTTGTGATAATGGCTGATTGTTGCAATTCTATCTGATATCATGTCTCACGCTCTGAGATATCTGATGGTTAGATGACTGCTTGTGATAAATATTGTAAAATATGCAATGGTATATCATGACTGCCGAGAAGGGACATCGCTCTTACGCCCTCTCGTAACACCGTGATAAAGTGTAAAGTATGACGGCCGAGAGGGGACATCGCTCTTACGCCCTCTCGTAACACCGTGATAAAGTGTAAAGTATGACGGCCGAGAGGGGACATCGCTCTTACGCCCTCTCGTAACACCGTGATAAAGTGTAAAGCGATATAAACTGAGGTACAAAAGAAACTTTACACCCTATTTTTTTCACCCATACAGTAAAAATAACAAAACAAATTGATATGATAGAACCGGGATGTTATTTAATGTTCAATGTTGACTGTTTCGGCAAACAATCATACTCGTTTTTTTCAAACATGCAGAGTTAGAGTCACTGAAAGGACCAGGTGGTATAAAATCATGTTTACACCAACATGACCCCTACCATGTTTATAATGGTGTAAATGTGTGCAGAATGAGGCACATTTATTGATGTTCACTCAGCAGATGTCTTATGTGTCGATGAACAGTTGTGTTTTATCCAATTTAATTTTGGAAGAATTTATGAATTTAAAATTTCGTTTTTTCCCCAAAAAATTTAAATCACATAGAATTATTCCTTGGCTGATGACTAAACGCCTGCACTTTTCAGTTTTAGACAACGACTTCGAAAACATTAAATATTTGTAATTGAAAATAAAACATATGATAAAACCAACTGAGGTGTAAACTTTCTTTTGTACCTCAGTTTACATGCACGACAACGCCATATGGTCACGGTGAAGACAAAGCGATAAATCGCTGTTTCACTTTATCGCTCTTTCGCTTTATCGTTCTGCTATATCGCTTTATCGTTCTTTCGCGTTATCGCGTTGTTCTTAACCCGTTATCGCGTTGTTCTTATCGCTTTATCCTGTTATTATATGGCTTTGTCGTGTTACCATATCGATGTGTTACCCTATCGCTTTGCAGTGTTACCATATCGCTTTGTGGTGTTATCATATCGCTTTGTGGTGTTTCCATATCGCTTTGTCTTGTTATCATATCGCTTTGTCGTGTTACCATATCGCTTTGTAGTGTTACCATATCGCTTTGTCATGTTGCCATATCGCTTTGTTGTGTTACTATATCGCTTTGTGGTGTTTCATATCGCTTTGTCTTGTTATCATATTGCTTTGTCGTGTTACCATATCGCTTTGTCTTGTTACCATATCGCTTTATCCTGTTATTTCATCGATTTGCCGTGTGGCCTTATCGCTGTGTTACCATATCACTTTGTCATGTTACCATATCACTTTGTCGTGTTACCATATCGCTTTGTCGTGTTACCATATCGCTTTGTCATGTTACCATATCGCTTTGTCATTGCTTTGTCATGTTACCATATCGCTTTGTCATGTTACCATATTGCCTTGTCTTGTTACCAAATCGCTTTGTCGTGTTACCATATCGCTTTATCCTATTATTTCATCGATTTGCCGTGTGGCCTTATCGCTGTGTTACCATATCGCTTTGTCATGTCACATATCGCTTTATCATGATACCATATCGCTTTGTCGTGTTACCATAACGCTTTGTCATGTTACCATACCGTTTTGTCATGTTACCATATCGCTTTGTCGTGTTGATACCAGAGGGCGATTTTCAGCTTTCGGTCATCATCGTATATGATGTCATGTCTCACGCTCTAAGATATCTCGAATCCCGCTGGAGGTGTTCTCACAATCACTTCTGTTACAAAAGTATCACTGTTTAATCGGAAACATCTTCACTTATAACTATATGTCGAAGGTCGAATTGTTTCAACTGTGGCATTATGAAAACGGATATTCCTAATTAATGATAATGTATATATCGACCTAGATGAAACCAGTCACAGAAGATCTTAAAACTGCATTTCATTTCAGGGTACATGACGCAGAAGTGAAAAAAGCTTATTTAGCAGTACACAAAGCTATCTAATGCTCATTATGTCGAAATTTACTTACATCTTTAGAAATAATACGACAGTCGTAAGCATGTTTTCGTTTAGTGATCTACATATATATGTATTGTTGGATGTAAATGTAGAGACATAAGGCGTTACTTCCGGGGATTAATATCTCTGGGGTAATGGTTATAACTGATTAATGGTTGTCGGAACTAATGTTGACACGAATTGAGAAAATCTTTTATGAAGAAAATTATATTATCGAAATGTATTTCTTCTTCCATTAATAGTTTGATAATCACTTAAATATATCATTAAAGTAATCATGCACATCCTGTGTAAAGCTCTCAACGTGGACGTCAGACCGATCTCAGCTATTTGCATCTCACCTTGTCCGGATGCGAGGTTCTTTAGTGGAACACTTCTTGACAATGATGGGGGATGATAGTTGTGTTAGGTGGGGTTGAAATTTATTAGGATGGGGGAATGTTTGGTGGGGTTATATGGGAGTGTAATGGGCGTAGGGGAATGGGTTTTGGTTGAGTGATATTGCGTTTGATTTGGTGGTGAATGGGATTCTGTTAGATTGGGTTGTGTTTGATTTGGGTAGGGGATGTATTGGTTGGGGTTGTGTTAGATTGGGATGGGGTTGTGTTAGATTGGGTTGGAGTTGCGTTGGCTTTGTTGTGTTTGATTGGGATGGGAGGGGTTGTGTTTGATTGAGGTTCGGGATGGGGCTGTATGAGGGAGGGGTTGTGTATGATTAGAGGGGGGGGGGGGGGGGGGGGGGGGGGGATGGGGCTGTTAGAGACAGTCAGACAAGTGAAGGCAACGCTTGGGTAAATGTTAATCCTTTATAGTGAGCAAGAACGATACACTGATTATTATAGTTAACACGCATAGCTGAATAGAGGACAAGGTCATCTGACACGTACCACCGAGCTAGGATCGTTGCTTCATATTTCCTCGCCATATGAAGGAGATTCTTAATATTACCTCATGAATATTCATGAGGCATAAGAAACTGAGCTCTCGAAATCGAAAACGAGGTTAAGGCCGCTTCGAAACCCGCCAGTAGCTCTTTCAAAATCCCTTACTTTCATTAAATATTATGATAAAATCACTTGACAAACGTTCTAGATCGATGTATCAGTCGATTATCTTCAATTATCACAGTTTAGGATACTATTTTACATGCAAGGCGAGATTGTTCTAATAGTTTACGGCGGCACTTCCTCGTTGTGTTCACCGTCATTTTGCGCTGTAAATCTGACAAACTCGTTTGGTTTCGGTGTTCAAATGTAAACAAATACGAATGAAAATTTACACACTATCCATTTGAGCAATGAAATCATTATATTTGGTCACTGGATGGGAAGAAACTTTTCAAATCGTATCCATCACTCGGCTAAACCGTCGCTTATTGTGACATGCCTAGGAGTTACAAAAGGGTCATTATTTAATATACTCTCCGTGATAGTTAACAATATGCCCAATTATCCTAATCTGTCTAATCCCGACAATCTTTACACAGCTTAAAGACAGAGTTATCGCTCAAGTGAACTGCACTCACCACTCACCGGCAGGTGGCCTACCTTATATGCCCATTGCTTTTCTGTCGGCCATCGAAGCATGTTGTGTTTTGATAGCTCTCTAATTCGATAGTAATAAGATTATTGTCTCGACTTTGTTCTCCTTCTCAGTTGTAATTTTTCTGTCTGAGGGTGGTTAGACTGCCTTTCGCGAAGTAGTCTCTCTCCTTAGACAGGTTTAGTGGTTGTTGACTGCAGTTGACGTGTCAACTGTTGTTGATTTCGGGGTGCTCGTTCTGCACGTGCAGTCCGTGCAGGTCGGTGATCTCGGGGCCGCTTGCGCGTGCCGCCTGTCCCTTGCGCTTGGCGCGGGGGTCATACCGCTTGCCCTTCTGTTTTCTGCTGTAGCGGTTGGCGCTTGCCGCCTGCGCTTGGTTGCTCTTGCCGCTGGCGCGTGGATAGCGCCTGCCGCCTCCTCTTGATAGGTTGTCGCCTGGGTTGGACAGCGCTTGTCGCCTGGGTTGGATTGCGCTGCCGCCTGCGTTTGTTTAGCGCTTGCCGCTTGCGCGGGGATAGCGCCTGCCGCCTCCTCTCGGTAGGTTGTCGCCTGGGTTGGACAGCGCTTGTCGCCTGGGTTGGATTGCGCTGTCGCCTGCGTTTGTTTAGCGGGGGGGGGGGGGGGGGGGGGGGGGGGGGGGGGGGGGGGGATGGGGCTGTTAGAGACAGTCAGACAAGTGAAGGCAACGCTTGGGTAAATGTTAATCCTTTATAGTGAGCAAGAACGATACACTGATTATTATAGTTAACACGCATAGCTGAATAGAGGACAAGGTCATCTGACACGTACCACCGAGCTAGGATCGTTGCTTCATATTTCCTCGCCATATGAAGGAGATTCTTAATATTACCTCATGAATATTCATGAGGCATAAGAAACTGAGCTCTCGAAATCGAAAACGAGGTTAAGGCCGCTTCGAAACCCGCCAGTAGCTCTTTCAAAATCCCTTACTTTCATTAAATATTATGATAAAATCACTTGACAAACGTTCTAGATCGATGTATCAGTCGATTATCTTCAATTATCACAGTTTAGGATACTATTTTACATGCAAGGCGAGATTGTTCTAATAGTTTACGGCGGCACTTCCTCGTTGTGTTCACCGTCATTTTGCGCTGTAAATCTGACAAACTCGTTTGGTTTCGGTGTTCAAATGTAAACAAATACGAATGAAAATTTACACACTATCCATTTGAGCAATGAAATCATTATATTTGGTCACTGGATGGGAAGAAACTTTTCAAATCGTATCCATCACTCGGCTAAACCGTCGCTTATTGTGACATGCCTAGGAGTTACAAAAGGGTCATTATTTAATATACTCTCCGTGATAGTTAACAATATGCCCAATTATCCTAATCTGTCTAATCCCGACAATCTTTACACAGCTTAAAGACAGAGTTATCGCTCAAGTGAACTGCACTCACCACTCACCGGCAGGTGGCCTACCTTATATGCCCATTGCTTTTCTGTCGGCCATCGAAGCATGTTGTGTTTTGATAGCTCTCTAATTCGATAGTAATAAGATTATTGTCTCGACTTTGTTCTCCTTCTCAGTTGTAATTTTTCTGTCTGAGGGTGGTTAGACTGCCTTTCGCGAAGTAGTCTCTCTCCTTAGACAGGTTTAGTGGTTGTTGACTGCAGTTGACGTGTCAACTGTTGTTGATTTCGGGGTGCTCGTTCTGCACGTGCAGTCCGTGCAGGTCGGTGATCTCGGGGCCGCTTGCGCGTGCCGCCTGTCCCTTGCGCTTGGCGCGGGGGTCATACCGCTTGCCCTTCTGTTTTCTGCTGTAGCGGTTGGCGCTTGCCGCCTGCGCTTGGTTGCTCTTGCCGCTGGCGCGTGGATAGCGCCTGCCGCCTCCTCTTGATAGGTTGTCGCCTGGGTTGGACAGCGCTTGTCGCCTGGGTTGGATTGCGCTGCCGCCTGCGTTTGTTTAGCGCTTGCCGCTTGCGCGGGGATAGCGCCTGCCGCCTCCTCTCGGTAGGTTGTCGCCTGGGTTGGACAGCGCTTGTCGCCTGGGTTGGATTGCGCTGTCGCCTGCGTTTGTTTAGCGCTTGCCGCTTGCGCGTGGATAGCGCCTGCCGCCTCCTCTTGGTAGGTTGTCGCCTGGGTTGGACAGCGTTTGTCGCCTGGGTTGGATTGCGCTGCCGCCTGCGTTTGTTTAGCGCTTGCCGCTTGCGCGGGGATAGCGCCGGCCGCTCGCGCGTTCTCTCTTTTTGCTTGCTGAGTATGACTTCGCCATACTCGGCGTTCTGTGGGGCGTGTGGCTATAGGAAGTCAGCGCGATTTGACCCCCACGCCCTTTGCCGCCTGTGCCGCAACCTTTGTCCGGACGCGGACAGGTGTGAGGAATGTGCTGACCTCTCGGTGGCGGAGCATCGCGAGTATCGCAACTCCGTTAAGAAGAGTGAGAGTCAGTCTAAGCTGAGGGCGTCCAGGCGGCCCTCTCCGTCCGCTACCGCCACCGCTACCGCTAGCGCCGGCACCGCCATGTCCGATCCCAGGTCGCCGGCTTCAGACCTGGTGATCTCGGAGGACACGGCGGAATTCGATTTGCCAGAGGCAGGGGCGGGATCGGGTCGAGAGGCGGCCGCCAAGGACACTTACGTCTCTTCACAGGGTAGTGGGGGTGAGAGATCTCCCATCAGGAGATCCTCCCCTGACGCCGAGTCCTTTCCAGACCGGCGACTTTCGCCTAGGAGGAAGAGGAAACACAAGTCCAAGAAGAGGAGGTTGAGGCCTCTTTCTCCTCCTCCCTTTGATACAAGGAGATTGACTGAGGATATTCTGTCCTCAGTCAAGGACATGGTTTCCTCCATGCTGGACAGACGACTGCCGGCGCAGACTAGGGTTGAGGAAGGGGTTACTTCGCCCTCGACCTCCCCGCCGTCCACGCCCAAGAGGAGGAGGGTGGTGGTTGTTTCACCTGCCGGCACCTCCTCAGATCCAGACAAGTCGGCCCCGGAGGTGGCTTCCCAGGAGGGTGGGATGTCCACTTCAGGGAGATCCTCTCCCGAGTTGACCATTGTGGAGACGCCTCAAGTGGATGCCCCTGACCTCAAGGAACGCCTGGCGGCTATCGCCGACTGGTGTCAAGTGGACTTAGTTGAGGTTGAGGATGAACCCTCCTCGACCAAGCTGGCCAGAATGGAGACATTCTGCACTGAGGAAGAGGCGCCTACCCAACGCCTCGTGGCACTGCCGCCACACAGACTCCTTCAGGCGGCGGGCAGGGATTACGACGCCAATGTCGCCGCGGCGGCGCCAGGCCGTCTCCTGCCCCCCCTGGTTCTGGGTGAGAAGCAGCGCGCTTCCCTCCCAGTAGCACAGTCTTCTTTCCCCCTCTGTCCCCCTGTCCTGGACGACGATATTCGCCGGGTGGCCGTCCCCTCCGTACCTCACCAGGTGTCGGACGCTCACTTGAGCCATCTTGACAAAGAGGCTAGGAGCATCCTGGGGTTGGCCAATCACGTGGCGCATGCCTGTCAGGGTATGGCATCCTTTGCGAAGGAGGCGGGGATGGAGGGAGGGGCGAAGGCTCTTTACCGCGGTTTCGGCGCCGTGGCGGGGAACATCGCTCAGATGATGTTGTGCGCCTCCCGCATTTCGGCGGGGGTCACAAATCTCAGGAGAGATGGTTTCCTTGCCCGGACAAACCTTCCGGCGGAGCTCCGGAACCGCTTGCGGGCCGCTCCCGCGTCATCTTCATCTCTCTTTGATGGGCAGATTGCCGGGGTCCTCCGGCAGCGGCAGGAGTGTCAGCAGCAGGAATTGACCAACAGACTGGCCGCTGGCGGGGGAAGAGCCTCTTCTCAGACGCATACGCCCAAGAAGAGGAAGGGAGGCGCGAACACTCCCGTGGGTAACGCCAAGACTGGCGGAGTTTCCTTTCGGTTTGGGGGTCGGCAGGACAGAAGTCGTGACTTCAATGCCGGCCCCTCTCCCAAGCACACCCCCAAGAAGGGAAGTCAGCGTGGCAGGGGCCGCGCATATGGAGGTACCCCAAGGAAGCAGTGACTCGTGGGTGGCCCCCGAGCTGCCTCCACAGGTTGTCCCGGCGTGGGAAGGGCCAGTGGGAGGTCGACTCTCTCGGTTTGTGGCCAACTGGGCGCAATTGGGGCTCGATCCTTTCGTCTGCAAGGTTTTGGAGCGGGGGTTTCGTATTCCCGTGACACACCGCCCCCCGCTAACCTGTTTTCCAACAGAGAGGCCGCTAGAACGAGATCGGCTCGCACTGACGCTGGAACAGGTGGAGACACTCATCTCCAAACGGGCGGTGGAGGAACTCCTGCCCAAAAACCTCACTCCAGGATACTATTCTCCGGTCTTCGTGCGACCGAAGCGAGACCCGAAAAAGTGGCGGCTGATCCACGACTTGAAGGAGTTCAACCTCTCCTTCCTAGAGCGGCCGCCATATTTTCGTCTCTTGACCGTACCATCAGTGATGCGGTTGCTGGAGCCCTTGGATTCGATGATATCCCTCGATCTGCAGGACGCGTATCTGCACATTCCCATCTACCATGGCGATCGCAGATACCTCCGTTTTGTCCTGGCGGGTCGCCACTTTCAGTGGAACGTTCTACCGTTCGGGATATCGTCGGCTCCATGGCTTTTCACTCTCGTGACCCAGCCCATCGTCCAATACCTTCATCGAGTGGACGTGCAGTTCGCGATGTATCTGGACGACGGGTTCACTCACAACAGATCCCCATCTGTTCTGGAGGCGCAACGAGACTTTGTGATAACGTTGTTCAGGCGGCTGGGATGGCTAGTCAACCTAGACAAGTCAGACCTGGAGCCAACGACGTCGCTGGTCTTTCTGGGAGCTCGCCTGGATACCGTGACCTACAGAGCTTTCGTCACTACAGAACGGATGGGGCGCTACAAAGATCTCCTGGAATTAGCACTCCGGGAGCCGCTGTCACTCCGCAAGTGGCAGAGGCTGTTGGGGTTCTTGAGCGCAACCCAACACTTCACTCGAAGGGGTCGGTTGCAGCTCAGGCCCCTGCAGATTTTCGTAAACGCGCACGTCAGGGAGAAGACTTGCCGTCATGTCTTCCCGATTCCAACCAAGTTGAGACACCACCTCTCCTGGTGGCAGCAGGAGTCCAACGTGCTGGGGGGAGTGCCCCTCAGGCAGCCCCCAGCGACGTCTCAGCTATACGTGGATGCCTCCACCCAGGGGTGGGGAGCCCACCTAGATTCAGACCAAACGGCGGGGGTGTGGTCGCCAGCGCAATCACGACGCCACATCAACGTCCTCGAACTGGACGCCATAAGGCTGGCGATCAGCCATTGGTCAGGTCACCTGCGGGGGCAGGTCCTGTGTGTTCACACGGACAGCTCAGCGGCGGCCTGGGCCATAAACAAGCAGGGGTCAACCAAGGCAGACTCTCTACTTCAACTGGTGGCGGAGCTGTTTCACCTAGTGGACAGTCTCGGACTCTCTCTCAGGGCGGTGCACATCCCAGGAGCCAAGAACGTCCTGGCGGACGCCTTGTCTCGGCCGGACAAACCTCCTTCGACGGAGTGGATGTTGCACCCGAGGGTGTTCGAGAGTCTGTGTTTGAGGTTCGGCAAACCTCACATAGACCTCTTTGCGACTCGGCTCAACCACCAGTTGCCGACGTACGTGTCCCCCGTACCGGACCCGGCCGCGTGGGCTCTCGATGCGCTCGCGTTAGGATGGGAGGGGATGGTCGCCTACGCCTATCCCCCTCACGCCATCCTGAGTCACGTGGTGGCGAAGGTACAGGAGACACGAGTACTTCAACTCCTACTCATAGCTCCGTTGTGGCCAGCCAGGGCCTGGTACGTTCCCCTGAGGAGGATGTGCCGCCAAGACCCTGTCCCCCTCCCTCTGAGATGGGACCTATTGACGAGCAAACCAAGCGGGCGGGTTCACGAGAACCCCCAGGCGCTCCACCTTCACGCCTGGTTTGTCTCCAAAGGGGGTTGACAGGGGCGGGGTTTTCCAAGTCCGTCGCCGAAGCGGTCGCATCTTCGCAGAGATCCTCCACGAGGAATCTCTATGACGCCCAGTGGGGTGCCTTCGCCGCCTTCTGCGCGAAGGAGGGGTATGCTATCCAGGCGGTAACGGTCCCGCAGGTAGCTGAGTACCTGGTGTACCTACGAGAGGTGAGGAAGCTCAAAGCTTCCTCAATTAACACCAACCTGGCGGCGGTCATGTCAGTCCTTAGGAAGCGTGAGCCCCAGGTTGACATCTCGGTCCTTAAAGAACTTATTAAGACCTACCGGAATGAGGACGGGCGGAGGAAGCTCAGGCCTCCGGAGTGGGACCTGACAGTGGTGCTCAACCATCTCAAGTCGGACCACTATGAGCCATTGACAGAGACGACTCTTCTCCGTCTCACCATCAAAACAGCCTTTTTGGTTGCGATGGGGTCCGCAGCCAGGATTTCAGAGCTTCACGCTCTCCAGGCGGACCTCTTGCGTTTTGAGGTGAGAGACGGTGGGTCTGCGTCACTGGGGTTAGCCCCTGAGTTCATCTGCAAGAACCAAGCCGCAGACGAATGGGGTAGAACCTTTTCGTTACCGTCTCTTTCCGGTAGCATAGATCCGACGGACGAGGATCGGCTCCTTTGTCCGGTGAGAGCCCTGCGGATCTACACCGAAAAGACCAAGACACTACGTCAAGGGAGAAGGAAACTTTTTCTTCCGCACTCCCAGACTAGTGTTCGGGAGTTAGACAAGCGTCAACTCAGCGTCTATCTCCGCTCGGCAGTGTTGGACGCCTACAAGGCCGCGGGCCTCGACCCGCCAGCGAAGGCCAATCCACACGAGATCAGAGCCATCTCGGCTACGATGGCTCTTCACAGTAACATGGCAGTGGCGGACATCATGGCCGGCTGTTTCTGGAAGTCGGGCCTGGTGTTCGCCAATCACTATCTTAGAGACGTATCCAACGAGGACATGGAGGGGATTCATCGGTTGGGCGCACAGGTGTACGCCCAGCAACGAGTTCCGTCGGCCTCGTACCGAAGAGGCCTACCCCCCCTCGTTAATTCGGCTGCTCCTTGGGCCAGTCTAGAGTATGCAATAAACATAGTCTCGATGATTTTAGTGATGCGTTTGTTGTCTTTTCTTTAGTTGGTGACCACGCGGGTGAGAGTCCCTCCGGTTACGAGTTGGGTCAAGCTTAACCCTCCGGTTGACAGATGAACCCCATCGGGGTTCAGGCTGGTTACGCTGTATTGGCTCACCAACTTGACTCTTGTTAAGACAGAGCTATCCCTCTTAGGGGCCTCTCGCTCCCCTCCACCTCTGTGGCAATCGGGCATATTGTTAACTATCACGGAGAGTATATTAAATAATAGTATGTTTTTGTTTAAACATCATTATTTATACTCACCGTTGATAGTTAACAATCGTAAGTTCCCTCCCGGCCTCCCCTCGGTCGCGTTCGGCTTCGTGTCTGTCCATCAGAAGAAGCAATGGCCATATAAGGTAGGCCACCTGCCGGTGAGTGGTGAGTGCAGTTCACTTGAGCGATAACTCTGTCTTTAAGCTGTGTAAAGATTGTCGGGATTAGACAGATTAGGATAATTGGGCATATTGTTAACTATCAACGGTGAGTATAAATAATGATGTTTAAACAAAAACATACTATTTAGTGCAGACTTCACTGTAAACAAACCCAATTCTTTGGCCTAGTTCATTTGAATATGTTTTCTAAAGCTCACTAATTATAAGTCAATGCTATTCTTCTTTCTATTGTTAAAGCAGTAAAATAGATTATTATATAATTTAATCAAATAAACATATATTTTAGTTTTCAATAACATATTTCTAGTCAGCCATCAGCCACAAGGATCATAGCATTCAAATTAAATTTAAGAAATACATAAACCTCTTTACCAATAAAATAGTGTGGCTTTAATTACCTAAATAGTGTGAGGAAAGTTTTAAAGTAAGAAAACAATGTTATCATTGTGGTGACCTATAGTCCACAGGCCAATAAGGGTCCCCATGCACCATGCATAACTCTGCTTCTAATTGTCATTGAATCATAATCTTGGTATTTAAATGTATGTTTTTCAGGTCGTAGAAGCCATTGGTGGACTTTTCAGACAGCTATCATCGGTCATTTTTTCGAAATTTGAGTTTTTCAGTTTTTAAAAATAAAAGTATGATCATGTTTTAAACAAATTATTTATATCCCTATAGTCCTACTGTAACACATTAATAAATCAATAATATAAACTTGGAGGAATTTTTTGTTGTTGTAAACAATAAATTTTGCCAAATTCGGTTATTGGAAGTCGCAGAATAACATCTCTCGCACAGGCTACTGTAGCGCTGATTCTAATGTAAACAATTTGACGTTTATGATCGGCAAACCCGTGAAATGGTAAGTAAAAGTGAAGTGTGTCTATTAAATGAAATCAATTGCAATTTTGTCTGAAATAATTATGGTATAATACGCTCATACCTTAGAAACAAACAGAAAAATAAGACCATTACAATGCAATTTGATGAGCTTGTCAGTATGAAATTTACCGGAAAGAGCATCAATTCAAGGGCGGTGGCAAAACGTCACATTTTCAAGATAAAGAGTAAAATTCAATAAAAGCGACATGGACAAGACATTGATGTATCTAAGCATATAACTACTTTTTTCTGAAACCAATAATTTTTACTAATTAGCCCAATTGATACAGCTATTGACATCTAATGGACCCTCTTCAGTTTGCTTGTAGGACTGGACGCGGTGTTGAGGATGCACTCATTTCTCTTTTGCATAAGATCTATATTCACCTAGAGAATTCAAAATCATATGTAAGAATACTATTTGCAGACTTTTGTTCTGCCTTTAATACAATCCAACCACATCTTATGATAACAAAATTATTCTACATGGGAGTAAACAGTAACACCATCAAATGGATAGAAGCTTTCTTGGTTAATCGTCCTCAACGTGTTCGAGTGAATTCTACACTCTCTGATACAGTACCGGTGCTCCTCAAGGATGTGTCCTGTCTCCTGTCCTCTTCACTCTCTATACAAATGACTGTGTATCTCAATTATCCTGTTGTTTGAATTTCAAATTTGCAGATGCTGCTGCTTTGGGGGGCTTTATTCATCAGTCGGAATTGGAGTATAGAGAAAATATTGAATCGTTCATTATATGGTGTAAAGAAAATTTCCTTTCTCTGAATATTAGTAAAACAAAGGAAATGATAATTGATTTCCGTACGAAAAAGGAAAAACCAGAGTCAGTTAATATTGACTGGCAGGAAGTTGAAATAGTAGACGAGTATAAATATCTGGGTACGATAATTGACAACAAACTTTCATGGAAATCTAATTCACACCGTGTACATGCAAAGGCACAACAAACTTCACTGGCTTTTCTTCCTGCGAAAATTACGATCTTTTGATGTAGACCGCAGTATTCTGAGATTATTCTACCAAACTTTTATCAATAGCATTCTGACTTTCTGCTTCCATGCATGGTATGGAAATCTTCCTCTAAGACAAAAAAACAAAATTGACAAAATTGTAAACACCTCCAGTAACATTTACGGCTTCAATTTTGAGCATCTTTCATTCCAGTTTGATTCTAGAGTTAAAAAGAAGGCACTAGCCATTCAATCAGACCCATCGCACTTTCTAAATGAATATTATGAATTTCGACCATCTGGACGTCGTTTCAAAATCTGGCATTTAAAAACTAACAGAGCATCAAAATCGTTTGTCCCATACAGTATAAAAAGTCTAAACCTTCACACCAAATAGCAATTATGTAACTCTTGAAACACGACATGGTTGATTAAAGTATGGATTATGACATATTTAGTACCCATCAACACAATGTATGTTATTATTGTTTTTTTAATTTTATATTGTATTCATGTATTGTTATTTTGTATTGTATTCTACCAAAGACTCTTTGAGTGTAAGACGAATTTCCCATCTGGGATAATAAAGTTTATCTTATCTTAATACTTATATCTTATCACGTAAAACGTTATGCTATCAAAATGTTCAATGTATGGAAACCTGTAAGGACCATACAAAATCAGGTTTTCTTAATGAAATTGACATTTCATCTCAATTATTTTACTTTTTCTTACTAATTCTTCTTGTATGTCACAAATACAAATGTAAATATTGAGCAACATGTATACAGAATATAAAACCATGTCATTAAATGTCATTTTAATGTTTGTTTCAGCTATGAAGTATGTCACACCTGGACATGGATGACTCTATGTCTGACGAACCCTCCAAGAAACGGAGGAGGAGGACTGGCAATACTACATCAGCATGCCCCGGTCCAGTGTGTTATCCATGTGCCAGGGTTGAAAACAGACAAGTATGGTGAAATAAAACTGTTCTCTTCCAAAGTTGATGCAGAAGAAACACTCACTAAGCTACAGGAAATAAAAAGTAGGCGACTTTCTGAGCCATTAGCCTCAACATACAGAAATAGCTGTGCTCAAATTCCTGAAAATTTATCGTCTCATCCTGGTTATCATAGAGAATGCTATACAAGAGGTTCACTATGAATTTGGATCGTCTTGCTCAGAGAACAGAGGAACAGAATGTTTCATCTAGAACAAGAAGAACTTCTGTAGACAGTATTATATTTACACCTGAGTGTATATTCTGTAACTCTGATAAACACAAGACGATAAAAGTAAAAGGATGTTTGACAACTGAGGGTCTTTGTCAGTTTGAATATGGAGGATGGCAAGATCTGGAACAACATGCAGAGTTAAGAAATGACAACCGTTTACTGACTAGAGTCAGAGGCAAAGATCTTTTTGCATGTGAAGCAAAGTATCATCGATCATGTCGAACATTATACTACATTCAAGATCCAAAAAGTTGGCGCAGTGACAATGAAGAACAGAGAAACACACAACTTGCATTGGAAGAGGCTCGCAGATCTGCTTTCAGTAAAGTGTGTGAGGTCATAGAAGAAAAGGTCCTCAACAGCAAGATAATGTTGAAACTTTGTGATATGAATATGAATTTTCCTAATCCAGATTACAGAGCCACCAAGCTTAAAGATAAACTCCAGAATCATCCCAAGTATTCATCTCACTATCCTTTTGCCAACTGAGTGAAACTGGACCACAGTAGCATGGATACATCATCTACAATAGTAGCATGAGTATTGATTCTGCTATTCGGAAGGCATATGAACTTGGGGCATCCAATATAATCAAAGAATCAGGGATGCAGCTGTATGATGTCATCAACCAAAGCTTTAAAGAAGCTGGTGAGCTGAAGTGGCCTCCAAATGTGATTGATTTGGAGAGCAACACAAACATACCAACAGAACTGGAAATGTTTCTAAGCCTTGTCTTCACCAAACATACTGTCCCCAAAACATCCAAAGCTCAGCGACTGATCCTATCCATAGAACAAGATATCTGCCGTGCCGCAACTGGTGGCGAGTGGAAGTTACCAAAACACATTCTGTTGAGCATGACTCTGAGGCAGGAGACAGGAGTGAACAACTTGTCACCATTCTCAATAGGATGGGACACTGTGAGAATTATTCTTACACCTTGGAGATGGAGACAGCCTTAGCCAAATCAATTGCAGAGACATCAACACTTCTCTCAACTCAAATTGTCAGAGCTCCAGAATCCAAATCTGTCTTTCACTCTGAGTTTGACAATTTCGATCAGCTTCTGAATTCCATTACTGGAAAGGATTCTGTTCACACAGCTCATGGAATAATGTTGCAAGACATCGCAGGACATTCAGCGTCTCATACTGGTGTCCGTGTTGAAATGCCATCAATAGAAAGAACTAAAGAGCGTTCCCTTCATCTCGAGGTAACTGAATTTGCGGAGTACTACATGACAGTACGGCAAAGCCCCAACCTATCTATCACACATGTGACATATCCGGTTGGTGAGGATGCGTTCCATGAAGCTAGCCTGAAGCTAATGTTATGGATCTATGCCAGGATGAAAGACAACGCCACAGAGAAGATGATTCCCAGTATCACAGGTTTCCTTTCCATGACTGGCAAAAGCGACTGCGAATAGCTTGACATCTATTGATTACTACCCTGTCATTGCGAGTCCAATCACAGAATACAGGACTGGACAGGATATGCTGAAAGTGCTACAGACGAGGTGCAACAAAAATTCACAATCACCACATTTGATCTGGGAGTACGTATGAAGGCATATCCTATAACATGGAACAACCCTGAGAGATCCAAAAACCATATCATACTCATTGGTACATTCCATCTGGAATGTGCAGTTATGAGGATCGGTAGGAAGATGGCCGGTGGACTACTAAGAACATTGTATTTATTTTATTATTTAAGAAGCTTATAACTGTACACAAATTCAAATAAATGAATGGTAGAAATAGGGAAAATAAATAAATGAAAAACAGTTGCAGCAAATGATCTTTGGCCAAAAGCTTATTTAAAATTGATATCAAAGTTATTTCAGCACTTTAATTGGGACTAAAAATAAACATTAACTAAAAAGGAGGGAGACTTTAATCCAGGAGACATGTGATTTATTCCTTGTACTTCAAAAGTTGAAAATTAATTTTTGAAATACTGATCACTTTTTATTTTATGTAAAGAAATAACCTCCAGGTCCTAATGTAACACTTGAATACCCTGTGTACCCACCCACCTGCTTGAATTCATGCAGTGTCCTAATTTTGCTTTATGAATTATTTCAGATTGACCTCTTGGTCAGAATAGAAAGCACTTTACGGGATTTGGCATCTTACAAAAGCTTAAATAATGTGCATTTCTAATTCTAATTATGTCTATGTATTATTCCATTTAAAACAAAAATACAAATATATTTTTCAAACCTAACCACCACCTCCTCTAGCACAATCTATCATGTATGATCATGTATGATTGTGTATTGAAACATGCATGTATAATTCACATTATATTTCAATCATTATCCAGTATGGTACTTTCAAACATTAACCTCAATTAATTCCTTTTTCATTTCTTTTTTGTTGGTTATTTTTGTTGGGTACAAACTATATCTAGGTGAATGGTAAAAATTAGTATTTAGCAAATAATTATTTTCAATATTTAATTTTTGGCATGCTTTAAATTTTGCTTCCAAAGTCCTGCATGAATACATCAAATAGTACCTATGAATTATAAAGATAAATCTATGTTTACTTGTAGATTAACTCAGGCCTTTTTTGTTTAATGTTTTGTTTAAGATATTTTTGGTCATAAAAATACTGATTGTTATGATTTAATGTGGCCTGCAGTACATGTCTAAATAATTTCAGTTATACAGTATAGACGCTTCTGATGCCATGCATTGAAATGACAGACAGTATTATATACATAGCTTTTATAAATATATATATATATATATACATATATATATATATATATATATATATATATATATATTTTGTTGCAAAAGTAGTTTTGCTACAATATCAATGATCACTACAAATTTGTTTCATACTGCATGGCAGCAATTTTCAATATATATATATATAACTATATATATATATATATATATATATATATATATATATATATATATATATATATATATATATTAGATTTTGATTTCAATGAATATTTATGATTTTTTGATTGTCTAACATTTTTGAAAATATTCTGACCATTAGGCCAATAAGAATGTAAATATATATAGTTGTACTTATATTGATCAATATTAATTGTGTTCATTTGAGGGATGGAAGTGGGGCAACACCTTCAAGAGGTTTAGTTACTGCCCCCCCCCTTATGCCTAATGTTTACGAAAAAATGACATTATTAGCAAAAAAAGAAAACCAAATCATCCCGTTTACGGGCCGATGACAAAACCATATCTCTTGAATTTACCACGAATAAAACTATCCAAAACAAACGGTGTTTGCCGCTAAACCTGAATGAAATACCCTTAGTTTTGTCGATTTTATTGTCAAAAACACTTTTAAAAAATCTTGCATTGCTGGAATTCAATAGAAACATACCTATTCATTCAGTTCCAGTCGATAGAAACCGAAACACACAGCGGCACGTACTGCCGATATGCAGCCATTACGCGAACCAGGAAATCAGAAGCGGTCTTAGCCTCGTTTTCTTTTCGAAAGGTCATTGGTCGTATGCATGCATACATATTGAGAATCCGCTATTACAGCTTTTCTTGTATCACAACATTCTTCACAGAACACGCTCTTGGGTTCATAAAACAAAAAAAGCTGAATTCTTCTCCACTGTACATTACATTGATATAATTTCATCGTTCCAAATTAGGAGTTAAAATACATGTTTGAAGCATAAAGCATGTTCTTCTAATCACTTGAATATTTGTTTGTATTTGGTATTTGTGGATTATTATTAGCAATGTGTACGTAACAATTCCAATTACGTTTGTCAGGCAAATTCTCATAATACTAAAATTGGAAATAAACTAATACTGAATTATAGTTACTATTATCATATCAAAATAATACATTGTTATCACAGAATAACACTTACCATACTTTTGAATACATTTAAATAAAGACATTTACATAAATACATTTAAATAAATACATTTAAATAAATACGTTTAAATAAAGCCAATAATAATTGTATTAAAATCTCCCAAGAAGACAGCCCAATAATTACATATACTACCCTCGAATTAATTACATTAAATAATTATTTGATTGGAAAAAAACACTTAATACTTTTATCAAATCTTCCGAGAAGGCAGACCCGTAAGACGGCTTGTGAGTGTAGTTATCCAGGTCACGCGGTATTGTGAGCATATTGGAAAGGAGGTCAAGTAGGAATGTAGTATATACACGATATGTATGTATAAACAGCTTGTTCAGGTTGCACGCTGTACGTCGTCGTGTCGATTGTGTTGATTGAGTCAATTCACCAACTACCATACCCCTTCTCGGCATTTGTGATACAGAGTATTAGTCTTAATGTCTAATATATGTATATATATATATTATATGTATATGTTAATATGGTTTGCAGTAAGTTTAGATCTGTTCTTAACACAATGGCGGGCGCTACTGTCAAGTGATTTATTTTATTTCCAGTACTGAAAGGCCACAGGCCTGTAGTACAAAGTACAATACATGTCAATGAGAAATCTTCGAAGTTTTGGGGGGGGGGGGGGGGGGGGGGGGGGGGGGGGGAGGGGGGGTCACCTTGAGGGTCCATCAAAAATACATGCAAACATTTTCAAAAGGGAGCGGCTGGTGGGAGGGGAGGGGTCACAGAAAGTTGCATTGTCAACCACCCTTTATCCCCTATCCTTGTTATTCAGTGTGGAATGAATTTCCAAGTGCTTTAGTGGCCACTTTAATTTTTCATTATATTTTAATGTCGTTGCACAATATTATTGTTCGTTACTATCTCTCTTATCCATATTGCTCAGTTTCGTATGCTTGATTCAATTTAGATTCATTATTGTCAATAACAATGCCTTTTATTATATTATTACTTTTAATCATACAACCTTATATTTCAGCGACAGTAATGAAAAGATATGGCGACAAATGATCACCTTGCCTGCATCAGCGTTCATTTATGAAACAATCTGAGAATTTACCATGTTGGATATCACATGATGTTGTTTCATATGTCAGGATATTTACCCACAGAATGATTTCAGGCCCAAAACCGATTTGCGTCTTTAGATGCTGTTTCAAAAGTCTTCTCAACATCTATTGCAAGGATTAATCATGATGTATTTTTGATTTTCAAATATTAAATCAAAGAACAATCTTGTGTTTTCACTGAGGGTTCTACCTGGTTTGGTTAGCATGTACTAGTGAATCAAAAGTTTTCTTTAATCGGTTAGAGCTTCACGCACAAACACTCTTATAAAGTGCATTCAGTAAAGTAATAGGCCTTTTAGAAGGAACTAAAAGTTAGTATCTTTCGATTTGTTGGTTATTTCCCCCAAAATCCAATTGTCTCTAGCTATGAAATGAGATGTTATTACATGCATACCTGAAGCTAACAAAGATAAAACTATCCTTTCGACAGTTTTATATTTTTTAGCTTTAGGTATGTTATTGTTGGTTTTTCTCCTTCCTCATTTAGCAAAGAAGCCTCTTTCTCACGGATATACTTCTCACTTTCTCGCGTTGTCTCCAGAGACTTAAATGTTTAATTAATAAATTGATTAATTAATATAAGTCCCTGTTGTAACACGGTCAAGTTCAATTCTGTGTTTTGTTAATTCAACCAGTAAATTTCACTAATATTTTGATAATCACTTCTTGTATCTTCTTCAAGGGTCGTTATTCCAGATTCTAAGCAGCAGTTCTACCCTTTTTATCCCACCGGTATGTAATACCGTGGGATATAGTCAACGCCCTGTCCGTCTGTCCGTCCGTCCGTCCGTCCGTTCGTCCTTAATCATTTCGTTTCCGTAGCAGAACTCGAAAACCATTAATCATATCTTTCTGAAACTTCACATATGTATTACACATTTACTGCAGTGGTGCCTTTTGATAATTTCAGATTTTAAATTTTTTAATTTTTTTCGTTTCCATAGAAACTTGTTGAATTTGGACTTTGCTCAGAGACGGGTTCGTTTCCGGAGCACAGCTCGAAAACTGTTCATCATATCTTCCTGAAACTTTGCATGTGTATTACCCACAAACTGAAGTGGTGCCTTTTGATATTTCAGATTTCTGAAAATTTTATTTTTTTTCGTTTCCATAGAAACTTGTTGAATTTGGACTTTGTTCAGAGACAGGTTCGTTTCCGGAGCACAGCTCCAAAACCGTTCATCATATCTTCCTGAAACTTTGCATGTGTATTACCCACAAACTGAAGTGGTGCCTTTTGATATTTTCAGATTTTTCTGAAAAATTAATTTTTTTCTGTTTCGATAGAAACATGAGAGAGATATTGGTTGTTGTTGATTTTGACTGCTTCTGGAACAGAAGTCTAAAACCCTTAACATACCTGAAACTCAGCATCTGTTATACCCACTAACTGAAGTACGGTAGTAGATACACAAGCATCTGTCAAAGATGTGTTTTACAAATTTTTGTGGAACCGGTGGGATATGTCATCTTCTGATGACTCTTGTTGTTTTTCTTCAGATATATGTAGAGTCCTATAATATAGAGTCCTAAACGTGATATTCATTAAGTTTCAATGATCAAAGTATCATATATAAATTTTGAGCTGATATTGTGCACTGATAAATAGTTTTTTCAATACATTCCTAACGAGGTTTCCATTATTTAGTTTAGAAGCAGGCAGGCGGGTATAACAATTCGATTTTGGATATTGGACATTTGGCTTCAATGAAGAATTTTTAGAAACAGAAACCTGGGATAAACGTTTTCTCGTTAACTTTTTTCCTCGATATATGCTATTTGATTTTGTGAGAAGAATTGTGAAAACAATTCTTTCATGATAATGCGTGGTGCGTGTCAGGTTAAGATTTGTATGTTGAAGATGTCTAAATTTCAGCAAAATATTACGTATCTTTTTAAAAGAGTTGTTGCTAGTCGGGCTAATCATGCACACCACACCAAGAGTTATTTAACCACGTATTAACACGCCTCAAGTCCATTGAAATCCGTTTATGCCACGTGGCCAAACTAATTCTACATCTGAATTTAGATTATTTCAGTCGTAAGAATACAAGCTTTTTGTGTCACATAAATTTCTCAAATATAAAATGTCCTTTGCAAATCCTATATCCCAGAAAAGAATCGCAAACGAGCACCTCTCATCGATGAGGATTAGCTCCGAGTGAGACTCTCTAGGGTTATACTACATACCATGAGTAATGGCACCTGTGAGGGTGCAAGGAATAAGCTGGCTTACCATACTGACATGAATTATTCAGTGAAACGCTATAACCTATGAAGCCCAATGTAATGATGTATACCTTCCATTAGAACAGGTAGATATACATAAGGATAAGATGAGACATTATACAAGAAAACATATGTAACCTCCACCACGAGCTCTGTTTTCACAGAAGGTTACTTACTCAACATAAGGTGTCGTTTTCAAAGATTTCAAAGAAATTTTGTTCAAAATGTAAGTTAAGGTACAAGTGAACAATTAACATTATCTAAAAAAAGTCAGATCTAAAAATGAACAGTTTTAAATGTGACATTTTAGGGCATGTATAATTACAACATATACCAATGGCGCACACTATTTTTAATATTCTGTAAAATTTCCTCGAAATCAATGTTCGAACAATTAAGGGGACTGAAATCATCACGTGATAAATCAGATATATGCGCCACGTGATAATCGTCCATGCACAAAATAAATACAAGAGTCATCAAAAGATGACATATCCCACCGGTTCCACAAAATTTTTAAAACACATCTTTTACAGATACTTGTGTATCTACTACCGTACTTCAGTTAGTGGGTATTACAGAGTTTCAGGAATGTTAAGGGTTTTAGACTTCTGCTCCAGAAGCAGTCAAAATTCAACAACAACCAACATCCCATGTTTCTATGGAAACAGAAAAAAATAAATTTTTCAGAAAAAATCTGATAATATCAAAAGGCACCACTTCAGTCAATGGGTAACACACATGCAAAGTTTCAGGAAGATATGATGAACGGTTTTGGAGCTGTGCTCCGGAAACGAACCTGTCTCTGAACAAAGTCCAAATTCAACAAGTTTCTATGGAAACGAAAAAAAATTAAAAAAATCAGAAATCTGAAAATATCAAAAGGCACCACTTCAGTTAGTGGGTAATGCACATGCAAAGTTTCAGGAAAATATGATGAACGGTTTTGGAGCTGTGCTCCGGAAACGAACCTGTCTCTGAACAAAGTCCAACTTCAACATGTTTCTATGGAAACGAAAAATTTTTAAAAAATTCAGAAATCTGAAAATATCAAAAGTCACCACTTCAGTTGGTGGGTAATACACATGCAAAGTTTCAGAAAGATATCATGAATGGTTTTCGAGTTCTGCTCCGGAAACGGAATGATTACGGACGGACAGACGGACGGACGGACAGACGGACGGACGGGGCGATGACTATATCCCACGGTATTACATATCGGTGGGATAATAACGACTGAAAGCGCACCTGGTAATTACCGCTGTATTTAGACCTAAATACCATAAATGACAGAACTGCAGTTCATAATTTTTTACGGGATGAGTACTAGCATATACTTACATGTATATATGAAATATAATGACTTTATTATTAATTTTATTTAATTCTACAACAATTCTTGATTTATCTCCATGACACGCTCTTCTTAAAGGCGCTGTAGCACGATTTTCTTACTGAAATAAAGTGCTCTAAAAATATGGCTAAATGATAATCCTCAATCAATAAAAAGAGTTCTAAATGAACGTACATGGTTCGGTTAAGCTATGCGAGTCCATTTCCCATTGAACGGCCAGTTTAAAGTGTTCACAAAAGGATGGCCGCTCGAATGTAACTATTTAAGTGATCTGACTGATGTAGCGATACCTAAACACTTAGAGTAGAGTTTTAAATATGACAGAATGATGGACTGATCAATCACCTTGCTGTCTGAACTCTCCAATTCTCACGAGACCTCAAATCTATATCTCACACTGAAGAGTTCCACACCACTGTCGCTTTATACAGCGCACCATTTCTTTGAATACGGATAGCCGTTTTCTGTGGATAGGGTTTATCGAGTCGTATAATGAGATGTTTTACCCATTAGCGTACCAATATATTGTATAAACTTAACTTATAAACAATAATAAATGGCAAATTTAAGAAAAACATAATATGCATAAAACGTGATACGTTTCTTGTCTACCTTATCAAGTTAAATATCAACAGAAATTAAATTCTATTCATTTTTCAGCGAAGATAAATAATCTCATGAATTCCATGTCGCAAGGCTATGTATAAATGATTGAATGGTAAATGTTAATTGTCTATGCTTCTACGATGAGTTATGGCCTTATGGCTGAATCCTTAATTAAGAATAGGCGAGATGAGGTATAGAGGTATGAATTGGGATGGTCAATCCTGCATTAGGACATTCAATAAACTGTGTATTTTGCGAGCCTGGGCGATTTGCATCCCTTCCGCTTGAATACCAAGGCAGTCCGCTTAAAGCTGCGGAGATCTACCCTAAACACGAGGTTGTTAGGATTCTCCAATACCCTTTACCCAAGTCAAATGGAACAGTGAAGATGGATATTGGGTTTATACTGTAAACAGGAAAGTCGGGCGCTAACTGCCTTACTTACGAGTGAACAACAATTTTTTTTTATGTAGCTCCAAGAAATAATAAAGCGTGTGATGTCATCTTTATTTTCAAAAGAAGGTCTGTCACTTGACCTCTATAATTTGCATCGACATTCGCACATGACCTCAACGGATATCGAAACTATCCGTTGGCTGTATCCTGTCGAGAACACCATCCATTGTATGATAAACGAGATGTAATGAAATGAGATGTAATAAGATGAGATGGGATGTTGCCTTACACAAAGCCATTGCTTCTATATCAATGAAATGTTATTCAAGTATCCATGGACGTTTTAAAAAAAGGGCTCCGTTCCATAACAGCGAGCGCTTATAATCGCTCATAGATTGCTCAATGTAGCGCTCAAGCAGCGCTCATTCTCTCATGAACGACACGGTGAAAACCTCAAAGTTCGCTCGCTTTGCTACGTAGCGCTACATTGAGCAATCGCGTTCAAGAGAGGTTTAAAAGTAATCTCTAATTGTGCGATTACTTTGAAACCTCTCTTGAACACGGCCCAGTTGTTCCAAGTTTAGGTATAACAAAATGGTTTTATAACAAGGCACTACAGCCTGCTCAAAGTCAACCAAAGACAAATTCCCTGGGGACTACATCTCAAAAGACATGTTATGACACCTATAGGTTATTTATGCTTTCACGGGGATTAACATATGCAGACATTCGATATGAAAAAGAAATATGTTGCTTTCCTTTTAGAAGGTTCCGTCGTAGGGTATTGCAAATCCTAAATCCATTGTCTACAATACATTTGCCATCCCTCAACGAATTTTTTCTATTATTGTTTCATATATATTATATACATGTAAGTTTCTCCCAGTCTTCAGAATAAAAAAAATTAATCAAGATTGTCAATACTAAATTTAGTTCAGAAATTGTTGATTTACTAGACCATCCATCGTCAATAAATTATGAGAAAATTTGATCACAGACTCGGAATATCATTTCGGCTTCATCACACATATTATATTCAGAATTGAATTTCTGGAAAACATTTGAACATTCTTTATCATAAGTCAACAGAGCTAGGAAAGTATGTATTTACCTTCTTCTATTTCAATTCTTAACAAAAACTTTGAGAAATGTGTTGAAGACATCTGTAAAACTGCTCTATTGTAAACACGTGTCCATATATACATGTAAAGTATTATAAAATAAACCAAGTCAATAATCTGATGTAAAAAGAAATGCCTTTTGGGTAATAAAGTGTTATCTTATCTTACATCTTCCCAACAAGTGTTAAGCCCACTATTGTACATGTACATTACATACTAAACCCATGTAGACGTTGATTCTTTTCCTGTCAAGGTCTCGCCATGGCGGAATAAAAAAAATTCCTGTTAGGCTGGATTTCTTTATAGCTGCTGAACACTGCTTTACTTCTTCGAACATAAATACTTAATATCATTTTATATTTTCATGAGTTTAATTCCTACGCAAAGGTTGCTAATAGTTTATTCCTTGAAGAAAAAAATTGTCCAACAAAGCCAACTCAGTTTAATACTTAGAAAACAACGTTGTTTATATCGTTGTCATGATATTGTTATCATATTTTTATAGTGAAATTGGGAATTAGTGGATCTGGTAAATATTTATAACAAAATAAAGACTAATTTAACATTCAAAGACCTGCAGATAGTAAATAAACCACGATGAGAACTATTCACAGATATGCTAATTGCTGGATATAAGTAATTCAAAGGCGCTGTGTCAACCATCTTGCTGTCTGAACTCTCAAAATCACATGACACCTGTATACTAATCTACCTCTCAAAATGAATAGTTCCAAGAAATTGTCTTTTTATAAGTGGCACTATTTCCCTCCAATGCGGATAACCGTTTTCTAATGGATACGTCTCATCGGGTCGCGTAATGAGATGTTTTACGCTCTAACGTATCAATATATTGTATAAACTTTAATAACAAATTAAAAAATTGAGATCGAAAAATATGCCCAAAACGTTGTACAGTCCCTTTAACATCCAGCCAGTGCCTTGAATGTCGCAGATTAGTCATGTGTATGATCACCTTACTACAAAACAGGGAAGCGAGTTCAAGAGAAATGTTAAACGTTGTATAATCAACTTGTCTGTGAAGCACGCGGTCATTGCCACGTGAAGATCCGGGCATTGGGCAGTGACTCATTCACTCCAGATCTATGTTAAATTTATGAATCATATATACATTCGATATCTTAAAGTGTTTTGTCAAATATCAATTTCCACCTGTATATGTTTTTTTAGGTTTAGATAGATACCGAACAGACAGATTGACAACTGATGACGTGTGAACCTGATCGCCACCTTGGAGTTCTCCTGACTCTAAAGATAAAATATTCAAGTCAAATGTAAGTCGCCATGTCATATAGTAGACAAATTAAGCATTAAAATGTTAACATGCAAAATAAAATAAATAAATAATAACTTTACTTGGAAATAATTGTCAGACAATAGGCGAAACAAATCAATGATAAGCTGTTATATATATATATATATATATATATATATATATATATATATATATATATATATATATATATATATATATATATATATATATATTTGCCGGGTACGTTTTACCATGCGTGAATATATTCTACCCTTCAATCAGAATTTACTCTCTATCAATCCACAATAATTTGACACCACATCTAGCTTTAAATGTAACGAATTTCTTTTAAAAATTTGTTTGTCTCGTTAGCAATAGTTTGAGTGTACTTTATGTAGGAAATTCTCGCTTCTGTCCATTCCTTAGAAGCAATGGTACTAAGGAATGATCAGATACACATACCTTCTCCTGTCCATCTAGTTAGTATTCACAGCACTTCATCATCATAATGCCCCCCCCCCCCCCCCCCCCCCCCCCCCCAACAATATCACACACATGTCAATAGTGCAGTTTCTACATAACACCGTTACAACTAACGTTAGCTCTTGTTGTAGAGAGTGAGCGTTGTTACGTGTTGAATTCATTCGTGTAAATAGTGCAGCTATAATTGTTGCAAATTTTATATATTTGGAGCAATAAACCTTTTGAAAGCATCATGTAGGAGTATATTTATTAGATTTCACTTAAAATATTAAGTAAATAGAGGTATACATTTAAAAACTGCTGTGTAAACGTTGCGAACATCTTAAATGACAAGTTACACCATATATCCCCTCCACTTAAACACGAAATAAACTGATTTATTTACTATGTCTAATATTGATCACACTTCTGAAATAATAACTTTTAGAAATTTGAAATTTCTGTCCATATATAACTGTGTTTCATTTCAAAACCGTATGTATGTATGTATGTATTTTTACATGTATGTACGCCCTTTTAACTGCTCATTTAACAAGTTCTATTTTCACAACGAAGAAGCCAACCAGAAATGAAAATAGAATGCGGCTGTATTTCAAAATGTCATTTCTAAAATCGTCGTCAACTATTGATTGAATATAAAAATATGTTCATTCATCATCTTTTTGAATGTAGATCTTTTATCTTGAAATGAAATACAATACTTAAAGAGACCCAATGTAATATGACCTAACGTTAACGTCGAAGCAAAGCACTTTTAGAACATCACAGTTAGAAGTTTAAATTTGAGTATTTTTTTAAAAACAGGAGCAGTAAAATACAATCTTAGTTGTTTCGAGTTTTAGTGAATACGATGATTTTTTCTCATTTACTGGATTTTAATTATAAAAAAAAGAAAAAAGTTTTAATTCCACTAAAAAAGTCAAATCCCACGAATTGTGTTTGAAAAACACATTATACTGGATAGGTAGCGAGTAAATTCTAATCAAAGAATAGAATTATAGAATATATTCACGCATAGGTTCAATTGAATCAACCAAGTTTCCAGCAATATCATGGTAGTATTTAAATAATTGGAAACAAATACTTGTAACATCAGAACGAGGCTTTAAACATATTACCAAGTGAAGGGTTCACTTAAGAATTGAATGTCAGTTTGTGTATTTGCACTGGAAAATGAACGATGTCAAAGCGTGATTCAAACTCCCGTGAGCGAGGCGAGCTTGCGAGCAAGTTCACGTGAGAGTTAGAATGCCGCTTTGACATCGTTCATTTTCCAGTGCAAACACACAAACTGACATTCAATTCTTATAATCTCTTACGTTACTTGTCGTCATTACCTGTTTGATGAACCCTGTGGCACTCATCATGCTGAGTAAAGCGCAATAACATCTAATCTTTCAGGGACACGAGATTAGAGTTATCCGTCCTTTGAATAACGTCATGGCATGGAGGCGGCCATTTGTTGTTGTCACCTCGTCAATATTATGTTAACAACAGTCGGAAAAGATATATTTCATTACCACGACTGCTCAAATCCGAATCCCGTTAGTTCATAATGGTTAGATTGTGAGTATTTGCTTATTGATTGCATAATTTGAATTCAGCCAGCGATCGTGAATGTCTTTCGATTCTAGAAAAGGCATTGTGACTCGCTTAGCTCAATAGTTCTGAGCGATCTTTCATTGAAATGTTTATTTTTTTAACAATTGAGAAAGTAGTATTAAAATCAGATTATGTTATACAATGAAATAAGTCGGTAAATGGATAACCGTTGGAACTTTGCTAACAAAATCACGCTCAATCAGGAAAGATGGCTACAGTACCTTCGAGCGTTCACTCGACCTGAAGTTGTGGACAGTACCTTCACTATGTGAAAAGCAGGTATCCTGAGGCAACTGTTGTATTTGATGGTTACGCTGATGGTGCATCAACACAGGACTGTACACATGCAAGAAGAAGTTCTCAAGGTATGGGTGCAAGTGTCAATTTCAAAAGCAATATGTCTATACAGATGAAAAAGGAAGACTTTCTCTCAAACAAAGATAACAAACAGCGATTTGTTAACATGCTTGGTGAATGTCTCAAGAGTGATGGAATCCATGTTCGTCATGCAAGTGGAGATGCAGATGTTCTGATTGTTTTTAACAGCCATTGAATCAGCACAAGCTTATGACACAGTGCTGATTGGAGAAGACACATCTTTGCTGGTCCTATTGTTTCACCACATAAAGGATGCCAAAAACAAGGTCTTCTTTTCGACGGAACCAAAGAAAATGTCATTGAAACCTACCAAATGTTTGGACATTACAACAGCAATATCTCTGCTTGGCCCTTCACTGTGTGAACATCTCCTTTTCCTGCATGCTATAAGCGGTTGTGACACTACATCTCGTCTGTATAGTGTTGGCAAACAAGCTGTTCTCTCCAAAGCTAGGAAGGACGCATATCTCATCAAACAAGCAAGTGTATTCATGGATCAAACAAGTTCCAAAGAGGAGATTGTCAAAGCTGGTGAAAGAGCAGTTGTATGGCTGTACAATGGAAAACCAAATGAAAGTGCTGATGTGCTTCGACTAAAGAAATTTCACGAGAGGGCAAGGTCTAGTGTTGCTGCTGTGCAACCACATGTAATACCACCTGCTTTGAAGTACCACAGTTTCCGTGTGTATCTGCAGGTTCAAACATGGATGTCAAACACATGTGCCTTGTCACCGGATCAATGGGGATGGAAATCAGTGCAAGGGAAGTTAGTTCCAGTGCTAACCGATCTACCTGCAGCACCTCGAGAGCTTCTGGACAGTGTGAGATGTAACTGTAAGTCAGGTTGCAGTACTGCACGGTGCACATGTCGCAAGAATGGACTGGATTGTTCTATGGCTTGTGGTGACTGCAAAGGAGTTTGTGACAACTGTTCTGTAATTCCCTCTGATGTTATGGAGGAAGATGTTGACGATGAATCTCTTCTCTCATAAATATGTCTAGTCTGTTGTGTATGTAGAGCAAAGAACACTTTTAAAGACTGCAGATCAAGTATTCTTTTGAAAAATGTAAACTGTTTCATTTGGCAGCATGAGGACATTTTGGTTATCTGCCATTATTTGATTTGGGGAAAACGTTAGATATTATATATCATTATTTGAAGAATGTAATTTAAATTTATTCTTAAATAATAGGTATAATTAATACATTTATTAATTATTTGGTTCATTTATGAATATCTTAATGTGTAAGTTACAATGTAATATGCCTGACAACAATAGTGTATCTACAGTATAGCATTGTATGATAAATATAAGATATGACATTTCAGAAGAAAATGTCTCATTTCAGAAAAAAATGTGTAATTATTGAATTAAATGTTGTTCTGAACCTTAACAAAGCTTTCTTCAGTTGTTTCCCTAAGTTTAATAGTTAAATACAAAATAATTTTCATGTAATATGTGCTGCTTTGTAAAATAGTGTTCACGAATTTGGTCAACATAGGTCAAAAACGGGATGGAGGGTACCTGTCTTTGAGCGTAAAATACAATATGTTCCACTAACTATATTTTTCTATACTTTGGATATGATACTGTACATATATTTATCTTCAAAATAAGCCTACTTTAGTTACTTTTGCAATTTGTCCTAGGTTAGCCCTATTTTGACCCTAGATTGCCTGGACTAGAAAGCGTTCACACGAGTATGAACGATTTTCCAAGAGTTCATGGATAATGAACCTTGAAATTTTGATCACACGGCCGTGTTCTCACCAAACCAACGTTCGGGAATCCGTGTAAGTTCAATGTAAGAAATTATACCTCTGATACCTCTCATACTCATGATTAATGGATTAAAATGTTGATTCGGTTTTTTAAAGAAAAGTATTTTTACCATTGAATATTTAGTGATAAACTGCAAAAGATATCGTGCAGTAAAGTACGAACGTTTGAATGTGTAAATGATATTTTGAAAAAAAGTGGAATTTCTTGTCATTCACTTCATGTTGAAAAGGTTACAAAATATGTCCATCTGTCAATTAAAAAGATTCTTCGTTGGTTCTTATCTGTTTCTCGAAATTAGAAGTAGGGGCCAACAGTATACCCTGGTTATTACATATATTGTCATCATTTGTCCAGAAGATGGTATGCATTTTACCAAGGGTGGCAGTTTTATAAAACATTATAAAAGTAGAAATTCATGAAAGCAAGAAATGTCGATATTAGCAGGTAAAACGGGTAAGTCAATACTTACGATTGTTGCCTCGCTCTAAGGGTGTGGCTGCAAAACCCTAAGGGACTCATCCCGAAAAGAAATCAGAATTCTCTACTATTCCACATAGTGTCATTCTACATATAAAAATATTACATTTAAACAGTTCTAAGTTTTATAGATTAATTACACTTTGGATTCACATAACACTTAACATATACATGTATATACTTTGCTTTTGTCATATTCATATTTCTCTTCAATATTTTAGAGTTAAACAATGTCCGAAATTTACAACAAATATTAAACACACCAGATGGAAATTTACTCCGTATAACATTACTTGTTTTATAATAACAATGTCATTTACATTTCTTTCTGAAAATTAATTCAAAATTATCATTGAAATGCCATCTGACAATATATAACATGATTTGATAACCCCAAAACAAAGCGATTACAGAACAAGATATCTTTGAGGTCTTGCCTGTTCTGTGGCTAATCTATTGTTAAATATGTCACTGACACATGAAGAGATAGTTAGAAGAAATGAAGAATCACGCACTACACGGGAACGGTGAATATCAACCAGTAGTACCTGTCAAAGATCAATGACGTAAATTGACGCACCACAAACGCATAACTTATAACAAATTGAAACAGAACGACAGGAATAGAATGACTCTTCGAAGGCCATTTAGAAGTGAATTACCTACGAAGGCGATTATTCTGTACAGCAGTTTCTATATTGTGACAGACACGATGTGTTGGGGTAAATGAAGTATAAGCATGTACATGTACGGATTGAGTCCGAAATGGTGTGTCTGTTCACAATAAAAAAAAATTGTTATTCAGAAATCTGACCTTTCTCAGGAATTGATAGATGATTAAAGGTGATAGATGAAGGGTCTATAATATCGCAGTTAGTGAATAACATTGGATTAATTTATTAACATTCATTGAATCCTCTGATATACCCTAGTAACCTCTGATATACCCAAGTAACCTCTGATATACCCTAGTAACCTCTGGGATACCCTAGTAACCTATGATATACCCTAGTAACCTCTGATATACCCTAGTAACCTCTGATATACCCTAGTAACCTCTGATATACCCTAGTAACCTCTGGGATACCCTAATAACCTCTGATATACCCTAGTAACCTCTAATATACCCTAGTAACCTCTGGGATACCCTAGTAACCTCTGATATACCCTAGTAACCTCTGGAATACCCTAGTCACCTCTGATATACCCTAGTAACCTCTGATATACCCTAGTAACCTCTGATATACCCTAGTAACCTCTGGAATACCCTAGTAACCTCTGATATACCCTAGTAACCTCTGGGATACCCTAGTAACCTCTGATATACCCTAGTAACCTCTGATATACCCTAGTAACCTCTGATATACCCTAGTAACCTCTGATATACCCTAGTAACCTCTGGGATACCCTAGTAACCTACGATATACCCTAGTAACCTCTTGGATACCCTAGTAACCTCCGATATACCCTAGTAACCTCTGGGATACCCTAGTAACCTCTGATATACCATAGTAACCTACGATATACCCTAGTTACCTCTGGGATACCCTAGTAACCTCTGGGATACCCTAGTAACCTCTTGGATACCCTAGTAACCTCTGATATACCCTAGTAACCTCTGGGATACCCTAGTAACCTCTTATATACCCCAGTATCCTCTGATATACCCTAGTAACCTCTGATATACCCTAGTAAGCTCTGATATACCCTAGTAACCTCTGATATACCCTAGTAACCTCTGGGATACCGTAATTACCTCTAATATACCCTAGTAACCTACGATATACCCTAGTAACCTCTGATATACCCTAGTAACCTCTGGGATACCCTAGTAACCTCTGATATACCCTAGTAACCTCTGGGATACCCTAGTAACCTCTGATATACCCTAGTAACCTGTGGGATACCCTCGTAACCTCTGATATACCCTAGTAACCTCTGATATACCCTAGTAACCTGTGGGATACCCAAGTAACCTCTAATATACCCTAGTAACCTCTGGGATACCCTAGTAACCTCTGATATACCCTAGTAACCTCTGATATACCCTAGTAACCTCTGGAATACCCTAGTAACCTCTGATATATCCTAGTAACCTCTGGGATACCCTAGTAACCTCTGATATACCCTAGTAACCTCTGATATACCCTAGTAACCTCTGATATAACCTAGTAACCTCTGATATACCCTAGTAACCTCTGGGATACCCTAGTAACCTACGATATACCCTAGTAACCTCTTGGATACCCTAGTAACCTCCGATATACCCTAGTAACCTCTGGGATACCCTAGTAACCTCTGATATACCATAGTAACCTACGATATACCCTAGTTACCTCTGGGATACCCTAGTAACCTCTGGGATACCCTAGTAACCTCTTGGATACCCTAGTAACCTCTGATATACCCTAGTAACCTCTGGGATACCCTAGTAACCTCTGATATACCCCAGTATCCTCTGATATACCCTAGTAACCTCTGATATACCCTAGTAACCTCTGATATACCCTAGTAACCTCTGATATACCCTAGTAACCTCTGGGATACCGTAATTACCTCTGATATACCCTAGTAACCTACGATATACCCTAGTAACCTCTGATATACCCTAGTAACCTCTGGGATACCCTAGTAACCTCTGATATACCCTAGTAACCTCTGGGATACCCTAGTAACCTCTGATATACCCTAGTAACCTGTGGGATACCCTCGTAACCTCTGATATACCCTAGTAACCTCTGATATACCCTAGTAACCTGTGGGATACCCTAGTAACCTCTGGGATACCCTAATAACCTCTGATATACCCTAGTAACCTCTGGGATACCCTCGTAACCTCTGATATACCCTAGTAACCTCTGATATACCCTAGTAACCTGTGGGATACCCTAGCATGATGATGATGATGATGATGGTGACGGTTGTGGTGGTGTTGGTGATGGTGATGATGGTGATGATGGTGATGATGGTGATTATGGTGATGATTGTAATGGTTATAATGATCTCCAATTACAACTAATAACAATTCAAACCAAAACAGAAGCTTTCTCATCCATTAAAATAGATTTCCAAACAATAAACTTTGCTAAGATCATAATTCTTTTATGCAGATGATTTGTATCATGTCTCGTGTATATGAATGTAATCAATATGAAATGTTTTGTAACCTCTGATATATCCTAGCAACCTCTGATACACCCTAGTAACCTCTGATATACCCTAGTAACCTCTGGGATACCGTAATTACCTCTGATATACCCTAGTAACCTACGATATACCCTAGTAACCTCTGATATACCCTAGTAACCTCTGGGATACCCTAGTAACCTCTGATATACCCTAGTAACCTCTGGGATACCCTAGTAACCTCTGATATACCCTAGTAACCTGTGGGATACCCTCGTAACCTCTGATATACCCTAGTAACCTCTGATATACCCTAGTAACCTGTGGGATACCCTAGTAACCTCTGGGATACCCTAGTAACCTCTGATATACCCTAGTAACCTCTGGGATACCCTCGTAACCTCTGATCTACCCTAGTAACCTCTGATATACCCTAGTAACCTGTGGGATACCCTAGCATGATGATGATGATGATGATGATGGTGACGGTTGTGGTGGTGTTGGTGATGGTGATGATGGTGATGATGGTGATGATGGTGATTATGGTGATGATTGTAATGGTTATAATGATCTCCAATTACAACTAATAACAATTCAAACCAAAACAGAAGCTTTCTCATCCATTAAAATAGATTTCTAAACAATAAACTTTGCTAAGATTATAATTCTTTTATGCAGATGATTTGTATCATGTCTCGTGTATATGAATGTAATCAATATGAAATGTTTTGTAAGTATGTATTCTCCGACTTGCCAAATATGTTTAAATATACTTCCTCCTAAAAGAAAGTTCCAAAAGAAAGTTGACAACGTCTTCAAATTAACCCTAAGACATTCAGGATAAATAGAAAACTCATTTTTTTCAAACCTTATTAATTTAATTACAATACATCGTTATCAGGCAAAGTCATATGGGGTCCAAAATCGACATTTTGTCATTCTCTCTGCATTGTAGATAATCTAGGCAATTTTCTGAGTGCTTTTTGCTGCTGCATTCTGAACGTGTCTCATCAGTTACCTTTTATGCTTTTGTGCACGTGCTTTTCGTGATTCTCGACTTAAAAGCATGTTTTTCATTCTTACAATTTTTCTACGATATTTATTAAAAGTACAAGAATTTGTATTTTGAAAATTGATGTAAAGTTTTGGAATGTCAACGCACGTTATAACCAGCAGATACACAGATGGGCACAAGAAACACTATGCCTGGATACATTGATAAAGTGTTGCTGAACGTAAAGAGAACTTAATATGACACTGCGATTCGGCGACCTTTAAGATGACTTATTTCAGAGTCATTGACGTCAGTTGAAACAAACACTTGACCTTGAAGCTTGGGAAGTGAATATCAGCATATATGGTACCATCGTGAAGATATATCTTAATGTATGTGGCATTTTCAATAAATTTGAAATCTGAAATAGCAAAGATAAAAGCAGCAATATTAGTCAACACTGTTAAGCATAGGTTCCATATGTCAGCAATGGAATTTAAGTTATTATTTCAAGAATAATAGACTCTGTCACGATTTAGACTGGGAACACCTTTACTAATTAGTGCCATTACTTCTCTTTTTTTTAGTCGAAAAAACTGCGAAAAATTATCAGAGATATATAATACCCTACGTCTCTTACCACCAATCTTCTCATTAATTATATATTGTATAACTTAGTAGTTACTTTTGGAAATTTAGATAAAAAAGAAAAGCATGTAGCCTCATAGGTGATATGGCAATACAGGAAATACAATCTCGATCAGAATAATGATTCACAAATAGTAAACAATTGAGATATAGAAATATACACAAAAGATAATGATTTCCCCCTCCGTATGATCACGGTTAGGTTGTTCTCTATGCATGTTCTAGTCACGCGGTCATCACGCTTTAGTCACTTCTAGTACAATTAATTGATTTTAAAAAATTATCTAAACACATAGACAAATACGTTTGTTCTGGAAGTTCCAATAGTTCCGCTGTGTCGTGATCATTGATTGTTACACGCACAGTACTGTAAGACGTTCAATAAAGTGGGTGTACCGTACTACAGTGTGGATATGGATTATGTGGATCTGATGTCACTCACCTGGGAGTTGCCGACCTTGCAATGTTTCAACATACTAACCGTTATGAAGTAAGTGATAGTATACAGGTACATTCAGAACATAAGACAAATAAGTAAATAGCGGAATTGCAGCAAGAAAGACGGAAACTGGTCTGTTAACTAAAGAAACATGCAATATTTGCGATTATGGAAAAAAATCCCAAAACAATAAAGTTTCAGAACTGAATGGGCACACATACAATGTAAACACACATATATACCTGCAGGTCGCTGTACCTTATGACAAAATAAAATAAGTTTATTCCCCATCATGTTTCATAGGTTATTGTGGGTTTGAAGTTGGTATAATTTACATGTCTAAGTGCCTATCAATTAAAGACGTTAATATTATTGCAATCGAATTGTGATCACGTTTACACTTTACCTGTGTTTATGTTTGAAGCTCTTCTAGTCCTAAGATTAGTGTAAGCAATTGTTAAGGGGACAGTAGCACGTTTTTTCGCTGAAATAAGTCGATGAAATGCATTTGAAAAATAATGTCACTAATAGCAAAACACCCTTCTCTCTGAGGAAAATCAAGTTTAAAATGAGTGTACATGGTTCGCTACAACCATGGTTATCGTTTTTTGTCATTCGAAATGTGTTCACAATAAAATGGCCGCCATGCAATTTTTGCTTCATACTCAACAACGTGTTTACCACTACGGATAATTGGTTTGAGTAATAATATGTTTTACACTCTAAATTGGATATAAATGACATAAACTATCATTAAATGTGGGAAATTTGCAAAAATAAAAATAAAACGTGCTACTGCCTCTTATTTTTTTGGTACTATCGGTCTTAGCACGAAGAGGGCTCCAAACTATTATGGCGTGCATGTGTAGGCCTGAATCGTTGCCTCGTCAACAATAGAAACGATCTTCGAATCTTGACCTTTAGAGATAAACACCAACTATTGTACAATGGTACATAGCTGGAGGTTCGGCGTTCAAGTAAATGGATATCAATTAAGAATTCAATTTTAAAACATTTGCAAACTAAACGAAACGGTTCATCCACTCATCACCGAATCACATTGGTTCATATTGAATAACAGTAGAACAGACGTTTGTTCATGACATATATATCATAAAACAAATTAATTATATTCGCACAAACGTTTATTCATCACACAATTAAACTAATATTTGGACAAACGTTTCTTTACTACAAATAAATCAAAATGATATTTGCACAAATGAATTATGCATTTGCACAAACGTTTTTTTCATCAATAATATTTGGACAAACATCTGTTCATCGCATATAAATCACGATGATATTTGCACAAAACTTTCTTTAAAACTTTCATCTTGTTCTACAGTCAGTACTCGTCCACCTTCAGATCAATTCTAAAGACAACAAACAAATGAATATTGATTAAATGAAAGAGATTCGCTCCGTCCATCTATTAGTGGAAAGACGTCATTGACTTAAGTTATAGTACATGGAAGGAAGTCGTAATGTATTTCGCCTGACATTGAAAGAGTAACCTATATGTTCCAGGTCTAGTTGACCGTATAGACAATGGCCATGACGTCAACTCAATTGATATCCCACTGAGAAGATTTGACGTGGTTTAAAAGAAAACAATAGAGAATTAAGCAATTTAACATTTTTTGTTTTCACATCATCATTCCCATTAATACGATCGTCATATGACGCACACATCTCGTTGGATGGTCGTTCACAATAAATCAATTACTTTTTCAAATCCTCCTCAAACAAAAAGAGATAAAGCTTACTGTGTTTCCTGACGAGGATATTAGACTATTGATGTAATACAACATCCTGTTTACAATAAAGAAGTATTTGAACATCTCGATGTCAATTGAAAGATCACGACAACACTCCTCTGGTGTTTACCGGAAGAGAAGCGATGTCTGTAAATCTGACGTCCCAAGCGGCAAAGATTGGAAATGTATCACAATTCGATTGATTCCTGTAAAGGAACATCAGCAGTCTGATTAAAATCGACCTTGTTCCGAGGAATAAAATTTGCAAAATTTTGCATCTGCCGGGATACGAACAGGTTCTGTAGATTCCTCGCCACAAGGTCAGACGGTTTGGCGTGGAAACCCACGAACGAGTTCGTATCCCGGTAGATGCACTATTTTGCATTTTTTTATTCCACGGAAAACCGTCGATTTTAATCAGACTGGGAACATCAGTTGCGTTTATATTGCTTTAAGGTAATAAAGACAAAAAGGTACCGGTACACACCCTACCAGAATGACTGAATGGATCACAGAAACAGTGTTGACACCCGATGACCTATCGTTATCCAAGGTCCTACAGAATAATTACTATAGGTACAGTGTCAAGGTTCATTCTTTCCCCAAATAGGTTTCTCAAGGCAGATCTTCCCATGTAATCTCTGTAACAAAAGGGCCATAATTCTAGGTTCTCTAAAAAAAACCTTGCAGTGAATGTGTGTAACAAGGAAACTGTCATTTTTTCAAGCAGATCAAAATTTGTCTTACATATGACTTCTGTATCGTGTTCGAAATACATTCAACTTGTAGGTACACGTATGCATCTCAATGCATCTTCTCGACCGTTATAGGAACACACCGCAAGTTCAGCTTGGAGCAATGTCGCCGATTGCACAACTCACTTTGATTTCCATAAATTAGGCTCTATTGCTAGCCAAGAAAGCGCTCCACTTGGTTACGTGGGAATACATGACCTGAATAACACATTTGGGGAAAATAACAAACAATATAGTAACACATTTGGGGAAAAGAACAAAGAATATATGTCATAAATTTGGATAGCTTCGCGCATCTCAGGTTTAAAATCGAAAGCGAGTAAGACCTATGTATAGGACAGTAAGTCCCAGTCGATATTATAGGTGCGCTTCAATAACACATAGGGCTAAATTTGGTTAGTGGTATGGCATTCGGGTGCAATGTACGCACAGCACAGGATGGACAGATGCTGTAAAGGAGCTATTAAAACTAGTCCGACCATATTCCGGCTCGGTAAGTGATCTGGGAGACTCTATGCTGAAGAAACAAAACAAAAGTACTATGGTAATAATATGGTAAAAATAGAATATAGCTTGTCGTTTATATCCTATTATTATGAACATATTTCACGTTCTCGTCGATCACCAATTCAAGCACTAGAATTGCTTAGAGGATATAACATGTATTTAAAACCAAAATTAAAAAAATAAATGAGTAAAACGGGATGCCTATAATATCTATAGATTTGTGTTATGTGATGAATGTAATTGTTATGAAAGGAGATAGCTAAAATGCACAACTTAAAATTTATTTTATAAGTTTTCCTCAGCCTATTTCCCCCGTAGAATCTTGCTCTAAAAGAAATATGGTTAAAACGTTGGGGTTGTCGTTTTGGAATGGCTAATGTTTAAGTATTGAGTAGGAAAGACAAAATTATCATTTCGTTACAACTGATAATGTTGGACAAATGCTATGGTAATTTGCTATTTGTATGACAAAATTAGACTGTTTCGACACAATAATATCAAGTTTATCTATTTTAATATTTTTTGCATCCAACGTCTGTAACAATTTTAATCAAAGACATGAACATGTTACAGGAAATTGTATTAAATTGAAATGTGTTCCGTATTCACTTTGACATTGATCACATACATGTACACTTAACCGCAAAAGAAACGGCACCATATAAACTACAAGATAATTCAACCCACGAGTGATACACACGACGGAAACATCATGTCTAAATATGAAATTTCAAAACATTATCTATACATATTTCTAAGAAACACACGTTTAAGAAATCCTCGTTTTCGACAAGACAGGAGAGTCAATGGGCTTGTCTAGCTTGTTTTACGACGCCCTACAGTAAAGACGCGTGACCAAATTTAAGTCCAAGAAGGTTGATTATGTCGACAACATCTTTCATTATTTGAATTTCGGCATTTTATAATTAGTTAAATGCATTAAAAACATTCTGGCCAAAAACAGTTTTGAAAAAGCGATTTCACTTGAGCAGGCATGAAAATACAAGTATTAGACTCGGATTTATGAAATTTCAGGCTACCAATTTACTACTATAATGTCCCTGACAAAAGCATTCAAAATCGTCTTTCACCTGCAGCAGGATTTCCTTTTATATACTGTTGAAAATGTGGTAACGTTTCTTTGCTGTTCAGTGTAGTCGTAGTCTTAACAATTGCAAGATGTTTTTTCTTCGTAACTTTGACTTACAGTTATGACGTATTATTTACTCCATTGACATATATCATATTGTCAACAATATTTCTTTAAGATTAATTTTAGAGATGAAGGAAAATCAAGATCCGTGGATAGTCAATTTCTGTATTGCAATGAATTCATTCAATAAAGACGTTGAGTGTCCATACATTTTGCTTATTATTGTCAACATTAGTTAAGAATTTTCATTTCACATTTTAATATTTTTCACAACCGTTGTAAGATATTTAATTTGTTGTTCTCCTGACACCATATACTGTCTAGTAGAGATCGACTCCTCCGTAAAGCTGATAGTTTCTTATGCGTAAATGTTTATCAGTAACTGGGTGCAACAGAATAGTATCTTATCAGCTTTCGGTAACCTTTGGTCTTTTACTTGTGCTACATTATATCCCCTATGTTGCACATGTGGCGCCACGTGACTCAATATAGGCAATAACATAGATATATAGGTCACTGTCCATCCTTCGTCAAGTGTTCATAACTCAGTCAGACGTCGGTGAGGCTTATTGTCATGGATAATTAGCCATTTAGAATGTAAAGAAGAAGTAACAGGTATTGAAAAGGTCATTCTCTCCCCACAGTTACTCCACTATGATATAGGATTGAAGAACTGAGGAGAATAACCTCTGTAGGGAGGGAATGGACACTGGACAGATATACATTCTCTGTATTTCACTCTTTAACTGCAAACTGGCAAAAAAGCTAATTTTAAAAACATCCTTTGCCAAATAGAAGCAGAAAAGACCATGCGTCAGAACATTATTTTACACATAATATGCTAACAGGCCAAAGTTTAAATAAATCACTCCAGGGAAGCTGAAAATTTGACTTTATCAAATCAGACCAGAACATTTTGGTTAATTTAGTTATAGTGGGAAGACATGCTTCGGCGATATCTTCCACCGGAAGTACAGTGTTATTCTATCGTCTGTGATCTTTGTACAACAAGCTAAGTTATGGTAGTAACGCTATTTTGAGATAGATCACGTGACCTCACTTATCGCCAAAACAAATAACGGAAGTCAAAGGTCAATTTGCTATCCCAAGTGTGCTATATTTCCTTGTTTATTTGTGTCATGTAACACCACGTGACGTCATACAACGCGAAAAATCACGTGCTGAGGAAATAATGAATTAAGGAAACGGATGCGTAAAGTTCTAATTGGCATTTTAAATTATTTTTTTTACATATATTTGTATACATCTTCTATATAATAGTATCATTTACCAGCGTACCATGCCATTAATATAATAATGATTAATGAAAGATTTATACAATGTTGATAGGAAACTCGTAGGGGTTCCGAACCGCCACTTTGGACACATAATATTTCATTAAATTTTCACATTATTAAGAACTTATGTACAAGCGGTAATATTTGCGGTGATATTTTATCATTCTCCCTCTCAGTGAAAGGGAAGCAATCGCCCAGGAATAGCTTTGGCAGAACGATCGATGCTAGACAGTCTTGAACATGACGATGTGCAGAATATCCCTGTCTTCAATTTACTATCTAACGTAGGCTCTACAACAACTTACGGAAGAGTATAATTTGTTTTTAAAGGAGACGACAGTGCGAGTCGACTATCTAATATGCAGTACACAAATATCATTCACTTTAACAAGGATAAGAACAGTCCTTCAATACTGTCGCCCGGTTTGAAAGATATAAATTTTTCTGTTTTGAAACAATCTAAATAAATTCAGAGCAACAGGTTTTGTAAAAAATATTAGCTTATACAGACTGTATTACTATTAAATAGGACAATCAATCTAAATAAATTTAGTTTGGTTTTTAAATCACTTATTTGTACTCCAGACGAAGTTTATAATACTTAGAACCAAATATAAAGTGCTTGAACTGATAGAGTAAAACATAATTAATGATACAAAACACCAAGCATTCTGCAGATTTATCTTTAGATTTTTTTTCAAAGTTTATAGTGAAAACACACCAATAACAGTAAACTATCTATAGAGGCCGTTGCAGACTTAGTTACCTGAAAACCACTGCCTGACTGAAGCAGATCCCCGTCAACTACGATCTGACCGCGGTCAACTGCGATCTGACTGCAGTCTCACTGCGATCTGACTGCAGTCTCGGTGCGATCTGACTGCAGTCTCACTGCGATCTGACTGCAGTCTAACTTGGGAAGATACCGGTAAATACATATGCAACTCTCTGTATAGCCTAACACTTAAAGGGGCAGTAGCACGTTTTTTTCGCTCAAATAAGTCGACGAAATGTATTTGAAAAATAATGCTACCAATAATAAAACAACCTTCTCTCTTCGGAAAATCAAGTTAAAAATAAGTGTAAATGGTTCTGTAAAGCCATGAGAATCGTTTTTGTTATTCGAAATAATAAATTGTGTTCACAATAAAATGGCCGCCATGCAGTTTTTGCTTTATACGCAACATCGTTATTACCACTACGGATAATTGGTTTGTGTAATAAGATGTTTACTCTCTAAAGTAAATATAAATAACATAATGTATCATTATAAATAGGAGATTTGAAAAAATAAAATTTGCAAAAAACGTGCTGCTGCCCCTTTAAACTCTGAAAAAAGTCACTGAATTTATTTATTCTTAAAATATCCCAATTTTATTAAATATTGAAAAAGAGTGTAATATAATAATTTCAACCACTATTTCGATCAAGTTACAAGCAGGTTAGATGTGTACATGTATCTCGCCCTGAGGTAGATTGTTACAATCTGAACATGTCAAATTTCAATATCTAGCAATCCCTTTTTTCATAAAACGTGACGTCATTTTATTATTAACAAAGTCATATCACCATGACAAAGTGATATTTTCCCTAGAGCATAAGTAAAAATATGAATCCAAATACGGTTGTCCTCGAAAGTAACAAAGGGCAATTTCAATATGATAACAAAAAGTATAACTTTATTCGTGCATAATGACAAGGAAAGATGAAACGTACATTGTATAATTCAAAATCATAAATTGAAAATCAAACAATTTTAAAAATTAGTGTGTGGTTAAAATAGGGAGGCGATCCGTCACCCACCATTGTAATCAGATATCTCTTACAAGGAAATAGTTCCGGCTCTGTAGATGGGCTTTCCTTGAGATTAGTTCACAGGGTGAGAAGTCACCGTGACATTTCAAGGAGATAGGATGACTAGCATATACACCCTTCTCAATTTTCCTTATACGCATGTAATAAAAGTTTATTGCACAATATAACGTTTACAAACTCAGGTAAGTGTCCACAAGTGAAGAGACCGGCTTATTAAGCCCCACCCCTAAAAGCGTTCAACCAATAAACGCGTCGTATTGTGAATCGACACGTATTTCCTCAAACATATTTTCTTTAGGATATTGGATGTCCTTTAACATTCAGAGAGGGTTTCCCAGGGACCCTTCATTTAATGAGAAAAATATACCAGGTTTCAGTCTTTCGTAATTAGAATACTAGCAACATCGTATTGGCCTTTCCCTCTACAGGCCTCTTCATGATCAGAGGCCAGATTAGCGTTCAGTGCCCATAATTTCGAAGCTCTCTTAGCGCTAAGATAGTCGTGAGTCAATGTTAATGTATGGCACTTCCGACGTACTTAACACTAAGAGAGCTTCGAAAATATGGGTCCAGAATTCTTAGTGTTGAAAGGGTTAACGTCCTCTGTATAAATCTACTGCCAATAGACGTTTGGTAGATAGTGCACCCGGAGATGAAGCACTTGCCAAGAAGACGTTTATTAGTGCTCATCCTCGAATACTCCAGGGTATACGTTATGACGTTTGATTGGCAAATGCAACCTTTACAACGGCGTCGCTGATTGCACAACTAATTTCTAATATAACCAATCTGGGTTCTCTATTTTCTAGTCCGATTCTGACACAATATGAAAGAGCGTGTAGTTATGATACTATATGCAATAGAGACACCGACACTCTAAACTATCCTCAACTATGTAGTCAAACAAGAGACGAAAACTGCGTGAACTCTTCACAGCATTATGTCAAATAAACTGAGAATATAACGATGGAAAATACAATGTATTCAGCAATGACAACACCATCACAACCGCAACCACCACCATCATGTTTGTCATCATGATCATCATCACATGACTATAATTTTGACCATCATCATAATAGATGTGTTCAAATATAACATAAAACACATTATGTTTTACTATACCACAGTACAAGATCCACACTACTTTGGACGGATGTGGACAGAACTGTTTAAAAAAAAGAAAATAATTAATTTTGAAATTATCTGGTTTGTCGAAGGCTCGTTATAATTATTGTGAACACGATGTATATGTTCGCGGTGATTCGCCCCAAGTAATTTGCGGGTATTCATTGTCATTCAACATAGGCAAATCAACCAATCAGAAATCAAGGATACACCGAAATCATGTTACAATAGTCTATATAAACTGTCTAGTCTCACTGACATATCGAGGTAGACGTAAAGAAACGCTAGTAGCGTAGTGCTGTGAGCGCCAGGTAAAATAGCGTTAATCGAAAACAAAGTAATGTAACCTTTAGTCATAATCAATAAAGAATGTTAACTACCATACGTATTAAATTCTGTCTGACATATAGTGATAAAGCATGGAAGATTAAAATGACCTAAAATAACAGTTGGTATTGCTGAGAGTTTAGGCAAGAGCAATTGGATGCATAAAAAGTTCAAGCAGAAGAATAAAACGATCCCTTACTTACTTATCTTAGTTATCTCTGATAACTGATACGTACATTGTAAAACAAAGAAAATGTTGCATTGTATATCATACAGACCTAGAAATTCATTGATACATGTTTATGAACATAAAACCCTTTACCAAAATGACATTTTTTGGGAATTATGAGAAAGTGCAAATAGTTCAGGTCGGTTGCTATCCGTTATTGTTAAGAACTGGTAGAGTGGTAACCGCGGTCGGTTTTCGGGTTCAAATCCTGTCAAAATCCCGACCATTTGTCTGAATTGGAAATTTTCTACATTTGTGCACATGTCACTCCATTGAAATCGAGATCCAGCCGTCCCATGCAGGTTTCACGTCAATACACAGTGATGTTGTATTGTAGGCTTCCTCTTAAATGATAATATACAAACTGATACATTATGCATTAAAAAGGCACATTTTGTTCGCTCTGATAAGTCGATGAAATGTATTTGAAAAATAAAGTTAAAAATGAGTGTACATGGTTCGGTAAATCCATGGAAATGGTTTTTATTATTCGAAATAATAAAAAGTGTTCACATTAAAATGACCGCCATGCATTGTTTGCTTTATACGCAACACCGTTATAACACTTCGAATAATTGGTTTGCGTAATAATATGTTTCATCTTCTAACGTAAATATACATGGTATAAACTATCGTCATAAATGAGAAATTTGAAAAAAAAAAAAATTTGCAAATGACGTGCTACAGCCCCTTTAAATATTGAACTTTATTTCAGATAAACAGCTGAATGTACTGTATATGACTTGTAGGTATGTGCCGAACAGCCAGGGTCTTGAACAGCAAGAACATGGTGAACGAACTTAACGGTCATGTCTGGTGAACTTATGTTAGATGTACACTGACGATCAAAAGAAAGTATATGGCTCAGTTGTATTTATCATATGTATAATTATCAAATTCAAATATCTCGAGTTTTCGACGTCGTATACAAAACGGACTAGTTTGTGAAATTGCGGTTTAAATTTTTTTATTTTTTTTTAAATTTAAAATTTAAATTGGAAAATTCGACCAAATTTATTTTGATAAAACATAACTGTTCATCGACATGTAAGACATACTCTTTGTGAATATCAATAAATATGCTCATCCTGCACACATTTACACTATTTTGAACATGGTAGGGGTCATATTGGTGTAAATTTAATTCCTTACCCCCGTATAAATAAAACAAGTCACCAATTAAGTCATTCAAACTACTGCCGAAAGGTGTTATTGTATCGTGCCGTTATCAAATGCATCTCATGTCTTAAAAATATTGTGTGTTATACTTTCTTTTGCCCGCCAGTTTATTTATATGTCTCTAGATGTCAGAATAAATGGTTTTGACCTACATCATACTTCACGGCAGAAACTGCTGTCAAAAACATCTGGACATTGGCTTAGTTTCATTAACAGACACTTTGCGTGATCTCAACACAATAATATAATGTACAACTGTCAGATATCATTTTGTAAAATATAAAATATGTGTGTGTACATGTAGCTGGTTATCTGTCTGTATTTATTTATATATGTATCGTATAAATGTGCATGGATAAGCGAGGAGTTCCACATTTACAACAAACATGCTCGTACCATGAACGACTTCACTCTACATTCATTTGAAGGTTAATCTATGTTTGAGTAAAAAATTATATTAGTCATAATATTATCTTAAAAAACACACTAAAATTTAGTGTATAGAATTGATCTTTGTTTTAAAGGAGCTAAATTTTAGTGTTTGTTGCACTGTATTTCACTGTCTTTCACTGTATTTCAATGTTACTAGATTTCGTTCTGTGTATCGTTTTCTTATCCCAATAACCCAATAAAACTTTAAAATTAAGTGTTTGAGATACAAAAATATATTCCATGAAAGTAGAACTGGTATGGAAGCGTATGAAATACTGTTTTTCCTTATTATGATAAAATTTTGTGAAGCACTTTTCTATATGTAAATAATGTAAACCAACGCAATCGTTTACTGTACGGCATCTTGTTCTAGGTGGTTTAAACATATTTATTTCAAAGAAGTGGATTGGTAAACAAGCTGCAATAGCTTATCTGAATACCGCTCTGTTTCTAGGTTCAATGAAACATGAACTGTTGAGTTGTGTATAAATACTTCCTATCAAAGTAACACTTTATCGTATTGAATTTGTTTCGTTGTTTCATGTTATATTAATTTGACGAAAAATGTCCTTAATTGATGGAAACTTTCTTCTAACTAAAATTCATGTACTTTCCTTATCTAAAAGAATACAGAGCATTTCAGATAAATATTCAATTGACGACCAGACCAGTCTAGAGAATTAAAGCATGTCTAGATTACCCAGCTCAGAAATCCCGTTATCTTCCGGGCTCCATTTTGTATAAAATTTGAATTGTTTGTAAATAATTGTTGTTGATAAGAAAAAACGTATATGAGACTCAATGTTAGTCTCAATGTAATACCGTCGTACATCTGGGCCGTGTTCAAGAGAGGTTTCAAAGTAATCGCTAAAAATAGCGATTACTTTTAAACCCCTCTTGAACGCGATTGCTCAATGTAGCGTTACATGTACGTAGCAAAGCGAGCGAACTTTGAGGTTTTGGACCGTGTCGTTCAGGAGAGAATGAGCGCTACTTGAGCGCAACATTGAACAATCAATGAGCGATTATAAGCGCTCGCTGTTATGGAACGGAACCCAGGGCTCTGCAGTGTACAGCAGCAGCATCCCGAAAGTTTGTTCACCTACTTCCGTATCTTTGAGATGTCTTTGAGGCATCGCATTACGGCAAAACGGAACCGAAAAGTTTGTGTTTTCATGTGTGAGGTGACGAATGAATGTATCATAAGTTATTCTAATTTCATACATCACAGTTCACCGTAACAGTGTTGGCGGCTCTTTGGAGTAATCAGGGGTCAATATATCGAAATCTTCAGTTAATTTTCTTCTCAGTAAAATCTCCAATAAGCGATCAACAGCATCACACGCAAGTTATGTTTCTTTTTCTACACTCATTCAATGTACTTTTGATGAAACGTTTCTCATTAACTCAAATTGTACATTTTATTTATTGGGATCGGAATTGTTTCCCCATACCCGCCAATTCAAACATTTTTTAAAGGGATCCGCCCCTGGTAGAACAATCTAATAACTGACCCAAAACAGTTTTATTGAAGACAGGAGAATATGCTCAAGCCATGGTGGATGGTAATTTTCTTGTTTAATGCTATCATTCAAAGAGTTTATCGAGTATTTAAGTTGCCTGTAATATGGACAAATACACTAGAAAAGTTGTTGTTTTCTTCTAAAGAAGCACACAGTTACCACAGTTGTATATAAACATTTAAGCATCTCTGATTTCATTCTTGAAACCAACATTAGAATGAGGTACTCTGGATCATGTCAACAGTGTATCAACATAGTTAACAATATCATGTACTCTCATGTAAAATAGTACGATATTTTATGTCATGTAAAATCATAATTAGGTAAAATTATAATTTAATTAACTCATCTGCGTGTTTCAGTTCAGGTAGTATATAAGCCTTCGATTACGTTAAAAAGTCAACTTTATGCACTAAGATTACAACTCGCACCCAAATCACATGTTTAAAATACTGCCCATATATACAAACAAACATTTTCTGCCTACATGTTCATTCTTGTGTAATTAAATTATTATGACCCCAAAAAACCATGATATAATATTGTTTTCCTTTCAATAACAATATTTAAAGAAACGTTCTTACAATGTAAAGTGTTTACGTAAATATTAGCGTCTGTGCGTCATAAGAAGTTCTTCATATAATGTACTTTCAAGTCACCCGTAACACTCACGCATGCGCATAAGTTGTTTACTCAGTTATTTTTGTCATCCGGGTATGTGGGCCCATACCTGGACTATCCCGTTTCCTTGTGAGCTTAGGGCGGCGTCAACACCCAAACAAGGAAATAGAAATCTAACAAAGATAAATGCCACCCCTACGTTGTCATGTGTGACGTCATGACATGCGCATGATCAGCACAGGTTGATAAGAGCGAATGAATTAAGTTATGAGTCATATATGATTGCATCAAAGGGGTTATGGTATGAATAATTGTGTAGGACATTGCGTCATGTATTTACCTGTCGTCATGTGTTCAATCAAATAGTACTTGTATACCATTTACCTGTAGGAGCACGGGTACACACAGCTACCCACTGGAAGTCTCACCTGTGCATACTCAATGACTGTTGACAGACTGTGTTTATTTGGGTCAGACCTCAGCATAAAATACATGCAATCCGGGATAGCAACATAAATCTTCTATACAATATACGATATTAAACTGCTACTCTAGTGACATGAGAGACACATAGATATATTATTACATACAATCGAAATAAATACTATAATATATAACGTAGGAACTACAAGTTAATCATGCATTGTATTTGTAAGATTTACATGTTTTGAAAAACAATAAAATGGCAGTTTTTGGCAACAATAAAACGCACATTAGAGCTAAATAAACTATACAAGAACTTTGAATTGTCATTTAATTTATTTAATTCAAACCATTACATTCTTCAATACATTTGCTGAAGTATTGGTTTCCCTTCTTTCACATCTTTTATGGAGACTTTCGAATCATGACACTTATTATTCCGCAGCACGGAGTGAGTTTCACACATAACGTACATACCGCCTAGTCTGGCGAGATAGGACGTACTGCAAAATAAAATTGATTGGAAATTCACAAGGAACGATCAGACTGTCTGTAGACTTCCTGGAACCCTATTTTTGTACATACGTAAACATGTTTGCGAACGATTCACCATTCCATATAAACAAGTTTATTTTTACATGAAAATCAATATAAATATTATGCTTACTTTCCAATGGTTCTTTCAAGATACCTACTATTTAAGGAATATATGTCAGAATGCATGTTCATTGACTTGTCAACGGTTAGAAACATGGCAATAACTAGCTAGTATGAATACCGGAAAAAGGAGAGTGTATCGATCATAACTATAGTTCATTGTATTTCAAAATCAATGTCAAGTTATCATGTGTAATGGATTCGAAAAGTCTTGTTTTCGTGTCATTTTTTGTTGTTGGCTATTCCATGGATAACTTTTAGTTCCGATTTATGTTTCTGTGTCATGGTATAAGTCTGATTAGTAAACGATCATTGTTTCGAAATAAAAGGAAGTAAATGAAAAAATTTTGTATTAATTATGTTAAGGTCATACTCAAATGTAAACACAAATGTACGTGAGAGTTATTTTCTTTAATTCTAGTTTGAAATGAAACATATAATAATGCTTGTACGAGCCATTAAAACTAAAATCGATATGCTATAGATCAACCTCCAAACCTGTTGTGTATGTACGTAACCCCAATACTGTATAGGACAATATATATACACACATTTGTGTTGGCGACGTGTGTGTGTGTGCATGTTTATTGTTATCTTGGTGGTCGCAGTTGACTAACACCTAGAAGCTGCTCTCCGTCCAAAGTTGACGTAGTGCAATGACAACGAAGGAGAATGTTGTAGGACATACACTATTGTGTGTGATAATTGTATTGCGTTGTGCTATTCCATCCCGATAAAGTGAAATGGTCAGCAAACGGTCAGTTTCTACTCTGATGCAACACCAAAGTACAACATATCTTTGTCCTTTACATTTGGAAACAAGTTAAGTACTCCCAAATATTTATAAACGAAATGTGACGATGTGGAAGCGTTACGATAAAATGACTGAATAAATCACTCTCGACATGAGAAAAGTAGATTTTGTGAAAAATGACACAAGTCGACATTTTAATAAATTAGGAAATTAATATCTTTTATTTTGCAAAAAAAGGAAGTAACTAGTTGATGAAATGTTATCTTTTTTTCAACATTATTGACAACTTTCGGAAAAGAACATTGGAACATTCGATGTTTAATGAATTTTTAAAATTCTTTGTTTTAGAGGGGTCATTACAGTTAACATTGTCCCGATTATTTCGTCAGTAGGCCACTTTTATGGAAATTTTTTTTTTCTAAAATTGTGATTTTGAAGATTCATACTGCTGTTACTAGTGACTTTTGACTAAAAGTCAGATACTTATGTTTGACCAGTTGACTTAAAAGAATGGCCTTGTTCACATTACAGGAACCAATTTTCACTTTAATTTCTCAGTATAACGCTAACACCAGTATGTTGTGCACACACCTAGCTCCAGCCTTCAGGGCGACTAATCAAACAACACACGCAGTAAGAGGTTACAATCCAACATGGTTATACTGTTGTTGCTGATGTCTAAACCGGAAATATTTTCCGCATCTATTCATAATTGAAATAACATTCTGACAACAGTTAGGTTATTTGAGTTATTGCCATTTTGATCGAAGCAGTTCTAAATACTATTCAATCATCATTTTATCAAAGCATTTTGCGTTCTGTTCTGTAGCTCCTGGACCATCCATGCTGAATCGATGAAAGATATAAAGGATATCTGGGTTTTTGTGTGACAAATACCATGTTTATCACTCTTACTAAACGACCTTTCAATTAAAGGTGCAGTAGCACGTTTTTTTCAAATTTTATTTTTTCAAATTTCCCATTTATAATGATAGTATATGTCATTTATATTTACTTTAGAGGGTAAAACGTCTTATTACACAAACCAAGTATCTGTAGTGGTATATTAACGATGTTGCAGAGAAAGCAAAAATTGCATGGCGGCCATTTTATTGTGAACACGTACATTTGATTATTTCTAATAACAAAAACGATTCCCATGGCTTTACAGAACCACCTACACTCATTTTTAACTTAATTTTCCGAGAAGAGAAGGGTGTTTTACTGTTGGTGACATTATTTTTCAAATATATTTCATCGACTTGTTTCAGCGAAAAAACCTGCTACTGCCCCTAATACCATTTTTATTAAACGAGCTAATGGTTTGGTATAAAACGAGGGAAAGCGAGTTTGATACCAATTATTCACGAGTTTAATAAAAATGGTATTAAATGGAATAAATTGTAGTATTGTGTTTATCACAAAATTGTATTGCCGACAGTATACTGAAACTATACCGATGACGGTACGATCATTGTGACGTCCAAAAAGTACAATATTGTGATCCTCTACTTGAAGAGGTATTATACTAGTTGAATATTGCCGTATAAATATAACACTGCAGAATTTTCCGCGGGCGAGTAATAAATAACGTTACACACTCGTGTCTTCCGATTTCAAATAGATTAACATTCGATAAGTAAGAACATCTCGCCAAGCCTAGATGTCACCTTATTTACCATGGAGAACACGATATTTCGCTGACTAAACAGTAGAATGTACTGTTGTTTGCAATTGATGTATCTTCATAAATTTTATTGTGTATAGTCTTTAGGTTTTTTAATTTCACGAGTTTCGACAACATTGGTAGACTGGAACCCTCAACGGCGACTCCAACTCCAGTGGTATCTACGATCATTGCCTATGTATGGGCAACCATTTCTGAGGTGGCATGCATCTTTCACTATTCATCAGACAGTTGAACTCGAGTCTTGTGTTCTTCAAAATGAAGAAATTGCCATATACGTGTAGAAATTATATTAATTATAAGGTCCACAAATACGCACACTAATAAATGAATGTTTCTGTATTGCTATTTTCACCATAAGAACTAATTGACTACAGCTAGCTGCATGCATCACGACAGTTCGGTTCATCTGCTATTGTTGTATCGAAGTGCAAATTTCATGTAATTTGTATTCGTTGCGCCGGCTTCACTGACAAATGATCATCCTATATCCAAGGTAAAATAATTCAAACCTACCATGCGATACAAAACGATTTCACACAGAATAGAGTACATCTTTCATAATACGAATTTCGTATAAGTTATTAAAAAGACTTCCCATATCGACTAAATGGGCAAAATATCACCACGAGTACATTGGGTTAGTGTGAGGGAAACAAAATCAATGTTTGTCGCAGAAGAAATAAACATTGGAGTTTACCACATTTTGACCTCTGGTTACTGTAACGAGCTGATAAAACTTCGACATTTTACTATGAGGTATGAAATAAGATAATATTGATGCACATTGGTAATGAAGTGTAGGGGATATGGGCTGTAGATGTATTATTGGCTATAATCACACATTATAATGCACATTGGTAATGGAGTGTATTGGATATGGGCTGTAGAGGTATTATTGGCTATAATCACACAATATAATGCACATTGGTCGTTTCTTCCGAAGCGAATATGCGCATTAATCTGTTAAGTTTCCGCGTTGATACGATGCATCTAAGCCACAGCAAATTACACGGTATTTGCACCAAGAAACACACGCAGGTGAACAAACTTTCGTGTACATGCATCTGTATAATTCCTCAGACAAAAACACTCTTCTAAAGTCTAGAACAGGTCCGTTTGTCTAATTGCAAAGTGACTCAGTTCGGGGATTAAAACATCATACTACAGTCAGAAACTCAACTCTCACAGGTCCATTATCTCGGAGGCCGCATTTACATAAATAATGATTATTATTTTAATATTTTCTTTTAAAAAATCCCCGTTTGAATTCTTAGAGACAAATTGTCATTTTAACGATACCTCGTATACATCTCGGAAGTTCGGTCATGCGCAAAGCGGTTGATCTCACGTAAAAAGGTGAAGGTCACGACCTACACGTCCATTGGGCGTAGCTGAAAGATGACAGTTAGCGTGTTTTACGTTGTTTTTGATTCACTGCAATCCATAATACAGAGATTCTTCCGACAACCGAGGTGTGTACATTGTCTCATGATGTCAATGTTATATAAGCGATACAGAAACAACTAGCTGATGCTAAAGAGTCTCGCATTTGGTGACATATTGTCCGTTTGAACAGGACAAACAGCCTACAACTTCATTTTAAAAATAAGTCGTTGAACGTACATGTAAGAGATAGTTTTTAAGATTTTAACTGGAACGTTTTAGAACAACTTTAATAATGTGTATGTTCTGTGATATTTTAAGAGGCAGCACAATAGCGTTAATGTTACCTGAACACAAATTATTACTTTCTCGTAATCATGAGTTCAACCTTTTATATATAGACATCCGCCTTCTCCAATATCGTTAACATTAAATTTTGACACCCCCTTAACACAAAATATTTTGACAACCCCTTAACACAAAATATAAAAGAAAATGAAATAAAAGCGACCACGTGGAATTTACTACAAAATGTTCTGTTAAATCCCATTTCTCATAGTCTTTTTTCAATATTTAATAAAACGGTGATATTTTTTAGCAGAAATGTTTTATTCTAAACTTAGTATTAAACTAATTTTTATTAGTAACAAAATGTACATTTATAGTCTATACACTGTTATACAAGAAAGGTTTAGTCATAAACCTCTGATGATAAAGAAATCCTAATTGAAACATGCGATTGTCTCATATATGAAACCTCTTATTCAAGTTTAACGGTTTCAGTTATCCGTAAATTTCCATTTGTCAATAACAAAACAATTCACAGTGTTCAATGATTCATATATTATATCCTATAAAACCCCAAATACGTCACACTATTGTTGTTGGGGGACACAGTCTCATCTAAATCAGATCGAACGTAACACTCGTACCTAGTTCGTCGATCTGAGTACAAGAGTAATTCTGGGTAATTCCGCTCACCTTTGGACGCGCTACCATGTAGACGTACGCACATTGCATCTGAACAGAGATACTTCGTTTTATTTGAACTATCAACATATATAATTGACATAAGTATTCTGATAAATGAAAAAGACCAAATCAGAGACAAATGCCAAAAATACTTCATTAGTGTTATTTACAACAGGCATATTCGAAGAACATATGCTAATTAGCAAGACACTTAAGAGTCAAATATCTAGATCTTTGAAGTCACTCGGTCGATATGGTCACTGAAATATGAGTTTTCATTGTTTAAGAAGGGATACAGTATGAGTTTCCTCTTTTCCTCGAATTTTGCTTTCGCAACCGAATTCAGGCCTTCTAGAACGTTAACAGAAGTTAGGATCTGAAATCTGAGGGTAGTAACCTCTGTGAGAAGAGAATGGCTTAAGAAATGTCTCTCTGGTTGTCGGATATACACAATGACACACAATGTAAAACCTGGATTAAGTTATTAAGAATGGATGTTTCTCGTATTCCAATACATGTGTATGAGATGCTTAAGATACAAGATGAAAATGGTAAAGTTAATTGGGTTTCTCATGTTCGTGAGATGTTATTTATTAATGGATTTAGTTATGTTTGGATTGTACAAGATGTTGGTGATGCCACTGTATTTTTTATCAACTTTTAAAAGACGTTTGATTGACATTTATATACAATCATGGACTTTAGAGTAAATCATCAGCGTAATAAGAAGTATAATGATATTTCTGATACAAATTCAATTTGTTTGCATTGTAATCATGTTGTTGAAAATGAATACCATGTATTTTTTATATGTAATAGATATACTCATATCCGAAATGAATACCTCATGTCCATCAAACATTACTGTAATGCCAAATTGACATTGCAACTAATATTTAACACGCATGATATAAATATACTTCGATTAACTTCAATATACCTTTGTAAAATGTTCAGTTTAAGATCATTATAATTATGGTCATGTGACAACTACTTTTCTCTTGTTCAAATACAATTGTACCATGGGCCATGTGGCCTGCACTACTGAATAAACATGATTGATTGATAACAATGTAAAACTAGCGACATTCTGTATATAATGTCCCTGGTAAAATATAACAGTTTATTAAAGTCACAAACTACTGACACGCTTAAAGAGCCATCACGGATGTTGATGAAAATATCAAAATTTCTCCAAAAATCTATCTCCATGAAATAAATACACTTAATTTTTCCCTAATTTTTCCAACTTAAAATAAACCGAGAAATTGCATTAATTAGTAAAGGTGTTTTCCAGTCTAAATATAGATCTAGTCTATTATTTTCAAGCGCAAAGCATTATGGTCTAGCTCACACACAGTAAACAAAGACACGAAAGAATATAAAAAAATATGAGCAATGAAAGAAATCGAAATATATAATTTGTTGATGGTTATTAATTTACCATTTTATTTAATTATGTATTTGCTACAGATATTGGAATAATTGTCTTACCCAACTAGGTATTTTGCTTGAATTTTATAATTAATGAGAGTAAAAATCTGTCATAATTTGCTGGTCTTATCTGAATAAAAAGAACATTAAACAGGAAATAATTTGTATATTCTCAGGACATTTAGAAACATAGTTTGTAAAGCAATCGTCACATTCAGTAATGTGTGACAAGGGTTCTTTGCAAGAGCGACGCGTGAAGCACGTGCAGCACATGGGTTGTTATGGCGACTTGCGCTAGAGACGAGCCTAATTCACGCTTCGGAAGCGCTTGCTGTTTGTGTAGTACGTACAACGCAAAAAAGGGGACTCTGTTTATATACGTCAGATACCTGTAGCGCGCGCTAGTTGAAGTGATACTTCTCTTTGAAACCAAATTGCAATACATTGTCGTGATATGAAAATTATTAAACATATGCCATGTTGTAGATAAAAAAATTCTCTGGCGAATGACGTTATAAGTATATTTTCCAAAAATTGGAAACACTAACATCCGTGATGGCTCTTTAACTCCCGTGTCAAACCACTGTCGTTGAAGTTTACCGATCCAATCAGTGTGATGATCGCTTGTCACCGGATTAATGAACCAGAAATAGTTGTAATTAACTAATCCGTTACGGCTAATTGGCGTTCGGATTCGGAAACGGAATCAACGGATTAATGAATCAACATTTAATGAGTTTATAAAGAGATTCGTTTGGTTACAGCTTGCTACCGTTCGGACACTGCGAGATTCGGATTATCGGTGGCCGGATTATCGCGGCTTGACTGTGTTCACCTTCCTCTGTGTGATAATAACCTGGGATGTCCCTCTTCAGGTATTTTTATGGAAACGATAAAATGTTTAGTTTTAAGAACAAGTTGAAGTGCTTATTGGTTAACTATTTTGAAAATAATTTTTAATACTTCACATGTTTTAACGAAAGACCGTCTAAAACCACAGGCCCTCGGGTCTTTGCTTTTCACTCTATTAAAAAAAAAAGAAGAAAAAAATGAAAAGAATTTTTTTTTTAGATGACCCCCCGATTTTTTCGCCCTCAGAATGTATTAGTTCCGACATCTTACTTCCTTCCCCCCAGAGCTGAACTTATCCATACACCATGGACACAAGCAGTTGTTTACAAGTTACGATAGGCTATAGAATAGGATTTTATGGACGATTCTATACATTTTTCGGAAAAAATAACTTTTCGCGATATCGATGAATAATAACGATATTGTAACAAGTAATCGATTTTATAAGATGGGTCGATATTGTAACAAGTAATCGATTTTATAACGTGACCCGTTCTTTTAAGCGATCGCGTTCCTTTTGGGAACGTTCGCGTACGGCCCTTGGACATTCCAGAGGGAACATGTCCTTACTCCTTGTATTTTACCTATCTCCCTCCTAGGAGACGAGAGGATAACCTAACAACCATGCATCTACGTGATGAACATTGGAAAGTATGGGGTTATGTAGTCCTGTCGCATGACGTGTAATAAATAAGAGCCTCTAATAAAGTCTTGATCCTAATTTAGCAAGTCTAAATAAACTGTATAATAATAATAATAATAATGGGCATTTATAAAGCGCTATATCCATACACAAGGTGCATGCTCAAAGCGCATTGAAAATAAGAACATTTAAGGTGATGAGATGAAATACTATGGAATAAAGCCTAAATGTAATACTGTTAGCATTGATTAAGGATATTTATCATTAGAGTATATGGGTAAAATAATATGAAAATAGAATATACACACTGAACTGAAAGTATTAAAACTTTAATCATAAGGATGAAGGTACAGCAATTATAAAAATTACGTTGAAATTTTAGTCAATATCAACTGAAATAGTTAAACTTAATTTGGTCTTCAAAACGAGTTGAGTATTTTAATGTTCTCAAAGGAATATTGATAGTGCAAAACCTACGTTAAAACAATAATATATTGCATTATAATGTGCTAATATATTTTCATTATAACATACTAATATTGCAACCTTAAATATCATAACTAAATACTAAAACTCACTAATTGTATGTTAATGATGAGTGCCACCGAGAGGGCAGGATATGTTCAGCGTTTTCACTATATTTTTTTTCAGTGATTCATTCCCTCTGTTATCAACACCTTCAAACATTGTTCTCAACACATTGTTGAACTATCAGTATATGACAGGGAGGCGTGACATATAAATCATTGAGAGCTAACCATGACGAGCCTTTCATTCCAATTTCAGTATCAACCCCAATGAGGTTGCAAGAAATAGGCAAAATAACCTCAACGATATCAAAAGAGTCATTTTCATTTTCACAGTGTTTGATTAAGTTAAGTTTCCTGCAGGTAAGTCAAACGATAAAATGTTGAATCTTCAAACGTAAAAATCTCTGCCAACTGTTAAGGAACCTTAGGCAAATATATATGCAACTTAAAGGTGCTGTAGCACAGTGTTCTTCCTGAGATAAAGTGCTTTATCATACAATGGATGGTGTTCTCGGCAGGATAAAGGCAACGGATATTTTCCGAATGTGACTTTTGTAAAGGGGATTTTAGAATTTGCTGCCTAAAGCCCCTGTCAGAGTTCTGCGTATCCTCATTCCTTATGAGTTGCGTTTTGAAATTTCTTTCATACGCGGTCGTACGCAATATACGCCGCTCGTTTGCATCTTATAAGTTTTGGATCGTTTCTTGTACGTCGGCATACGCATATAGATCATTTCTATACGCATGACAGTTTTGGGCATGCTCAAAACTATGCTGCGTACGATGATATGCAACTCATATAAGTTATTCATACGCAATGCATCGGTTTCCCATCGGTCGAGTGCGGTACACGTACGTAATGAATACGTTGTGGGTATGCACTCCATACGCAGGTATTTGCTGCTCTCCCGAACCACATATGAATGACGATGGCAGACGTACACATAGCGTACTTGGACCGAATATAGCACGCATGCTGAACGAATTATACGCATCATAACCGTATTCCTTGCAATCGCAAACCGTATTGTCCTCATGTGGAACGCATGACAAGCATACACACCAGCACACATAACGTACATGCCAGACAACAGATCAACACAGACGAAATGTCATCGATGCTGTTATTCAATATCAGATGTGAGTCTAGATTTGATGATCCTTAATAATTAATTTGTGTGCCATAAGATATACGTGTAATATATTATTTTGAAAATAGAGCCATTGGCTCTATAGGTTAGCAGACTTTGTAGGACTTATATTAAGATAATAGGTTCATAACATAAATGTATAACTCATCAAATTCCAGTGCTTTTAAGCTCATTAGAAGAAGTAGTAAAATAATTCTCTATAACTCCAACTCAGCATCACTAACCCTCTTAAATTTGCTCTCAAGTCATGTTAGAATGCATCTTATGGTTTATGAAATAAACATCTGCACATATGCCTGATTTAGGAACTCTCTCTCTCTTCGACACAAATGATAAAGAACTGCCTCTGCACGCTAGGCTGGGCTATTGCACCTATTCCTGTAGGTCACATAGATCATTACATATCATATATATAACATGAAGCTCTGATTACAAGGTTCCACAGCCAAGAAGCATGGTGCTTAAAATTTGACTGGTTTTCTCCCCAAGACGCACACACCTAATAGTATTTATCTATGTTAAAGGCTGTGATAATGAAAGATGATGTAATTAATACCATTAGGGATGCTTTTGCATATTTCATCTAAGGCATAAAAGGAGTGCGTATATATCTCCAGATTTTCAGTATCAATTATTTCAATCAACCGTTTCTCCTATTCTCCCATATGACTGTGAAGTTTAGGGCTTTATGTAAGCTAAATCTATGGAAAGGAAAACTTATTAAAAATATGCTATATGCTCCATCAACATTCTCATATGGCGGGTACATTTCACTTAAAAGATATTCGGCTTGTCACGGTTATTAAATATTGGCCTCAAATTGTTAAAAACTTCACCGGATCGATATATAATTTTGATATATAATGCATTATAGATGAAAAGCTTCATTGAGAGATATGTTCTTCAAGTTTGGTTTTGGATATGGACTGATGTTACTAGTTAGTGATGTTATTGGGTGAGAATTTACACAACGGGTTAAAGCTATTTATTCCCAGATGTGGAATCACGAATTGTCAACTAGATTGTATTTTCACATCAAATACCCTTTGCATAAACAAATATTTAACTAATATTGATGTGAAGAACTACAAAATTGCACTTACACGCTTCCGTCTCGGCTTACACATGCTTATGATCCCTTTTGATTTATATTATGTCTCTTTTGTAATACGAACAAATAAAAGATGGAAGCCGTGTTCGTACTCTTAATACGTCCAAACTATTTAGATATACGAAAACACTATTCTAGTAAAGTTCTACTGCAAAGTAAGTTGAAGTTTATTAGAAGTGCATTTATTTACTTTTTGTGATTTTGATTACGGTTCTGGAGAAAAAGTCGAAAATGTGAGTCATCTGGTACAACACATAGTGATACGCAAATCATGTCAATCTCATTCGCATCTCATATTCATCACATACGCATTTCATACGTATCCCACGCGCATCCCGTACGCATCTAAATATGCTATGTTCGCAAACTGTTCGCTTCATGTGCGAAACATGTAAGAAAACGTACTAAAAATAGAACTTTAATTTTGAGCGTATCGGTTGCCTATACAATATTTGTATGCGCAACTCATACGCACTTACTAGATAAAGTGTGACAGGGCCCTAACATTCAGTTTAGTTCTCCGTGTGATGTGTGAGTCGCCATTTGCAACCGGGCGGAAGGGAAGCAACTCTCGCTCCTTCAAGATGGACTCCCCTACACTCATGATTACACGAAAGGACGAGAGTTCGAATTCGCTGTCCTTACTTGAAATATTTTTCTTTTGAAAAACGTATTTTAAAACGTATTAAAACATTTAAAATTAAGATCATGCCAAAATAACAATTATTTTCACTGAAAGCATAATTTAGGAGGCGTTATTTTGTGTCATTTTACTGTGAGAATAGAACGCAGTTCATTTGCATATATCAATGCGCGTAGTTACAGTAAAGTTCAACTTTGAAATTAATGTTGGCATGCTGTTTTGAGCAAAATGAATGAAGAATGACATTGTATGATTAAGAAGTTATCATGCTCGTGTGTTTTGGGATGGTAAATAACTAAATATCCTGCATTAGGAATAAACCCAATGTATTTAGCTCGCCAAGGCTCGCAAAATACATCCATCCCAAAACACACTCTCATGATAACCTCTATATCACGAAAATGTAAATAAATGTTACTAATGGTAAATTACACCCCTGAATAAATAAAAAAGGTTGAACTATGTTAGTCCATTTTCCTACAAGTGGCCATTTTAATGTGTTCAGAGATCAAAATGGCTGCCCGAAAGCAGCTCAAGTGATCTGACTGACGATACCTAAACACTTAGAGTAGAGTTTGAATTATTATGACACAATGAAAGAAAACCAACTTGCTGTATGAACACTGTTACTCACTTGGGATCTTCAAATGTACAACCATGTACATTTACGTCTCACGCTGAAGAGTTCAACAAGTCGCACCGTTTTCAATGGATATGGCTTATCGGGTCATGCAATGAGATTTCTTACCCTCGAACGTTTTATTGTATTGTTTCAACTTTGATAATAAATCACATGGCAAATCTGGGAGAACATACTATGCATAAAACGTGCTATAGCGCCTTTACATTGACGTTTAATGCCTTAATTAGCCTTTTTACTTTTTATGGCTCCTGTTCAATGTTCGGCGACATGGAACTTATGAGAAAACAATTATCTAAACTACTAAACTAGTGTCCAAAAGAAACGATATCATGTATACACATCCCACATGCAGTGTATTCAATCGAAAATACTGAGAACGTTGTATCACATCCGGAGAAATGGTGTACTTGAATGGTGAAAATGACATTATTTTAGGTAGCATAGTTTGCAACTGCAGATAAAGTGTATAAAACTGCTGACTATACACATTGGTATCACAACAACAAAAAGCACACAGGAAAATATCGGGTTTGACAGCCATTGAGAGTGAGAGAGCTGTTGATCACATAGCGAGTCTCACACGCCGACGACGCCAGAAGGTTCGGTTGCGCGCGCATAGCAGTCACACAAAACGGTTACATGAAAGAGATCGGACAACATGCAGGTTGAGAAGAAGGTGATTACGCTTATTGAAGACCGCCACATCCGGGTATTTCATCTCCGAAACCCATTCATAATTACGACGTTAACGTAACTGAGACACGTGATTAGCAGACACACTTGGTAAAAGAGATTGAAGACTCATGATATCTGAACACGTCGTCCATACCACAAAACGTTTCTGTGGCCTCAACAACGAGTAAACAGACACCTAACATGTAACAGGATTAATCTCAGAGTTCAATATCAATATGACATATTTAGTACAGCAAGTATGTGCATTTTGCTATGTCTGCGCATGCGCTGCTTGCTACCTGTCATGTAGCCATGTTTGATTCTCATAATTGGAATTATATTATGCCACGGATTCGATCGCGAAAATTACGTATAGACATGATCATAAACATTTACCCACACAAATATACTTCCAAGTTGTGTTCAGTTAATTATATTGTATATAAGATAGAATCATGAATTTGCGAATATTTGATTTGTTTAGGTATTTTTGCGATGGAATTATCGAAATAGCCTCTGATTATTTTTGTCTATGGGGAAGTGGAGTCCTTATTCATACCCCACAAACATTTCCCATGGCAACTGCGGATATTTCTTTGTTTTTAGCTTTTCCTTCCTTTTGTTATATTAAACCCAGAAAACCTTCATTTGGATACAACTTTCACTTCAAGAAAACAGTAAATTGTAAGTAATCAGGGGGCAAATCCAAAAATCAACATAGTCTCAGCAGACTGTAGAGGTTTAGCCGATAAAAGAAAACGTAAAGAAGTTATGAATATTTTCAGAAAGGTGAAATGCTCTATCATATGTTTGCAGGATATCCATATTTCCCCAGAAAATGAAAATCTAATGAAAAATGAATGGGGTTTAGATTGTGTGATTTCACCTTTCAATTCAAATTCAAGGGGAGTAGCCATTCTATTATCCAACACATTTGAATATGAAATACACAAGATTTCTAAAGATGAAAATGGTAACTACGTTATTTTAGATATAACTGTTGAAGGCATTAGGTTAACTCTTACTAACTTATATGGTCCAAATTTAGATACTCCCTCTTTTTATATAGACTTATTCAATACGATTGATGAAATAGGGAACGATTCAATTGCAATTTGTGGAGATTGGAACCTTGTTCTTGATCCTTCGATAGACCTAGAAAACTATAAGAATATTAACAACTCTAAGGCTCCCAAATTGTATTAGATCACTTAGAAAATTTGAACTTATTTGATGCATGGAGAGAGGTAAACACTGATATAAGAAAATATACATGGTGGAAAAGAAACCCTCGCCAAGCTAGGTTAGATTTCTTTCTGGTAACAGAAGACCAATTCAACATAAGCACTAATATCTCCATGATACCAGGCTACAAAAGTGACTATTCTGCTGTAACTCTTTCTCTATCAGCACAAAAAAAGCAAGGAAAAGGGACGTTGTTATTGGAAGTTTAACACATCATTATTAAGACGTGATGAATATATACAATTAGTTACTGAATTACTTAACAATACTAGACGTGAATACGCAAACCCTAAGTATACAGACGACGGAATAGATGAGACAGATGATGCAGAACTACGTATACTCTTAAAAATAGTGCCATTGGCTCTGTAGTTCATGAGGGTTTATACTGTTTAATTATGAAGATTGAAATAGAGTTTTTAGGTCATTGGCTAAAGAGTATGCACACAATATTACAGCCTTCTAGGTCTCTTTGTTTTGGAGGAGAAGAAGAAAATAGGTTTTTAGGTCATGGCCTGTGAGGCCTTTATTTGGAGTCCCAGGCCAGGGTCACCAAATCTACAATTAAAAATCCCCATTGACAAAGGAGTCTGCACACAACTTTTCAGCTTCGAGACCTTTTGGAACTGGAGAAGAAGATGAAAATAGGTTTTGAAGGATGTGACCTCTGTGACCCCATTTAGGGTCACGGGGTCACGAGATCTACAATTTAGAATCCCCATTGGCCAAGGAGTCTGCACACAACTTTTCAGCTCTCTAGACCTTTTTGAACTGGAGAAGAAGATGAAAATAGGTTTTTAAGGATATGACCCCTGTGACCCCATTTGGGGTCACGGGGTCACGGGGTCACGAAATCTTCAATTTAGAATCCCCATTGGCAAAGGAGTTTGCACACAACGTTTCAGGTCTCTATACCTTTTGGAACTGGAGAAGAAGATGAAAATGGGTTTTTAAGGATGTGACCCCTGTGACCCCATTTGGGGTCATGGGGTCACGAAATCTACAATTTAGAATCCCCATTGGCCAAAGAGTCTGCACCTAAAATTTCAGCTCTGTGGAGTTTACGGATGGACGGACGGACGGACGGACGGACGGACGGATGGACGGACGCCGGACACCATGCCATGCCATAAACCCATCGGGCCTTTCAGGCCTGATGAGCTAACAATCAAAGATACGCTATTTTTAGAAACATTTTTGATGAAAGTTAGAGGTTAATCTATATCATATTCCTCATCTCAAAAAGTCAGGGAAGAAAGAATTGGAAGAAAATATATGACGTTTAGAGGAAGAAATAAGAAATGATTTTCAGACTGTTGATGAAACACTTCTATCAAACCAATTTAAAGATAAAATTAAATTAGAAAAAATGAAAGAAGAAGAAATGAAAGGAATACAAATTCGCAATAGAATCCAATGGTATGAAGAAGGGGAGCATCCTACAAATTACTTTTGTCATTTAGAGTATAGAAACTACACAAACACTCATTAATTCCCTTATTATTGATAACGGTTGTGAAATAACAGATTTGAAACGCAGTTATAAATGAACAGAAGAAGTTTTACGAACATCTCTATATAGCAAAAAACGAAATAGACGATGAAAGTAAAGCTAAATTACAAAACATTCCCACTCCTTCCTTGAATAAATACCAGTCGGATGAATTAGAACGCGACATAAGTCTCGAAGAACTTCCACTTACTGTTAAATCTATGAAAAATATCAAAAGCCCAGGATAAGATGGCTTCCCTATAGAATTTTTCAAGTTTTTTGGGAAAGATCTTAAAATATGGGTCCATCGATATACTAAAGAAACCTTTAACCAGAACGCTTTAACAATGACAATGAATAGAGGAGTGATCACATGTATCCCAAAACCAGGTAAGGACAGACGACATCTGAAAAACTGGCGTCCTATCTCGGTCCTTAATGTATTGTATAAGATCATAAGTACGTGTATTACTAATAGGCTCAAAAACACACTAGATATTCTCATTCATGAAAACCAAACGGGTTTCATTCCAGGAAGATGCATTACTGAAAACATTCGACTTCTTTATGACATCATGTTCGAAACGAAACTACAAAACAAAAGAGGTTTATTAATTCTGATTGACTTTGAAAAAGCGTTTGACACAGTCTCTAAAATATTCATAATGATGGTACTCGATAAATTCGGATTTGGCATTAACATTCAGAAATATTTAATTTTAATATCAAATGCATCATCATGTGTTGTTCAAAATGAGCATTTATCAAGACAAATTTTCAAAATGAAAGAGGTGTAGGCAGGGCGATCAAATCTCCCCATACTTATTTTTATTCGTCGCGGAGATACTAGGAATAATGAGAAGAAATAATGAAAAAATAAAAGGAATTGTTCTAAACGAAATTGAACATATCATCGGCCAATACATGTATGCCGACGATACGGAATTATTCCTTGATGGTTCGGAAGCCTCTCTTAATGAAGCTATGAAAACACTCACGACATTTTATAATATGTCCGGCTTGAAAATAAATATGGACAAAACCAAAGCAGTTTGGCTTGGGGTTATGGCTGGCAGTGGCATAATGTTATCCCATGAATTAGAACTGGACTGGCATAAAGATAATTTCGACGTTCTTGGAATAAAACTGAACGCAGATTTAGAAAACCTCTGGGTGATCAATACCAAAAAAGACTTGAAAAGATTAAAAAAAAACTCTTTTAAACTGGAAGAAACGAAATTTAGTAAAAATAACCGTAATCAAAACTTTGGCTTTATCTACTAGTGTTCACATTCTTTCTTCTCTTCCAAATCCCCCTAAAGACTTTATAACAAAACTGAACAGCATATTTTTCAACTTTATATGGAATGGTAAGAGAGACAAAATAAAACAAACGAATTTAATGCGAAAGTATGAAGACAGTGGTCTTAGAATGTTTGATGTCAAAACATTTATTGATTCATTGAACATTTCTTGTTTAAAGAGGTACGTCTCAAAAACAAAATGCTATTGCCTTGCTGGTTTTCCTATTGAACATATTCGTATGTTAGGCGCGAACATAAACAAAAAATACAAACTCATCAATCCATTTTGGAAGGATGCACTTGATGCTTGGCATAGATATATTAAAGGCCATATAGTGAACTGGATCAAACGAGGAATAATTTATATTAAGGATATTTGCAAGGATCATGTATTTGCAGAAATTAAATCAAAATAAGATGTTAAGGGCACAGTGCTTGACAGAAATCGTTTGATGCTCAATATCCCGAAAAAAAGGGAAAGATCTCATCCGAATTTTTGACCTCTCACCCATACGAAATCTGCCAACACGTTCCCCCTGGAATGATCTTTATACACATTTAAAGGGGTCAAGATTATTTTATGATAATCTCATATCTGACTCTACAGACAAACTTCCTAAAGTATGTTACAAATGGGATACTGAACTAAATGACCATATCCATTGGAAAATCATATTTTTAAAATATAGACAAGCCACTATAGACACAAAGCTTTTTGATTTCCAATACAAATTTATTCATAGAGATATCTATACTAAAAAAGAACTGTTAAAAATGAAACTGGTTGATAATGACTTATGTTCATTTTGTGGTTCATGCGAGAATATTTATCATGTATATGTGGAATGTCCAACCGTTAACAAATTCTGGAAATAATTCACTGATTAATAAAGCCTTTAACGGAACATTTGAACTTTCAACTAAAGATATATTATACTGTGCCAACAATAACAATACGCAGAACCACATGATATTATTAGCCAAACGCTATATCTTTATAATGAATATCAAAGGTTTGAAACCACGTTTCACATAGTATATAAGGAATTTAAAAGATGTTTTCGACATTGAGAAATATATTGCGCGAAAAAATCTCAACATGAACTCTTTTGAGAGGAAATGGGAGATTATTAAGGATATCATCCAACGTTATTGAACGTCATATTTCTCGATGAGGTGACCCACGATCGATACATCTCTTTTCCACGTACGGTTTTATTCCACTGTGGTTTGTAACCAAAATAACAATTTTATTGTGCACGATGTTCCATATCAATTGTTCCTATATATTGTACTAAATATTGATGACTTTATCCAAATGAAGTGAATAAAAAAATTATAAAAAAAAACCCAAACGAGTAAACAGACGGACGAATTCAACGTTGGCAAAAGCGAGACTGAGCACTAGTCATGCCCTCATATGGGAGCAGATTTTGCCTCTTCAAGAACAATGGTAGACAGCATGTGTACCGAAGAATTAGTGACCTTTTTGCTCTGAATTGCGTCCATCAAGTCAGCCTATTGCCTCCTTGATGAATGACAAAGCTTATCTTCTGACGTCATCCGACGTCTGACGTCATCAACCCATAGACGTGTACTTGCCCGTTCTGACGCTCGGGATGGACATACCGAATACAAATGTGACTTAGTGACCCCTCTTTTGACATTTTCAACATTTGTCTCAGTCATTTGTGTCAATGAAATTTTCATTTTCAGACCCCTCACGTCAATACAGACCTGTACCAGTGAATGCAGAGTACTGATTGAAAAGAATTGTGTACACATGTTAAATGAACGAAATCTCAAAAGAATAATACCAATTCTAAATTTCTGTGTCGTTAAGTTTTCCTGTAATATCCGCTCAAAGACGTGGTATTGTTTCTTTTGGACACTAGTTAACATCTTAAATAGTTTTTTTTGAAAACTACATTAATTTCGTCCTCACTATGTTTTTTCTTGTAACATACCCTACTGTTTCGTCGAGGTTTTCCAGATAGTGTGTACAGGTAAACTTCGAGTACACAGTTAAAGGGAAACAACTCTTGGTTATAATAGAATCAGACCCTAATAACTTTCTCATGACGATACGTTAAGGAATGTGAGAAGATGTGGTTCCAAGTTACTAAGAAGATTGTTCATGTTAAAAAGTATGGATTCCTCTAAATTTGAAAGAATTAAAAGTAATGAAAAGATTTTATATCATTTCAAAATTAAAGCGAACTTTAATTCACTAAAGTTTCATCGTTCGTGATATGGAGCGACAGTGATCCACACTTGTTATTGTAAGAACAAACATGAATTAAAATAAGATAAAGATAACTGAGGTTGATTAATACATTTCCATTAAAGATAGGCCTACATTTAGTGTGTTTAATTGTTTGTGTAATTTTGGAATCCAATTTACAACAGACCATTTTCGGTTGGTAATGTTTAACAGGTATACATACTTTGCATGTATATGGGACGAGTAGTTTCGGTTTCTGCATGCATAAGGTTGTTGATTGATTGTCACAGGAAGTAATTATCATATAATTGGCGACAAGGAATATGTATGCAAGTTGAGTGAACTTATTTGAAGTGAAATCAGTAGATATGATATTTGAAAATATTATGGAAACGCTGAAATACCCTTTTAGGCTACAACTGGTAAAATGTCGTAAGGCAGTGTCTTGGTCAAGAGGGGTCGAACGCAATGTAAATATTCAGATAAAATCTGTTCAATTCATATTCAAACATTGACAGTACTTGAGTTGAAGTTTGAAGGATTTTACTGCCGTTTCTTATTCGAAAGTAGCATTTACTACGGCGCTCCTAAGACCGTGTGGAGAGGCAATCCCCAAACGAGCTCGCATCGAGGTTGATGCACTTATTTCTTGGGACTTTTATTCTTCTTAACGAGCTTTCTTTTAATAAGACTGGTCAAGTATATATGTACAGCTCATTATTTGTATAATTAAAGGTTCCACAGTCACAATCTCACTTCACAGATAAAATAAAAATAATTATAAGTGAAGACCACCTTTTGAGTTTACTTTGAAATAGCTCAAACATACTTAATGGTTATATTCGATTACATGAGTAATAATTATAAAATGTAAGTAATGAATTCGTAAACAGAACAAATGAGAAGAAAATGTAATGTACATAGGTATTCAGTTTCAATAAATATTTCATGGGAAGAGCAACGAAATCTGTAGAGAGTTCACGTGGATTTAACACCCCATTTTAATGTGTTACCGAAGTCTGTGGCATTGCATACATTTTCACATAAGTGTAAGTTTGTTTCTTCTGCAAAACGTCTTTCTACTTTTTACTACAGTCACACCAACTGAGCTTTACCGTATATTGAAGCGGCCATAAAATATTAAAACCCTTCCTTATGTAACATAATATTAGTTCTTTGAGTTACCCACCCTCTTTCATCATACATTTACCTCATATTCTTAGGTTTGTATATCACAAAGATGACTATCCATCTTTGTTATTTGAAATGTGTGTACGAATTTGAAATGGGATTAGATAAAAAAAAATAACCACAGAGTAAATTGTTCAACAACGGCTGATCAGTGTGACTGTTGACAAAATCAATTACCATCAACGTTTAGCGTTTTTACTTTTATAGATAACTCGCCGTCGATCAATCTCCTATGTAAGAATTGACTACAAGAAAATAAATAGTTTGGTGAATGGTCTGTATATGCTGAAACTTATTACGGACGTGAGTCCTAAACTATCATATTCGTGTATGCGGTGTATTGTCTCCCAATCAACGATTGCTATGTTCTCTAAACTACATATTAAATGTCATGTTCCTAAGTTCGACAGCAATCGAAGACATGTTTGATATTTGGAACATCATGCATTTGGAAATATTCAAATTTACCAACTTCTGGACCCGCTCCATTTGAAAAACAACTGCCTATCGAGAAACAAGTTATTGCCGAAGGTCAACTTCCGGGTTAGTATGACCAAGGCTTATCCAGGGCCATGTTCAAGAGAGGTTTGAAAGGAATCGCTCAATGAGCGATTTGTTTTAAACCTCTCTTGAACGCGATTGCTCAATGTAGCTCTCCGTAGCAAAGCGAGCAAACCTCGAGGAAACGCACCGTGTCGTTCAGGAGAGAATGCGCTACATTGAGCGCTCAATTGAACGATCAATGAGCGATTATAAGCGCTCGCTGTTATGGAACGGAGCCCTGTGTATTGTATATGAGATCAAGCCGTGTAGAGACAACTCTACATAATGCGCCCATCTTTATATCGGTATATGATTGCCACTGTTGCACTTAATTACCGTGCCATACCGTACAAACGTTATCCTAACTAAACACTAAAACCTACTTCTTTACATTGAGTGCCACCGGGAGGGTTGGATATGCTATTAAAACATTGTCGTTAGCACAGATATTCCCTATTTTCACCTGTCAGTGTTTTAAACCAACCAACAGTATCCATCGACTTTGAACAGTCAGGTTGAATTAAGACGTGTCTTTAGATTTGATTTTAGCAGTAAGAACTTTTCGGAAAAAGAAATTATTTAAATATTTTAAGGTTTGGATTAAGATACGTATCCTGCATTGTAGTTAAATAATTCAGAACTGTACATATCAACCAAAAAGGTGTCTATAATCTCTTTTGGAAATCCGTGTTTGTAACTTGATTACCGGGAAACCTAGGAACGATGCATGGTGGCATTTGTTGTTGGTTATGCTAATGTTATTTATGCCAATTAAGCGAAGAAAATTGTCGTTTGTTTTAATGCTCAAGAGGTCCTTGAGGCCAAGGAGACATTGTGACAGACACATTGCAATCAAGAATGTTATTTTATTTAAGCCAGTACACAGAGAGCTGTAATGGGTACAATTCTTGGCAAAGCAGGTGGCAAAGCATATGAATAAAATAACAATTAATTTACTAAAACAGATATCATGGTGAATGACAAATAGAAGTGCACATTTTGGTTATAGTACGTAACCATTACAATCAAATCGCATATACATTTGAAATAATCTCTGAAAAAATACATAAAGTCCACTCAGGGAACCTCTGTAATTCAAATTGCAACTGACCGCGCTTCTGACTCCGAATTAACCGGGTTTCGGATTTAAAGGAGCAGTAGCACATTTTTTGCAATTTTTTGAAATTTCCTATTTATAATTATAGTTTGTGCCATTTAAATTTACTTTAGAGGGTAAAACATCTTATTACCCAAACCAATTATCCGTAGCAGTAATAACGGTGTTGCGTATAAAGCAAAAATTGCATGGCGGCCATTTTATTGTGAACACGTTTTATTATTTCGAATGACAAAAACGTTTCCCATGGCTTTACTGAGCCATGTCCACACAGAGAGAAGGGTGTTTAACATTTGGTTAAATTATTTTAAAAATACATTTCATTGACTTATTTGAGCGAAAAAACGTGCTACTTCTCCTTTAAAGGGTAGTTTCATTTTGAAGTTTTTCAAGTAATATAGTGGCAATAACAAGTTTGTCATCGGCATTCAATTCTCGACCTAAGTCCTGGCTGGTAAATTCTTTTAGGCCTCTGACTAATGCTCTGACCCTGTTCATGATTTCGTATCTCAAACGATATCGGTAGACTTTTACATAGAGACAGCGGTACTTTTTTTGGTCAACTCGGTCGGAGGTTAAACACCGTCGATCTTCAAGATAGTTACCAAACAGAGGTCTCTTGCTATAAGGACCATCTGAAGTGAAGTAGAATGTGTCGATCTCCACCAGGTCCTTGTTCTGTTTTGGGGCTTGACCTTTTGGTGTATCTTTATCTGTTCCTCCAATATAAAACCTACATTCAGTATCTCTTTCAATAGCATTTCTTAATTCAACAGTTAACAAATGATAACTATCCAAACATCGAGAGCCTGGCTGTCCATCTGGCTGTCCACCTGGCTGTCGATCTTGCTGTTCACCTTCCGACATTGTTGTCCTGTTAGACAAGTAAAATCCAAACCCGCAACCTTCAATAAGGAACAGAACTTATCATTAGTGTTTGGTGCCTTTCATTTGAGTTTGATTCTATTACCTACACTAAAGTATTAATAAATGCATCTCAACATTAATGTAATTGTTTGTTTATCCAAGTGGCATGCCTGTAATTGGGTTGGTGCATGCATGTCTCCCAAACATTAGTTGTGAATGTGCTATAACGTTTATTAGTTTATTGTTAACTGCAAATTGTATTAAAATTGTTCATGAGCGAAAAATGTACAGTATATAAAGAAATATAGTCGAATGGCATATATGTATAAATCAAGAACTCCGTGTTTTCCCTACACTTTCACTTTCACTTACATCCATTTGACGTTAAGCAGAGAGAACACATGACTGATATGCTGTCGATTGGAAATATACACGTGAGGATCATGGCACAATAACCAGGCAGTGTGCAAAACACCATATAGGGACATCCATTTTCTTGTTGGGTGTCACTATTGTCAAACGTTTACAAATATAATTTATCGAGAAAATGGCCGTTTTAATGCTAGTCGATTCAGAAAGAGTTACGAGGATATTACCCTGACGCATGTAAAATAGTCAAACATAACAAGACCAATTAGGGTTGATAATTTGTAATAGGTGATATAACTATATTGTGCATGTAAATAGCACGTGTAGTTTCGGTTTGTGCACATGTATGATGATATTGTCCGATTGTCAATTGAAATAAGTTATTATGATATATTGGGCGATTGGGAATGAAAATGCACCTTGTAGGAACTTATTTAAACTGGAATCAAATAAAGCCACATAAAGTGGTATGACACATAATTGATGTCACTTTAAAACAAAAACATATTACTATGAATCCATCTGATTTATTATTTTGATGTTGATCCTATATATTATTGCTTTAATAAATAGTACCGATCAGTGTTTCCTGTTTACGTGCTACGTTGTTTTCACCTAAATAAGAGATAGTTAAAATTTCTAAGTCTGGGATCGAACCTCGCCAATGGCTCTGATACATGTAGTTGTCTTCTTTAATAGACCCCTTTTCGCGGGAAACGTCACGCGACGGCTAGCTCATGAATATTCAGTGGAGGCAGAAAGACCGGAAGCTCCATAGCGTGCCTCCACTCGCTTCAACATTTACAGCGCGTAGTTTTTAAACATTTTAAAGTAATTCAGTAATTTAAATAGCATTATTTGTGAGTATTGGTCGTAAATAAACCATGTTTGAAGGAATATTCGGCTGACTGGTGTGTAAACGAATATTTAGACGAGTTGTGTATTGACATGTGACGCGACCCTCGTGTCTTGTTTACAAACATTGAAACATCGTTTGACATGAAGAATAAATGTGTAGCTTGTATAATTCAGTCCTTTTTAATGAAATATAAATTATCCATGTTAATACACAATCTTCTGGCATGAAGATATATCTTTTGAACATAAAATCCAACTGGTATCGGCCCTATGATCAGGGTAAATATCTACTAGACTGAGTTCAATATGTTAATTTTACAAGTATTGTGGACTAGCAATATTGTCATTTATCAAAGAATCAGTTTTTTTTCAACAAACACTCAAAATCAACGACTGATAGTTACTACTGTAGTTCTCACCTCACCAAAATTGTATTTCATCAATTGTATTTCATCAACAACATTGATTTTAAATATTGTCACATGACATAATTTGTTTACACTGAGAAAAAGCCAAATCATAATTAAAAAGCTATGAATATTAGGGGGAAAATGTGAAAGGAAAATACACACAATTAATAAGCTTATAATTAATGAAAGGCAGTGCATAATAAGGTTAATACCAATCTATTTTTACTAATTTTAATGCAATTTTAAAGCCAACTCATAATTTCTTATAAATTTAAAATTATTTAGGGGGAAAGGTGAAAAGAAAATACATGCTAGGAGATAAAATAATCATAAATGAAAGGTTATATACATTTAAGTTATACCATCTCCTATTTAATTTTTACTTAAAGTAATGTACAATTTAATTAATAATATATTGAGGTAATAATAACCAATGAGTGCTAAAGGCATCACCCTTGAGAAAATAACACTTACACCCTGGAAAGAAAAAGGAGCCTCAACAAAATCTCATTTCCAATGTCCCTTTTCAAATTTTTAATGAAATGGTGATATTTATACATAATTTGTCTGAGTGTTAGACTATGGAGAAGGCTGTGAGAGAAATCCCCAGTTTGCCTTACATAGTGAGATTTTCATTGAAAACAATGAGGGACATTTTAAAATAATAAAAACATTGTTTTAATAACTGTCTAATTGACACATTTTTAATCTCTTCCCATGGACGTATTTGAATTGAATATTAAGATATAACAATGGGTAAATATCAATTAAATTCATGCCAAAGGTGATCCATATATTGATCCATATATTTGATGAATGAATATATTTTCATTTTCTGTATTAACAAATTGCCTGTTCTGAATAAATGTTGAATTTATTACCAGTTTTGTATGTAGGGAGCCCTCTGAAATGTAAGTTGAAACCAAAACAAACACTCACTTTGGTCATGTTTTCACAACTTATATATTAACCAACCCAGAAAATAAATTCAATTCCATGTTTTTAGGTTGAACTTTTAAATTTAAAATGATTGTATTTACAATATAAATGTAATTCACAAATTCAAACACCTCTATTTATAAATATGCTCATGTCAATTGACAATCCAGATGTTGTCCAAACCATAACCATTTATACACATACACAATGCAATGAATTAAATATATCCATGATTAGAGAGTCCCAGGTATTACCGGGATCACCCTGGAGAAAATTAAATTTTAAAATAATAAAGATAATTGTTTATTAACTGTCTAATCAACCATATGGGTTTGTTTGTTATTTTATCTTTTCAAAGAAGTATTTTTATTCAATATGTGGATATAATAAATGGGTAATTATCCCAAAATCATGCCCAAAGTGATCCCTTTTTTAAGTGTGTACCTTTGCACCTGTATTTGATGAATGCATCCACCATAATTTGTTAATTTCCTATTCTTTCTTTGTCCCAAAAATGTTGATTTTGTTTACCAGTTTTAAATTTATGTTAAGAAAACAAAACAAAATAATCCCTTTGGACATATTTTTCAAATTTTTATATAGAGCAAATAGATTATGTATTGTATGCCCCAAACAACTTTTTGAAAATGAATTTCATTTTATACTGGAAGGTAAATGTTATCAAACTTTAGGATGCTTGTACTTACAATACAAATGTTACTCAAACTTCCCACTGTTCATAAATTTGATATGCCAAAAGACAATCAATAAGTTCTGCAAAACAACATGAAAATACATTTTAAAAAATGCAATAAATCTAAGAGATTCACTCCTACAGCAATAATACCATAATACTTTCCTATTCATTATTAAATAACTGATTGTATATTATTTATTCTGGGCTATTCTGCCGGCCCTTATGCTTTGATTGATTGATTGACATGGATTTGGAAATATGTATTCAAATGATTATATCTTGATATGCTCCATTAAATCTCCTACCATGGGGAACTACCATAGCTAGCATGTACAAATCAAACACAAAATCTCTCTTATTTGATATATCCCATTTCTTCACAGATAGGTAGAATACAAGAGTAAACTTACTAAAAATAACACATATTTACTCATATATATTATTATGATATGAATTGTGAAGCTTTGTTTAGTAGGTAATTTTGTTTTTAAATTTATGAATGGTTTGACAGTGAGTAATTCAGATTTAATCTAACCTTTTTGGGTGTTATGATTTCATGGATTGCTGGCAAAATGGGATTTTATTCTGCTGGTGTGTATTTTTATTTTGTCTCTTGGATGCTTTCAGCCCTCATAAATTGCTGCAGTTGTTTTAAGTACCCTAAACACTATTTTCTCTGGATTTATTGTATTTTATATACAAAATTCTCATGTTTGCAAACGTTTTGTGACAAATTAAACAACTGTAATTCAATTAACAAGTCAATGAAATATGTTATTGCAGTAAATATATTATATATATTTAAGTGAAATGAAGAAATTATACATTTATGTTCAGTAAAATTAGGAAACTAGCGTTATTAAGGTTAAATAAAAACAACAATGTGAAATAGTGAAGAAATTGCACATCACACGCCTGGCCAAATATAATCGACCTAGAACGATCTGAAGTCTGCAGAACATAACGTTGTAAAGTAAACTGATACTCTGATTTATCATTTACACTCATCTGGACTATCATTTCCAGAACGATCTCTGTGAAAATGTGTGGCGCTTAATCTCTCTCCAGTTGGACCACTCAGGTCAACCATGACAATTTCAATGTTTACGTTGTTTTGCAGACTGAAAATCTGATTGCAAAGGATTCTACTGATCGACAGCCTTCAACCTCAAGTTTTTATTATTCTATAATCACAAAGGATATCATAAACTTGCATTAGAAACATATCAGCCGTTGATATTACCGCTCATTTGTAACAAAATGCTTACGAGTTGCCGCTTCGCTCGCCGCCATGTTTTGCCTCCACCTCGATCAGCTGTTATGCTAATGAGGTCAAGGTCGTATTTAAATGAGCGCGCGAAAAGGGGTCTATAGTTCTAGATTACTGCTACATTACGTGTAGTAGGCTACCACGGATATTCCCTAGTGTGTTAATTATTTGATGGATCTGTTTCTCCATAGCTCATAGCTGGTCATGTGATATGATGTGATTGTCACCAAGAGACGTAGACATCCTCTCTTGCATTGTAATAAAGGTTATTAGTAGGAGGTAACGGGACGTCCATGCTATTCATCAGACGGAATCTCTGATGTCCAAATTGAAATTGAGATCGAAGAATCGATTCTTTCAAACATTCATCCTGCTCTATCAGTGTATTTGTATCCGCTACCCTACTACCCTGACCTGATTCCCTGAGCTCAATAACCGCTCCGTTATTCATATCGACCTTTAAATAATACAGCAGTGCAATACGCCCCATCCATGAAATGATACAACCATACGCAACTGTTAAAACCCTTTGCAGTAGATGATTTTAACTAGCGATAGCAGCGGTAACAGAAGGCACATCTTGGCGACAGTGTTAGTGATTTCGATAGTGAGAGTTTTAAAATAGGGTCATATTCCGCACGCATCGGGCGAGATATGCATTTACAAGAAATCCATATTCACCCTTGAATTTTAAGATAGGGTCATATTCACCCTCGCGACAACTCGACAGGAAAACGTGTGACTGGGTCAGCGGCCCCTGTATGACAAACCGAGTTAAGTCCCTTCCATTGACCAATCAAATCGCTCGTTCCGAACCCAGTTGTTTCCTATTCAAATAAGGAGTGTTCAAAGTCAAAGTTCAAAGTGTTCAAAATTTAAAATTAATCCCTTATATATCTATAGTTACGTTGCGACAAAAAGTCATACAAACTATGCGTAAATACATGTATAGGTCAACAAAAATAGTTGATTTAGAACCAGAAATGACTTGGAAAATATTTGCCTCCGCTAATTGTTGGTAAAACATCGCGACAGAAGTGCGGTTTGTATCCGCGCATTTGATTGGCCTACACCATAGCTCAATGATCAGGCTACTTCCTGTCTCAATTTATCCGTGGAGTTGTCGCCAGGGTGAATATGGATTTCTTGTATTGCATATCTCGCCCGATGCGTGCGGAAAATGAGATAGGGTAAGGATAATGAGTTTTCAGGATCGGGGTTGGAAGCTATAGAGTAATGTTTTTAGGGGTTCATTGCAAACACCAATGTAAGTAAAGACTGTCTGTGGCATGAATAATTGTTTAGAAGCTGCTATAACGAGCAACGAAAGGCTCAATCATACCTTGTGATGGAGCTTGTGTTTGGTGATGTTTACTGGCCAACAATTCCAACGCAAAAGGATGATCAATACCTGTACGCAACTGCTGAAGGTACCCAGCCTGTATCATATATCGATTTATAAAGGCGGATGTCGGGTAGCGTTGAAGCCCCGTTTACATGCACCGTTTGCCCTCCAGGAGGCAAATTTCGTCATGTAAACGGTAACTATTTGCCCCGTGGGGGTATTGAGGCAAAATTTGCACTAGGTACATAGGTACTGCAAATGTGTTACCCCCGGGGAATATATCCCATGGGTGATATAGTGGAGAGTAACGGAGCATATATAAAACCATGGGTAACCGAGGATGACACAATGGATGCTCTTCCATATATCCAGAGCTGAGGAATGGTGTTGTTGTTGTGCAACATCTAGGCCAAAGTACACGATGAAGAAGGGCCCACCACCAAGAAAATACTCCACCTGGACCACAGGGGCGTGTGTCGCTTAGAAACAGCGTTTAAAAGACATATACCATAGACCCTACCCTATTACTATATAAAATGGTAATAGGGATGTAACGACCAAACCACCCCGTCCTCATTCAAACTCCTATTTCGCATCAAAAACAATGTTTATGGCACAGCCAATGACTACGATACGAAACTTGAATGATTTCCCAACAATATGAGCTATAAATGGTCACAATCGGATCATTATTTCATAAGGTATGCGACATAGACAATCCCATCTTCCGCACTCATCGGGCCATATATGCACTTTTAGAAAATGCGACAACTCAAAGGGATTTCTGAGACAAGGTCAGCGCCACCTATCGTCCAAAGAGAGTTAGGTCCCCTCTATTGACCAATGGATCAAAAAGTTGGTAATGCACCGACAGCTCTACCATTTGCTTATATATAATACTTTGGGATTTTTCATCTCGGATGTTAAGCTCATTTGCATAATATAAGTTTCAAAACGGATTTTAACTTCAATGGGAAAATTAAACAAGAGAACTATTATCAGATCTTGAATAAATTGTTTTTTTTTTTATTATTTACCCGCACGTTGTGATTTAGTTTTTATCACTAATTAATCGAGCGTTGGCCCAATGCGTGCGGAAGATGAGACAGTCCGTAATCACTACCTCGTGAAATCTAAGCCAATTACCGTCTCACGAAAATCATCGAAAACTCACCTTTTAAAATCGTTTATTAATTCCAACAATGTTGACATCATCTATGAATCGGAACATTCGAACCGCAGAGTGAAACTTTAGAAATAAAAACACATAACAACACCTATATACCATTTCTCCGACTATACTACGGCATTTTGTCTCAAATCATCGCCAATGCAGTGACGACGTAGATGTTCCATATCCAGCCTTCAGGGCCTATCGCGAGACTGAGGACCCTGTAACCTGGATATGGAACACTGCGGGTCAACTGAATGTCCAGGTCATAATGGCTGATAGCGATCTACATCTACTATTTGAGATCCCCGTGACTTTCTTTATTTAATAATTGTTCTCAAGCCGTTATTCAAAGAGTTCTACTGCTAGTTTGAGATCTTTGTTGGTCACCAACTTTGTGCAGCACCATCTATTCTGATTCATATGATCTGTATCAGCATCTTTATACTTGTAAATCCAAGGATATCAACAAGCTTGATCACAAGAAGGTGACCTGTCAACTGCATTAGGGGCATAGATCGTCTCCAACACGTCACTAAGTCCAGAACCTGACTGATACAAGCACAGAAGGGACATCCCTGTGTGAAAGGATCCAACTCTAAGTACAGTAGTCTGAAGATCTCTCTGAAGGTACGCTTGAAACACTGACTGTTGCCATCCATGACAACGTGGTATGTCAGCCAACTGATGAAATATTTACTTTTCTTACTCACTTGATATGATAAACATATATTAGTATGAACAATAGAATACAGATATCCAATATGTATTTGAAAATTTTATTTCAGTGTGAATATACTATAGAATCATATTAAAGTATATAACGTATATTGATGATATAAAAGTGTTTTTAAATCGATGAATCAAAATCTGCAAACACAATTCTGAAAGTAAATTAATGCGTTAATTACCACATATTGCCTTGAAAATGCTTTTCCGTTTTTTTAACATTTTATTTCATACTCATCCTGTTATTCAAACAGAAATACTGGACACAGGACAGTCAAATAGTTAACATCTTACTTTCTATTCCTGAAGGTATTGTTGACTTGCTATCTTTATGACAACAAGATTCAGAACCAAGTTCAAGTAATGCCAAGTGCAACGATTTGTTGAGTTGAGTTTTGTTTGTATGCAAACACTACAAAGAACAACGTCCCTTGAAGGCGGCCTTGACCAGGACCGTTATTTATGTAAGAACGTTTTTTATAATTGAAAATGGTTTATTATGAATCGGGATTTACGGGAGTCAGCTACTGAATGTATTTTAAGGAGTTTGGGGACATAGAACTCCTAGGAGTCAGGTTAGGAATCAGGTCAGGAGAGGAATTTTGAGTTGTCAAAGTTGGCTTTACAGATCGGTTATTTCCGGTAGTGAGAATGGGCAAGTAATTATCAGCCATGCTTATGTTTGAAAGTAAGCATGCAAACTTTAAGTTACTCGAAGTCCTCGAAAATTGGTCTCTGTCTTTTGCGCTGTGCTTTTAGCTCAGCATCTCTCAGTGCATCTCGTTGTGGATCTCGCTGTGGATCTCGTTGTGCATCTCTCTGTGCATCTCGCTGTGGATCTCGCTGCAAATCTCGTTGTGCATCTCTCTGTGTATCTCGATGTGGATCTCGTTGTGCATCTCGCTGTTGATCTCGTTGAGCATCTCGTTGTGGATCTCGCTGCGCATCTCTCTGTGTATCTCGTTGTGCATCTCGCTGCAGATCTCGCTGTTCATCTCGCTGTGCATCTCTCTGTGCATCTCGCTGTAGATCTAGCTGTTCATGTCGTTGTCCTTCTTGGTCTGACATGTTGTCCTGTAAAGGTAACAGTCCGTTCATCAAATGATTCTGTTTTTAGTTCAACTGCTCCTTCAAGCAATTAAAATCCAAACTCGCGCGTTAAATAAGAATAATTTACAAAACTGATTTTGACGTATAACTTATCATTTTTAGTGTTTGATGTATTTTAATTGAATTTGGCACTAATTTTAATGCTCAAGTGCCAAAAAATGCATCTCAAAGTTTATATTATTATGTTTGGTTTCGCTTCTACAAAGACCCAAGAGAGGCAGATGAGTTTGTTCACGTCCTGAACGGTAGCAAGTCCAGCATTTCAACACCCTGGGTTGTACCATTTCTTCTGATACCAAACTTTACAAGGACTTTGGGAGGCCAACAGCTCCTTCCACAGACTCTACATACGGGTATGGAACAAGAACCTCAAGAGAAAAACATATATCAGTGTTCAAGCCTTCCTACTGCTTTGAGGCCTGGGTATCATCTTCCTCGATCCTCAAGCGGTTTCACCAGCGCTACCTCCCCACTATCCTTGACATTCAGGGTGCCGTTCCACAAACCGATCTTAGCCCTAAGATCAATCGTAAGCCTATCCCTTAACATTGGCTAAGATTGATCTTAGAGCTAATATCCGTTAGTGGAACGGCACCCAGGCCGGTTTCACCAGCGCTACCTCCCCACTATCCTTGACATTCAGGCCGGGTTCACCAGCGCTACCTCCCCACTATCCTTGACATTCAGCTCGGGTTCACCAGCGCTACCTCCCCACTATCCTTGACATTCAGGGTGCCGTTCCACAAACCGATCTTAGCCCTAAGATCAATCGTAAGCCTATCCCTTAACATTGGCTAAGATTGATCTTAGAGCTAATATCCGTTAGTGGAACGGCACCCAGGCCGGGTTCACCAGCGCTACCTCCCCACTATCCTTGACATTCAGGCCGGGTTCACCAGCGCTACCTCCCCACTATCCTTGACATTCAGGCCGGGGTCACCAGCGCTACCTCCCCACTACCCTTGACATTCAGCTCGGGTTCACCAGCGCTACCTCCCCACTATCCTTGACATTCAGGGTGCCGTTCCACAAACCGATCTTAGCCCTAAGATCAATCGTAAGCCTATCCCTTAACGTTGGCTAAGATTGATCTTAGAGCTAATATCCGTTAGTGGAACGGCACCCAGGCCGGTTTCACCAGCGCTACCTCCCCACTATCCTTGACATTCAGCTTGGGTTCACCAGCGCTACCTCCCCACTATCCTTGACATTCAGGCCGGGCTCACCAGCGCTACCTCCCCACTATCCTTGACATTCAGGCCGGGCTCACCAGCGCTACCTCCCCACTATCCTTGACATTCAGGCCGGGTTCACCAGCGCTACCTCCCCACTATCCTTGACATTCAGGCCGGGTTCACCAGCGATACCTCCCCGCTATCCTTGACATTCAGGCCGGTTTCACCAGCGCTACCTCTCCACTATCCTTGACATTCAGGCCGGGGTCATGAGCGCTACCTCCCCACTATCCTTGAAATTCAGGCCGAGTTCACCAGCGCTACCTCCCCACTATCCTTGACATTCAGGCCTTGTCAATATATTTGAAAGTACACCCCGAGAAGACCAGGAGGAAAAGCACCAGGTGAGAAATACCAAGGCTACCTACAACTCAGAAAATATAAACCCAAGCCTGACCGTGAAAATGTCGATATTGCAACAAAACCTGTTTTTCACGAATTGACCTCGTCAGCCAAGAGCATGCATGCAGTCACCGTGGACGTCCTTCCTGATCTTCCTGGGACAAGCCAAGAAGACAAGCTCAAATTGTTTCAAAATAAGTACATATTTAGTAAACTAGTTTCAGTATATTTAGAAAAGGTTGAAGGCTGACTTTGACTATGACTTTAAGGTTGAGTTTACTACATACTTACATGTGACCTAGACTCAACAAGTCTGACCAGGAGCGCTACATCCGGGTCCTTCATTTGCGTGACCGTAATGCTACGGATAGCACCGCAGCAAGGATGCCCGGATTTAGGAGGATATCAGGCTAAAATGCACGGAACATGGTGAGAGAATCTACACTGATAGCCGGGAGACCCTATCAACTTCCCAATGCAAGGCATAACTCTTGCTCCATTACTGGCTGATTTAGGTCTTGCAGTATTTCCTTAAGAAAACTGTGTTTAGAAATCCAGGCCCGCTATGCATTTCTGGTGCAGCGATTCACTACTTTGACATTACAAAGCGAGGGAAATACCGCAGGGGATAAATCAGCCAGTAATGCAGACTGGCAAGAGTTATTCCTTGCGTTTGGAAGTTGAGTCCCTATATGGAGAACGTGTGTCTTTAACATCGTGCTTATCGTGCTATAACAACACCCAGTGGATTCTCTTCCCGAAGAAGTTACTCCCTTCCGATTTTCTATCGAAACCTCTGTTCTAAATGGGCCATATTCCAGTTTATAGCAAAATGCCCTAGCGGCTAAATAGGGTAACACGCATTATAATCCTGCTATAGGCCTGTATCAAATGAAATCTCATCTTACATAGACTACAGCTACCGAGTTACTTCAAAGTTACATAGACTAAGAGCAGAAAGATTTTCTGGATAACAACTTCTTTAATGTGAAAAAACACGACGTTTCGGGGGTGTATACTCACTCCTTTATCATTCAACCAGATGGAGGAGTGTGTATACACTCCGAAACGTCGTGTATTTTCACATTTAAGAAGTTGTTATCTAGAAAATCTTCCTGTTCTTATGTATACCACTTCTAAAATGCCGTTCAAAGAACTTACATAGACTACATCTACCGAGTTACTTCAAAGTTCTTAACCTGAAGGGATCTTTCTAATTAACATATGTCCTTCGAGTATGTATGATATAAGTAGTACTAATAAACTAATTTCAGTGTTTGCCTCTGGTCCTGATTCGTCCTCTACCTAGCAGTTGGATCTTTCATATACACTTAACCTTACCTTATGTAAAAACGGTGATGTTTATGTCGTGGGTTAAGGCGTTGGTGGTATCCGATAAGACAACGAAATAGGGCGGAGATATTGCGTGCTTTCCACCATTTCAATGCTAATGCACGCCTTGGATCAAATATTGCGCATATCAAATTTATAGACGGATACATGTTTGAAAGTTAAACCGCTTAGATGAAATCTAGCTCGTTGCGTGCTGAAGTTTAGGTAGATTCATTTACTTTGTATCTATGTAAATAGACTTTGATACTTTGATTAACACACACTGTCCTATGATTAAAGGATATTAAGGAGGTGTAGCACGCCGTTATTAGTGAAGTAAAGTGCTCTCACAAAAATATAAATAAGTGTTACCAATGGCTAAATAGGACCCCTCATTCAGTAAAACAAAAGTTCTGAAACGAATGTGCATGGTTCGGTTAAGCCATGTGAGTAAATTTTCCTTCGAGGGGCCATTTTTAGGTGTTCACATTAACATGGACGCACGATGGCAGTTCAAGTTGTCTGACTGATGTAGCGATACCTAAATACTGAGAGTAGAGTTGGAATGCTCAACCATCTTGCTGTCTGAACTCTCAAAATCGCATGAGAGCTACGAATCTACCTCTCACACTGAAGAGTTCCGCAAAATTGTCGCTTCATACGTGGCACCATTTTCTTCCAGTACGGATAACCGTTTTCTATAGATACGGCTTAAGGGGTTGTGTAATGAGATGTTTTACCCTCTAATGTAAGAATATAGCGTATAAACTTAGATAATAAATGGCAAATTTGAGAAAAAATAATATGCACAAAAGTGCTACAACGCCTTTAAGATGAGCCATTTTAGTGCGTAGAACTACCTGATAATATGCTGTTCTCCCAGTCTAAAAATCAATTGTTTGTTTCATCTCATATCTCAAAAGTATATATTTATTTAAGTTAAACATGTATTAACGTATATAACAGTAAACGTAAGTATAGAGTGCAAATCATTGCTATAAATCTAAATCTGGCTAAACTGAGGTACAAAAGAAACTTTACACCTCAGTTGGTTTTATCATATGTTTTATTTTCAATTACAAATATCTGAAATACAAATATCTATCTCAAAAACTGAAAAGTACAGGCGTTTAGTCATCAGGCAAGGAATAATTCTATGTGGTTTTCTTCCAAAATTGATTTGGATAAAACACAACTGTTCATCGACATATTAAAGGACATCTGCTAAGAGAAAATCAATAAATGTGCCTCATTCTGCACACATTTTCAACATTATAAACATGGTAGGGTCATGTTGGTGTAAAAAAGCTTTTATATTCCTTGTACCTTTCAGTGACTCTAACTCTGCATGTTTGAAAATAACGAGTATGATTGTTTGCCTAATCAGTCAACATTGAACATTAAATAATATCCCGGTTCTATCATATCAATTTGTTTTGTTACCTTACTGTATGAGTGAACCAATAGGGTGTAAAGTTTCTTTTGTACCTCAGTTTATAACAAAACTAGGTCCTTGGCAAGTGAACTCAACCATTGGTTAACCTCTGAAGCACTATTACTGTACAGACACACATATTTAGTGCACATATGGAAGTAAAAACGTTTGGCGGCTAAAGACATTGTAACCCAAATAATCTCGCGAACGTCAAGATCCCCGCCGGTTGCTCGACCACTTTGTCTGAGCTGTAGAGAACTGTTCTACATGCAGTAATGTTTTTTAAATTACCCATATGGT